>JAQFVV010012563.1:288113-330613 GCA_028023455.1 Epiperipatus broadwayi | reverse complement strand
CATTTAGTATTAGAGTGCATTATAAAATGTTATGTTTTGTATGGTTGTGAAACATGGACAATGAATAAGAAAGTTAGGATTAGATTGAACCCTTTGAAGTGTGATCATGGAGATTAATTAGATAGATGAAATACTTAAATTATTACTTCACTAAACGTAATATATATATGGGCTGTATGTACAGATAATGAAGATAGAAAATATATGTTTAAAAGTTATTAAAATTTAAAACTATTAACTCATTTACATCAATTTGCATAAATTTCCATATCTATTTCAACAATGCAGTTATAACAACAATAGCTATGAGTATGAGCAAGTAGTCTCGTGAAAGCACAAAGCTCTATAATTTATTTATATTTTAGTAAAATTTCGCTTTTAAACATATATTTTCTAGCTTCATTATCTGTGCATACAGCGCATATATATATATTTGTTTAGACGGATGAAATAACAAATTAGGAAATTTGGAAAAGAGTAAATGAAAAAAAGCATATTGATGAGGAAATTACAAATTGAAAGAGAAACTGGAGTGGATATATAATTTAAAAAAAGTAATAATTCAATGAAAGATTTTGGGAAGGAATGGTGAGCGGAAACAAGAGAAAAATATGGAAAAGCTGACCTTGCTGGGTAATATAAGAGATGGAAAGAGATGCATTAAATTGAAGACCTGGACAATGAAGTGAACATAGTGAGGAAATAAAATTTTTGAGGTGCCAGTCTTGTCCATATGGACAGATTGATTGAATGATTGAGTATGTTACAGAGATCTGACAATCTAGCAATAGCAAGAAGATAAATTCTGACTTCAGTGACACCTATTGGTGAATAATTTTAAAAATCTGATGTAAAACTGACTTTCACAAGGTTCTAATTTCAATCAAATGAAATACTTTAAAAATACAGAGTCTCTTTCCAGAAATCTGAGAAATTATCTTGTTCTAACCTAAATGTTGGCTGTAGTATATAAAAAACATAAAAGTGTGTTTCTGCAATGCTTTTGAGACCCTAAGTTTTCTAAAATGTTTAATCATTAAGCCAATAATCATCACATTTGGTCATTATATATAATGGTCATGATGTTTTCTATATAAACCTAAATAACATACATCTGCTATTATAACTTCACCAGAAAGTTAATACTTAAATTCACTCAGCTAATGTATCACTAAATTCAGCACTCTATGTGAATTAGCGCAGGGAAGAATGGCAGACTTTGGATGTCCAAGTTCGTGAATTGCAGACCAGTCCTATTTTTGATGCTTGAACTTCTTACAAATTCCTGAATAATATACCATTCAATTACAATATTCTTTCTGAATTTCCAGAATATTTTGCTGCAGTGATAGAGTAGTAGACTCTGGAACTTAAGTTCCATGAATTACAGCCCAGGAAGTTTAAACTTCTTATGAATTCCTGAATAATCCACTCAAATCTTTTTTTGAATTCCCAGCATGCTTCACAGCATGGATCAAGTGGCAGATTCTGAAGATCATCATCCATGAATGCAGTCCAGCTCTGTACTTCTGATGCTTAAATCTCTTATGGACATCTGAATAATAAACCATTCAATTACCACAGGTTGAGTTCACAGCATGCTTTGCTGCAGTGGTAAAGTGGTGAACTCTTGGAGCTCAAGGTCCATGGTTGAATCACTGCCAGCTCTGTCACTTCTGATGAACTCCTGAATCATAAGCTATTTAATAATTATATTAATTCTGACTTCCCAGCATGCTTTGGTGCAGTGACTGAGTGGCAGAATCTGGAGCTCAAGATAACACAGAGTGCAGCCCAGTTCTGACAATTCTGATGCTTGAATGAACTCCTGAATAGTAAACCATTCCATTACTGTGTTATTTCTTAGTTCCCAGCATGCTTTGCTGCAGTGTTAGAATTGGAGACTCTGGAGCTCAAAGTCTAAGGATTGCAGCACAGTTCTGTCACTTCTTATGCTTGGACTTCTTATGAACTCCTGAATAATAAATCATTCAATTATTCTATTCTTTCTGAGTTCCCAGCATGCTTTGCTGCAGTGGTAAAGTGGCACATTCTGAAGTCCGACCTCTGTGGGTCATGGCTGTAGATCTGATTTCCATTGCTTGAGAAATAAACCATTTTATTATTCATGGTTACCTTTTTAATAAGCTGAATTATAAATATTCCCACCTGACTGGGTTAATGAGACATTGGTCATACAGAGTGGCTGTGTTAAGTGTCTATGGGTGGGCAATAAAGTTTATACTATCAGATAAATTCTATGTTAGATGGATGATAAATGGATAGCTTTGGCATTATTGAGTCATGATATGGTCATGGGTAACTTATGTCATGAGAATATAAAAATTCAAATTTTATTGTTCTGTGTTCAACTCCTCACTGAAGAGACCCATAGGTCAAAACTGGTCTGGGGATGGGGACAATCCAATATAAAAATGATTTGAATGCCTTCTCTTGTAGTAGCATTTATCATAAATAAAAAAAAAGCTTATTTAGAGCTCATTAGCATGCTCTTAATTTTACATATTTGTAAGTGCAAGCTATATATAAGTCATGTGACATCTGACTTTTTATTATTACTATTAATAGCTTAAGCTAAAGCAATTGAATATATAGCTATCAAAAAAATCACATTCCATTACAGGTCTACAAGTGACAGGGTGAATGTTGAATCCATTACCTTTTATACGCGATTCCGTTACTTAGTCACTGCACCAAAGTTTTCACACAATTTTATGATTTAGTAAGCAAAGGTAACATTTGTACATAAATATAAATTGTTAGTTGCACTTTTTATATTGGTGGTAATTTTGGATTCTTTTTTAATATTACCCTCACACTTTTATAGTGTGTCACAAGAAAATTTTAAAATGGAGACTGGTTTCCTCTTCAAGCTGGCTTCAAGGCTATCTCCAAAGCATTGCATGTGTTAAACACAGCATATTTTTAACTATTCATCACAAAAAGTATGTCTGGAGCATGACTGTGAAATGAAATATATCAACGTGTCTTATACCTTAACTCATACTGGAATAACACACTAACATTAAATTCCAAACAGATGATAATCTCTCCATACAGTAACACCACTCAGTGCAAGCCAGAGTAATCAATGGATGAAAGAAAGTTTTGAACATAAAATCACCATCTAGTGCCTACTCATTGAGTATCCTCAGATTAGTTTCTAGCTTGTGGCTTTCATCAGTGAGGAATCTTAAATGTGAGAACAGTATGCCTGGATTTTAGGATCTAATGCAACCAGCCAACAGCCACTTTTTTCTGATGATCATGTGGTGTTTAGTGGTTTAACCTTAAATTTCATTTGGGAAAAGTTGGCAATTAATTATTTGAAATAGCTGAAACTGCGTATGGTAGTGAAGTGACATTGATTTTCAGAGATTTATAAATTTGCATACATTCGTTCATCTGTTTAATGAAAATGGGATTTTTGTAACCTAAAGTAGAGTACACTTTTGTTCAAATTTACCATGATCACCACTCTCTTAAATTATTGTTGCTGCTTAATTATACAGTGATGTAATTATGAATGCATTTTTATTTAAATTAAACCATTAGATACTGTTTTCTCTTTTGTTTATTACATTACTGTGTTTAGCAATAAACCAGAGTAATCAATGGATGAAAGAAAGTTTTGAACATAAAATCACCATCTAGTGCCTACTCATTGAATATCCTTAGATTAGTTTCTAGCTTGTGGCTTTCATCAGTGAGGAATCTTAAATGTGAGAACAGTATGCCTGGATTTTAGGATCTAATGCAACCAGCCAACAGCCACTTTTTTCTGATGATCATGTGGTGTTTAGTGGTTTAACCTTAAATTTCATTTGGGAAAAGTTGGCAATTAATTATTTGAAATAGCTGAAACTGCGTATGGTAGTGAAGTGACATTGATTTTCAGAGATTTATAAATTTGCATACATTCGTTCATCTGTTTAATGAAAATGGGATTTTTGTAACCTAAAGTAGAGTACACTTTTGTTCAAATTTACCATGATCACCACTCTCTTAAATTATTGTTGCTGCTTAATTATACAGTGACGTAATTATGAATGCATTTTTATTTAAATTAAACCATTAGATACTGTTTTCTCTTTTGTTTATTACATTACTGTGTTTAGCAATAAACCATGCTTCTTTGATTTTTCTTTTTCTGCCATTGTGCTCCATACTCACCCATACCCACTAGGCTGACTATCTGTGAGTCACAGCTATGACCAAATGATTTTTAATGACCCCAAAGAGACAGACTTATAATCCAGATTGGTTTTAGTGTATCTGTATAAGTATCCATACTGCGCTAATCTTGCGCTAATCTAGTTCACATATTAGCTCTAGATACTTTGTAGTTAAAATCATGGCAGTCTGGGCTGTTACATGAAATTTTATATGTTATATGTGATGCATCCTCCTTTCTGTAATGTGTCTTTGGTGCTGTTAATCAACCGGTTAAGATTAGGGAGTATGGAAACTAACTTTGAAATTTGGTTCACAGGTCACTTTTATTTTGTGCATTAATTTCGGAATATAAAGCATGCTGATCTATAGTTCAGTTTCAACTTGCAGTTTTATATATATAAATATAGTGATGTGTGGTCCATGTATGCAAGGGAAGCATTGTTTTTTTTTTTTTACTTTTTTATATAGTATGAGGTAACTGACTTAATCAAATTTATACAATATTAAGAATTTATGCCACTGTGGCATGAACATAGTCCACAAATATTGTTAATTGGGTATGTTCTTTTTTCTCCATTAGAACTAATTACTTGTATTAAGTTGATTTCACCAAGTAATTTAATATAAAGCTATGTCACTAGGTGTTGAGACAGTAATTCAAAGATAGATAGATATGAAGCTTATATAGCATCCCCCCCCCCATATCTGAATAATTTTTTCAATACAATGCAATAAATGTGCTACTGTCATTTAAATATTTTTCTTAATCCTATTTTAATCTGTTGTTTTCTTTATATTGTGTATATTTTACATATAAGAAATCACAATTATGAATCTATATGTAATGTTTGAGATGATTGTTCAATAGTACCTGTTATTATAGTAATTGATATAAATCTAATTTATCCCAATGACTTTGAACACTTTTTAGCAAAAATCTTTTATTGTCCATATTTACACATGCAGCTATGTTTCGAGTGCCCTGCAGTCTTCTTCAGAGTTGTGACAAAATGAACAAAATAAAATACTTTAACTATATAAATAATTCCATAAAAATGTCAACAATAAAAAACCTAAAAGCAACATAGAATATATACTGAAACCTAATGAAACTGAAATAAATAGAATTAAATCAGTGGCAATAATATCAAGGCTCACAATTCAGGCTTGGTCAATAAATATTTGTTTATTTAAAGAATAAGTTCTAAGCACAGGTGTACCATCTTTGTCTTATGGGAGGATATGTGTCTATTTTTATGATACACTTTTAAAGAGTAGTTGATTTCTACAATATTTCATAAAAATATATAAACACAGTATAGATAAACCATTTATGCTTTTAAAACATTTATTGTTAAGAGAGAGAGTGTTTATTTTTAAAATACAGGTGAGAAGAATAGTTGAGTTCCACATTATTTTTTATTTGTAGTAAAAAACAATTTATATGCTTAATTTGAAATCAGCATGATTCCAGTGCCATCTTTCATTTTAGTTCTTGACCATTTGTCATATAAATACATAAACAAACACAAGAAACATACCTAATATATTTTGCTACTATAATTATTATGTTTTTATGATAATCTGGACCAACTGATGATTGCTGGTTTAGCATGAAATAGGTATATTGGTTATTATTTATCTTTTTGACATATATGTTTTCAAGTATATCAGTGATATGAGATGGAGTGGAGAGTGGTGGGTAATGTGAAATTCTGTGCTCATATACCCTATATATTACATATATAAACACAGGTATATAATAAGCCTGTGTGTTTCAGTTATTTCATAATAGAGATGTCTGCCAATCCCTTGTATATGTATTAAATGGATTATGTCCTGTACATGAGGGGTTAGATTGACCTTAGGTCAACATGGGTGTGACAAGAATCTCAGTCTCAGGGTGGCCTTTGAGCGTTCCATCATCAGATTTTCAATTGGATGGATGGTTGAAGAGTTTGAGTGTGGAGTAGATTGAAGCCTGTCCATTAAAGTATAAGATTTGGCTATCTTAATATATATCTGAGCACTTATAGCATATATGTGTAAAGATGGTAATCTGGACCAACTGATGATTGCTGGTTTAGCATGAAATAGATATATTGGTGATTATCTTTTCGACATATATGTTTTCAAGTATATCAGTGATATGAGATGGAGTGGAGAGTGGTCGGTCATGTGAAATTCTATGCTCATATACCCTATATATTATATATATTGATACAGGTATATAATAAGCATGTATTTCAATTATGATAAGTAATCTAAATCTCAAAATTTTATACTTCCATATAAAGTATTATTACTACATTGTTTCATTTAAAACAATACTTTTCAATATTTCTCTGAAAATCAATAGTTTACATTGGAGAAGACAATATGTAAATACATTGATATTTTTGTTGAGTTTATATATTGGACTATTTCTATTATCTAATATTAAGTATTGGATGTCTTTATAAAAAGGTAACAATTTAAATTTTCCAATTACATTTATCTTTTAGTAATAGCACACAGATTAATGTACATACTAGTTTCAAGTAGTAGTATTTGCCTTTCTTCTTCAGGTATTGCTAACCTGATCAGTGACAGTATTGGATGGGAATCGAACCTGGATTCTTAGATTCTTGAATATTGAATTTTAAGGTAATACTTAAGAGGATCGCTCATTTGGTTAGAGTATTATCTTAAAATTCAAAATTCAAGAATCTAAAGACCCAGGTTCGATTCCCATGCTAGTTCTGTCACTAGTCAGGCCAGCAACATCTGAAGAAGAGAGAAAAATATCACTTAAAGCATTGTGCACATACTAATGGTGCGTGGTATTATTAACAGTTGAATGTAATTGAAAAATTTAAATAAAGTTATATTTTTCTACAGGCATTCAATTCTCAGTAGTCCAATATATAAAAATAACTACAATACCATTATCAGAAATCTTTAGGAAAATATATTTTTACTATCAAATTATTTTTTTTAAAATTTTTTTTATCAGAAGCAACATACAATTTGTCTTCGAAACTCTTTTAAACTGAAAATAAATATTAGAATTTAATTAAATTAGAAAGTAAATCAAATTGCTATTTTTTAAATTAGTTATAAATAAATCACACATTTCTCCATTCTATATATATATTAAAACCACCAATTTATAGTAATTTGAAAACAAAATATGTACATTTGTAAAGTTAGAGCAAATATTTTAAAAAGTTCTTAAAATAATGTGTCAATTTAAATAACTTATGTAAGGCAACTGTAGTAAAGCAGTGTCTTTTTTTGGCAAACATTTTGTCATAGCTTTTAATAAGGTTCAATCTTAGGATTACTCTCAAAGCTATATACATGTAAATAATGGGGAAAAGGCTAAAATGTCCATTTATGAATTTTCTATGCAGAGTTAAACTTTTTTTTTTATGATTTACAATCTTGTTTATTAAAATTTTCTTGAATAACTATTTGCTTGTTTATCTTACATATAAAATCCACGTGAATGTATGTTTGTCCTTATGACGTCAAATTCACAACCAATTAATAAAAACTATTACGTTTGTTTGCAACACTGTCAAAATCACGATTGATAAATGAAAAAAAAAACCCTTTAAATTAATTTTTATAATCAAATAACTATACCTAATTAAATGGTTATTTATATTTTGGGAATTTTATACAGAGAAATTAATTTTACCTTTATATTTAATAATCAGTATTTTTTATTGCAAGCATATTTTATGTTAAGGAAATAATCTTGTCATTAATATAATGTAATTTTTTTACTAAGGATTTTATGCAAAGAAAGTAATTATTTCATTATACTTAAGAGACTTAATTTGATTGCAAGCATTTTATTCAAAGCAAGTAATTTCACAAAGCAAAAAAAAAAAAATTATTAAAGCAACCAATTAAAAAAAACTATTATAACAACGATGGCCCTTCCATAGGCCAGGTACGTTTTCCAGTAAGTAATTTGTCCATAACACTTTATAGGAGCATGCTCTTAATTTTTTTAATCAAAGGGCACTCCAGTAAATAATCTTATTATAGATAGTTGTCCATAATGCTGTCAAATACACACATCAAATATTACAGTTTAAATATAACAAAAATTAATTTTAATTTAACTTTATTAATAAAGCTATATTTGTTAATATCCTGCCAGGTACATTTCTGAAGTGTACCAAACAGGTCAAGTTGGTACAACCAATTAAAAAAAGCACAGCCTTTTCATAGGTTGGTTATAGTCTTCTTGTAATATATTTCTAATTGCGTTGGGAATTATTCAAATTGCAAACATAAGTTCCAAGTTGGATTTCAAATAGTTGGTGAGGTTTCCAGTCTTCTTGTCAGTGAAAGTTATTTTAGCTTATGTAACTAACTTCAAATATTTTTTTCTAAAGAAACATCCAACACACACACACACATATATATATATGTTGTATTTATATATTGGACTATTTCCATCATCTAATATAAAATATTGACTGTCTTACCAAACAGGTCAGATTGTTGCAACCAATTAAAAAAAGCACAGCATTTCCATAGATGGGTACATTCTTTTTGTAATATATTTCTAATTGCATTTGTAGTTATACAAATTGCAAACATAAGTTTCAAGATGGATTTCAAATAGTTGGTGATGTTTCCAGTCTTCTTGTCAGTGAAAGTCATTTTAGCTTATATAGTTACTAACTTCAAATATGTTTTTCTAAAGAAACATTTACCATATATATATATATATATATATATATATATATATATATATATATATATAAATGTTTCTTTATATATATATATATATATATATATTGGACTATTTCCATCATCTAATAAAATATTGAATGTCTTTAGAAAAAAAGACCTATATAGAACAAATTCTTATGAAAAATGATTATCCATCAGCTGTTATTAAGAAAACCTTAAATAGACAACATAAAGAACATAAAAAAAAATAATTATTTGTACATAGTATATCCTAATATATCAAAAATAACAGACAAATTAAGAAAAATCTGCAATCACTATAACATCTCCAGAGCCATACTATACCACAAGAAATTCTAACATCTACAAAGCATAAATTTAAAATGCTGAAAAGAAAAACTGTTTCTATGAAATATCATATCAATGTGAAGAATGTATATTGGTGAGACCAGTCATCTATTGAAAAATGAATGCAAGAGCACAAACTATTGATTAGAAGAGGAAAAAAAGATGTCTCTAAGGTAGCAGACCATGTATGTACCAAAGAACATATGTTCAATTGGGTAACTGCAAAAATGTTGGATAGAGAACAACATGTACAAAGAAGAAAATTCAAAGAAGCTGCTCACATGACAATGGCAAGCAATCCCATAAATCAACCTAGTGTGACTATACATAGTGTATGAAAACTATTAATCAACTTTGGTCTTTGGAAAAACTGAAGAAATCAAGAGAAACCCCATAGATAAGT
The DNA here is from genome assembly GCA_028023455.1 of Epiperipatus broadwayi. NCBI lineage: Eukaryota > Metazoa > Onychophora > Udeonychophora > Euonychophora > Peripatidae > Epiperipatus > Epiperipatus broadwayi. The sequence goes on along the minus strand of JAQFVV010012563.1, from coordinate 320,967 downwards.
ATATGAAACTTTTACTGACTCTTGCCTTCGGCAAAATAGCTCAGTTGGTTAGAGCATTACCTTATATTCAATATTCAAGGTCAGGATTGATTCTCAACCTGTGTGCTATTACTAACATATGAATGTAATTAGAAGATTTAAATAAAGTTAATTTTTTTAAAGACATTTAATGGTTAATATTAGATGATTGAAATAGTCCAGTACATAAATACAACTAAAATACCATCATCACAAATCATCAGAAAAACATTATATATACATTTTCTGTAACTCCTCTTATTAAATTTTAGATTCCTTATGACACAATAAACATTATTATCATATAATTATCTTCTTAATTATTTCCTTTGTTGGAGTAAAGCTAGAGATTAATTTTGCCTAATTATTACTCTATTGTTACCACAAAATAATACATGAAATATAATCTTAATTTGTTCTTTAGTCTCTTTTTTTTTCTCCTATTGGTTTAAATTCTAATGTAGATATTTTAATTATTTTTTAAAGTATTTTTTATTAGAATTAGCCTGTCTAAGCTTCTTATGTTATTTTTGAAGTAATGTGACATTTTATCACTCATTCCAGCACACATTCCTCAGGTATATATTTAACTACATTCTTTTTTTTTTCTTTGAAAAAACATTAATATTTCAGCTACTACTGAAGACGTTGATTTACTACATTATTTAATATAGATATTACAAAATATTCTTTTTAAAAATTTTTGATATTTCAGATATAGATATTGAAAACTAATGCATTCCATTATTATTTCTTTATATATATATATAAATTATAAATGCAAGGAAATCAAATCATATATCACATGATCTAATTTTATAAGCTTGTACTACAAATGTTATATAATGAGTGTGTGAATAGCTCTTAACAAGCTTTTCAAAATATTGCTATCTTCAGACCAGTTTCTAGGTCTGGCTGTTGACAGTGAGGTGTTATGATATTCCAACATTATATTTAAAATACCAGATCAAGCCCAGCACTTTATATAATTTAAATATTGCTAAATCTATTTATATATGGTGTATCTGAACTTGGTTCACTCCCATATGGCTGTTTAAATTAAATAGCTGGGTTTGAAGACATATGGATGTCTGAAAAGTTCAGATTTTCTACTTAATCATTAAACATTAGATAAAGTGGCTGGAATTTACCTGCTATTTTAAAGCTAATGCTGGAATATTGTAGCATCTCACTGATGACAGCCAGAGCTAGAAACCGGTCTGAGAACAGGGATATTCTGAAAATCTTGTTAAGAGCTATTGGTGCACTTATTGTATAAAGTATGAAATATTATTATTATTATTTGGTTTAATTAATACTCTTGTAAAGTATTTTAAAGCTCCTTTTCTTATTCTCCCACATAACTCCTTGGTACAAACTCTCTCATGAATGAGACTGCATGAGTAACCATATGACATCTATTTTCATGTGTATGTATTTGGAATGTGAATATTATTCTGACTCACAAGTTTGACTCCTTTCTAGTGGTATATACATAATCAACAAAATTTCAATTCAGATCCCATGGGAAGGTTATCTTAAAGATATCACAAAGTTAGAATAAAAATGTATGGGTGCTGAACTGAGTTCAGACCCATATGACTATATAGGCTAATGGTCTTGGATTGAAAACATTATGGTGTTTTCAGTTTAAGACTCATAGTTTTGTAGTTAAGTGGAGATAAAAGGTGGTTGCTGGAGGGTTGCATTAAATCCTAAGATCTAGGTGCACAAGACTTCTGGCATCCATTGATTGCTCTTGTTAGCACAAGATGGCACTACTGTATGGAGAGTTTTGCTTTGTTTTGAATTGTTTAATAACAATTATGTGCTAGTATGAGGTAGTGATCATGTGATGTTTAGTGGTTTAACACCAATCCTGCCTAATAGGATAGTGGTGGTTGTGGTTGTTAAAGAGCCAAAGACACCAAAATGTATGGGTGCTGAATTGAGTTCAGACCCATAGGACTATATAAGCTATTGAGCTTGGATTGAGAATATTTTTGTGTTTTCAATTTCATTCTCATAGTTTTGTAGTTAAATAGAGTTAAAAGGTGGCTGCTGGAGGGTTGCATTAGATCCCAAGATCTAGGTGCAGTGCTCTCAGATCCAATGCTCCTCACTGACAAAGGCCACAAGCCAGAAACTAGTCTGGGGATATTGGATGAGTAGGCACTAGATAGGGATTTTATGCACAAGCCTTCTGGAATCCATTGATTGCTCTTGTTAGCACAAGATGGCACTACTGTATGGAGAGTTTTGCTTTGTTTTGAATTGTTTAATAACAATTATGTGCTAGTATGAGATAGTGATCATGTGATGTTTAGTGGTTTAACAAAAAAAAGTCATGAATTATAACTGTATTTTTAAATATAAAACCGTATTACAATGATGTGAGAGATGCATTATATTGGGGGGAGAGGGAGTCACTGTGACAGACTGAAATATTTAATACCTTCCAAAATATAAAGGAAAAAGTCAGTTTATGTACCCATCTCTACATGAATTCAGCCAAATATAAATTGAGATGTTTGTTTTCCATTCTGCAGTTTGTCCGAACCCCATAGTCTTTTTATATTTTGTGAGTTAACAGTGTTTTCCAGGTTGACAAGGTTATAACTATGGTTCAAACTAAAGTGATTGTATCTGGCAGCTTGAAATTCTTCTGTTTAGTAAACTTTCCAACAATCAGAGTAAATTGTAGGCCTTTCTTCCATTTTCTGTTTGATGGCTTGCTTGAGAGTGGTTACTGTTCTATCAGGAATTTTCATTATAACGCATTTGTCTACGTCCCTGCAAAATTGAGTAATGATCTACTATTATGGAAGTATTCTGCCAACATGGTTCTTCCACTTAGGTGAACAGGCATTTATAAATTTTCACACTTTTTTGGACCTATGATTTTATATTTTTCTGGGATAACAAGATCCATGATTTTATATTTTTCTGGTATAACAAGATCCACACACGGACTTTGCATAAGTAGTTGCTCAATACACAATGGTTTTTCCCACCATTTTGAGCTAGTCGTCACATCATTTGCTGATTATCATGACCAGCTGTAGATGAATCTTAGCACAATGATTGATTTTGGAACTTTCAACCCCTGTTTCTTTATGAATGGTTACTTTATTCAGGCAACCTGTTAAGTAACAATATTATTGCTTAATGAAAAGATGAATGCAAGCATTCTTATTTTGGCCACTATCACATCTTTTATTGATGGCAGGAGTCCATATTTCTGGAAAAAATTGACTGTGTCTCCTTCTGTAGCAGGTAGCTCTCAAATTGCAATACTCCTTTTGTCAAAAATTTACAAGTAAAAATTTCATTGCTCAAAAAACAGCACTATAGCACAAAATTACTAGAAGTAAGAACTCACAGATCAGCATGTTTTGCAACATGGTCACAAGTATATAAGTGAAAAATTGGTAACATATACATATGTGATATGGATTAATCATGCCAGCATTCTTGGAGACATTAGATAATCAGAAAGTTTGAGTAATTATTACAGAATGCAAATGTGACTGGAGTAATATGTCATAGCAGATATAATACCAAAATACCACTGTTTGAAACAGTTCTCACACAGACTATTTGTTGTGTACAGTCACTATAGTAACATTAAGCCCACACTAACTAATGCAAGTTCAACTTTTTTGTAATTTATAATCCTAGATCAACATAAAAATAGAACAATTAGTATAATAAAATGAGCAAAAAAAAATGGTTTATACATATAAAAATTCACCTGTCAAAACACAGAAAGTGACAGTATTAGTCTGCAATCTATGGATCTCGAGGGATTGAATCTGCCTTTCTGTCATTGCTCTAAACCAAAGCTTTGTAAACTGTGGGTAATGAGCTCATATGATGTTATGTAATGATTTTAAATAATGTCAAGTGGGTTTACAAAAGTTTAGCAATGATAAAAAGATTTCTGAATATAAAATGCCCAAAAATTAATTCAAAATCAAATGCTTATTCAATCTGAAGTTTTTCTGGCAGTGTTAACCCATATTGTACATTCAATGCAATGATATAACTCTCATTAAATTTAGGAAATAATTCTAAAATTCCAATGATATAATAAATCATGTCCAGAAGGTGGTGACAATGGTTAATTAGTATGGGGAGTAAAAAGAGTATATATATATATATTGAACCATATTCGAATATGTGTATTCGAAACACCGGCCTCTTAGGCATGAGCTCATATGATGTTATGTAATGATTTTAAATAATGTCAAGTGGGTTTACAAAAGTTTAGCAATGATAAAAAGATTTCTGAATATAAAATGCCCAAAAATTAATTCAAAATCAAATGCTTATTCAATCTGAAGTTTTTCTGGCAGTGTTAACCCATATTGTACATTCAATGCAATGATATAACTCTCATTAAATTTAGGAAATAATTCTAAAATTCCAATGATATAATAAATCATGTCCAGAAGGTGGTGACAATGGTTAATTAGTATGGGGAGTAAAAAGAGTATATATATATATATATATTGAACCGTATTCGAATATGTGTATTCGAAACACCGGCCTCTTAGGCAGAGAAGAACATACTCGGAGAGTATGTATGCCCAAATGATAGCTATAAAGTATATAACTAACGTTACATTTCCAGGACATAACTTCTTCTCGACTGTTGAGTTCAACACCAAGTTCAAAGCACTTTTTTTGTTTGTGTATAAACACGGGCGCCAGCTGCTTATTCTAAAAGAATAGACAACGCACTTTGAATAGTGGCAACTAACCCAACGCCTAAATCCATGACTAGCTCAGTTGTTTGTAATCACTAATAGATTATACTTAATTAGTGGTTAAAAGACTTGATAAAGAATTTGTTAAAAAGAATTTATAAAAAGAATTGTAAAAGAATTGATAAAAAGGAATTGATAAAAAGAATTGACCGACAAATAAAGTTTAATTTTAAAGATAATTTATTAACTAACATTTATTTATTAAATTTAAACATTTTATAATTCTAATAAAACACACGCATATTTTAAATTAACATTTCTAAATAGTCTAAATATTCCTATAGATTCAATAACAGAACACTCTAATTTCATTAATAAATATTGGTAGAATGATCACGCACATATTAACTCATTCACACACATAATAATGATAATAAAGGACTACATAGCATTTGAAATTTAATCACACACATATCAATAGTTCATTTATGTATGATATCGAGTTCATATAATTAGACTCTTGGAGGATTCGCATGAATTAATGAAATGCAATGGCTATTACAGTATAGAACGAAATAAGCAAATGTTTTACCTAGGATTTTGAATGTTGACACAGAATTTTGTTCTTTGGAGGCTGCTTTTCGGTGAGGATATTTCCATTATAAATGCTTACCAGCCGGCTGGGACATTTCCTTGCTGAGTTTCTTGATTTTCACGATTATTGCTATCGGAGACAAATAGATACTGACGGAGATTTTCTAAGATGTTAAGCTGACATTATTTCACGGGCAGATCTGCTGTTTTCTCGGACATCTGGGCTGGAGGTGAACGTGCGTTCCAAAATATTCTCAGCACTGCATTTTGTTTCTTAACTGACTCAATTAATTTCCGAACTGCACTCTCTCAATAACTTTGTGAACTGATTGTCTCAACTCAATTTGTGGAACTGAATTACTGTCCGATAAAAAAGGTCTATTTATACCTGCGCCTTGTTGTCTTTCTGATATCTCCGGCAAAGATCTGTTGTCGAATTCCTTATCAATTAATCCTTTGATAAACGTGTTTTGGAAGATTGCTTAATTAGTAATAGCCATGCAGAGATGTTTTATATTTTATTAATAGCCATTGCCGTGTTTTTTAATAATAATCTTCTTTAACTTTATAATAACATTTATTCTATTGTTGACAATCGCACATATATACGGTCATATATTTTTAATACAATTTACTATTTAGTTTTAACATTATTTTTTCTTTAATTAAACTTGAATGAAAAGAGATTTGTATATTTATATTTTTACGAACACTAATAAAAACTATTTAATTCCTATCCTTTTCTAAAACAAACTGAATAAACTCTTTAACATTTAATTTTATGTTTTTCTTTTATGAACGATTACTTTAATAATAATTTTAGATAAAAATTATATGTGCCTATATCAATATAGGTACAATATATATATATAACAGAATATGGGTGCAAATTAATTTATGACAATATCAAGGAAAGTAGTTTACTAAGGCTTGAACAGAATCTTTAGCAACAAGGGAATATACACATAAATGAAAAATGTTGGTGATTTTGTCTGCAAGTTGTATACGGAAGGTGTAGAAAATATTAGCCATCTGTTAATTGAATGTAAATGCCTACAAGCAGAAAGGGTACAAATAATGCAGCTGTGGGAGAATAAATATAAACAAAGTGAACATACAGGTAGTGGGTTATTTTTATGTTGGGTTTGCAAAAAGATAAGGGGGATTTAGATATAAAAGCCATAGAGTTGACAAAGATTATGTTGTGGAAATGGGATGGAGCAGGATAGAGAATATGGGAAAAACTTAGGGCAGGGAGTGGAAAGTGAAGGTAACATGGTTAAGAGGTTTCGCTGGGCATGGTAGCTGAAAGATTCTTCACTCCCAAAAGGAGAAGTCATAGTGCATCTCATCTTATCACCTTAAAGTTAATCAAATCTTATAGCTTGCTTAGTTGCTTTACCTGCCTCCAGAGCGAGAATTTGTCATAGTACGACTTTGAAAAATTATATATACATAAAAGATTAATTGCTGAAACATTAAAACCTGCACAAAATATGATTAAAAATCGCATGATTGAAATGCTAAAGAGGGTTAAAAGCAATGTTAATGAAAAATGAAATGCAATTAAAACGTGTAATTTATAAATAAATAACTATGGTAATCTATTAATGAACATAAAGATTTATAAAATGAATAATTGCTGCAAATCATAATGTTTCTAATTTAAAAGGTTACAAAATATTAACGAAAAATTTACATTTTTTTTTTTTCTTAAACCTTCAAAACTTATTAACAATTTTACTCGTGGAATGATGACGTCACTAATTATTGCTTTGAATAAAAAGATGATGACATCATTACTTATTGAATAAAGTATAATATTTTTAAATTTTTTATCATTAAAAAAATCAATCAGTCAAGCGTTGTCAGCAGAGAGGTCAGCGCAGCCGCCTTACAAGCAAGCAGTTGGTTGCTGACGGTTGTTGCGGGTTCACCTCCCGGCAGATGCTATGACATATGAAAAAAAAATCAAGCAGTTATTTTAAAAACGACATTTATTAACAATATATATATAAAGATGACTTATATAATCCAAAAATGATAATAATTAATTAGTCATATATATATAGAAAATTAAAATATTCCAGCCAGATCAATAAATATTTATTTCTATCTTAGTTATAATCACTTTACAAAATAGAAAAATGGGCATCCACTTTCCACCCCTACTTTGTTTGTATAAAAGTCATTTACGTAAACCACGGAAATAATTGAACAACTTGTGTGACCAGCTAACCATTAGTATTCTGGTTTATACAAATTTAATGCTAGTGCATTGTTTCATCGGGAGTTAAGATACCTTAAAATTTTTATGGTGAATAGCAAAATTATGTCACTACATAATGTATTGATTCAAAGACGGCGCTATAGGCGGCAAGGAGAGACTAAAAACCAGTCACTTTTCTCTGTGATGTACTCCTGTATATATACGTATATTAATATTAAATAGAACCACATTAAGTACTGCTACAATAAATAATTCACCTCCCCACTTTAGTATACAATAATAGAATGAAGGTGGTAATTTGTTTGATAGGTGTTTATTCCGTTATTTGCCATAGTTTGCAAGTACAGTCTTTATAAAATCAAAGATGGAGATGGGAAGTGGGTATTCATTTTTCTATATTGTATAATGTGGTTGTGATTATATACTTAATGAAATATTTATTAGTGAGTTCTATATATACATGGCTAGGTGTATTTAAAAATACCAAGGCAGACAAGTGTTGGTGGCCTAGCGGTTAGCATAGCTGCCTTCCAAGCAGCACTTCCCGGGCAACGCATTTGACATATGAGTAAAAAAAAATACCAAGGCAGAAAAAGTTTCAATTAAAAAAAAGAAAGCAAATTAAATCAGGTAGATCCAGGATATGCAATAACAAAAGAACAAGATTACAAAATTGAGATTAATAATAGAAAAACTTACATAGCTAATAAATTTGCAATTAAGTTGCTAGAATTTGTGTGGAAAAAAAGAGATTTGAAAAGCTTAACATTTGCGATGTCATTTATAGCTCCTTGAAGTGATTAATTTATTTTCTTTCAGTAACAGACATAGAAATAATAACACCAGAAGCAGTGAGATATAAATATTTCAGGATAATTAGTATAAATTTGCCATGCAGGTAAAGTATTACAGAGGGTGTTAATTAAAGTATTTTTATTAATTAGATTTTATTTAAAAACCAATTGGATTTTTTAAAAAAAGCCCCGTGGATAAGTAATTTTATAAAAGTTGAAAGAAAAAATATTCAGAATAGCTAAACAAAAAATCAAGTTAATATTTATTTCATAGTAATATAAATAAATATATGGATTGTTCGTGCTTAATCAACATTTTAGCACCCAAGTGGCACATTGAATACACCAGTTAATCAAACTGTGTTTTTATACACATTATCCTTTTCCTACCATATCTTCAGACTTAATTTGCAGTTTTAGTAAGCTATGCTTTGAAAAAGAGATAAGTAAAATATTCATAAATTTTCAAGCACCTGCATAACTGCCACCAGACAGTCATATTCTTGTTTTGTACATTCAGCCGTAATTGGTTTCTCACTAGATTTACTATTTCTCTTGTTTTTCCCATAACTGCATCACTTTATTTTTCTTAACTATTTTTGTTGGCTGTTAAATAAGTACATTTAAAAAAAAATTAAATTGCATTATAGGTGTGTGTATATTCATCATTTTCAACTATTCTTGATTCACTGTAAGACGAAAGTTTTTTCAAGATAAATTCAGTTTCTGGAATGCATAGCTTCTTTTATTTACATCAAAACAACAATTTTTTTTATTTGATCCAACTATCTCATGTGAAATCTCATTTGTTGCAATCTCCTGGAATCCGCTTTAAGACTTTGATTATCCATCTATTATCATCTTTTTTAGCAATATATCCACTCCCATTTTATTTCAGATTTTTAATTCTTTAAATGATATCAATAATACTTGTTCCTTCTCTCATCCACATATGCTTTCAATTCTTTCTTGTTTGTTCCAACATACAAAATTTTATATTTTGTTAAACTGTCTGAAGTCTGCATTGCTTTTCTGTTAAATCACCAAGTCTAATATTCATAAATATGAACTGGCAAAACAGGTCTATTGAAATTTCCCCCCCCCCCAAAAAAAAAAACAAAGGCATATTTAATTCTAATGATAAGTTACCTCTACCAAAAGGGCTCTATATAAATTTAAATCCATTTTTATCCACTATGTTTCCATCTGCTTACATAGAGGCTAAGCTCTCCACACAGTACTGTATGGAGAGTTTAGCCTCTGTGTAAACAGCTTGTGTAAAGCATAAAGAATAGTGTTGATCATGTCAAGCATTGGTGGTCAAGAGGTCAGCACAGCTGCCTTACAAGCAGTTGTCATGGGCTAGTGGGTTCACTTCCCGGCCAATGCTATGACACATGGGAAAAAAGAATAGTGTTGATCATGTGATGTTATGTTTCCACCTGATTTAATAATGTGATCAAAATATTAGTACTTATTGACTTCTTCTAATTCATGAGTATCAATTTTTATTTTCTTTAAAATGAAATATTTATTTCTTAGAAAGCACACATGTATTTACAATTCAGCATTTATTTGAGTATATTTTTAGCAGAAAATTTGTCAACTGAAAGTTTACTAATGGCAAAGAGGAAATATTTTTGATTGTCTTTTACCAAAGAAGACATTAAGTCAAATATTTTTTTTACTTTGTGAATTTAGGGTTCAGGTAGTCCATTGATGACAAAAAAATCTTACATATTCAGAATAAACAGCTTAATACTCACATCACACTGGATAAACCCAGATTATTGCTACCATACATCTCCAATTTACACAAGAAATTGCATTCCATCATCAACAACAGATATCAGCTTTGCTTCTGAAACCCCCCAAAATCCAACAATTTAGTGACCAAACTCCACTTTTACAGACCCCCCATACAGTATATAATATTGTTTGCTCCAACAATAACTGTAATGGTATATTATTGGGAAAACAGAGCATCTTTGTCCATGCGATTAGCACAACATAAATATTCACACAATAGAGCTCTCAACGATCCTTCCACATATTCAGTTTTCTTTTAGCAACAGAGCACAAGTTACCATGAGTGTATTCCAGATAATCCCACAATCGTGTGTAGAGAGAGACATGACCTTAAAAGAAAAATCAAAGAGGCCTTCTTCATCTCACGAGACAAAGATTCCATAAACAGAAAGAACACATGCTATGCTTTATGGAAGAAATGGAATTAGCATATTTGCATATCATTACATGTATTAGCAAGTTGTGATTACAAAGGCAAGATTATTTGAAAGTGCTCAGCTCATTTGTTTTTATTTATCTATTTTGTAGCTTTTGGAAACAGTTGTGCCACACACACACATGTGCTAGAACAAACAAGACATTGTTACTACATTTCTATTCTGTTACATCTCTTCAAATAAATAATGGAAATAAAAACAATACTAAGCTTTCAAATGTTAGATGTTGATACTTAACAGCTTTTATTAATCTTGCTAAAAATATTCAGATACCTGTTTACCAACCAGTATTCAGATGTTAACAAACTGACATTTGTATTTGGTAAAGTTTAAAATGTTTTTTTAAGTCCATACCAAAATTCATATTTTTGCAAGTAGCAAATGACCTTCAAAGTTTTAGTGTTTTTAGTGTTTTTTTAAACACTAAAAATTATCATCAATAAACAATGCATTTATGGGGAAGAGGAATTGTTGTATAGGATTTTGCCATGCTGTGTAATATTTAAGGCTACTAATTATTTTAAATCTAATTGGATGCCTAGCTAAGTTGAAACTGTGCTACTTGTAAAAAAAATAGTCTTGCTTGCCTGATTTTTATCTTATGTTATTCATGTGGAGTATGAAGATATACTAACTATAATGCCGTGATATTATATACATGGTAACATTAGTGCTGAATGTCAAAGTAATCTCTGTATGAGACAACACCTAAATGTTCCTAATCAAAAGAACATAAAAAAAAGCAAAAAAATCAAATTCCCACAATAATTGCTTTCTCAAAAGCAAACTATCAACTTATCAAAATTTGATTTTTTTTTCCTTTGCATTGGAGTTTGTGTAGTTAAATTTAGATTTGGTCATATAGGAGCTAGTTTGGAATTTAATTTTACTGTTGACAGCAATCAAACTTGTTATAGTACAAAATCAGTTTATTGCACACACGTGTATATATATATATTCAAAATTTTTGATGGACAAATGTGGTATAAAATACAACATGAGGAATTGAAATAAACCAACACCTATTTATTTTTACTTTCATAATTACTAAAAAAGAAAAAGCTGAATACTGCTTTCACAATTGTTTTAATAATCAAATGCTAATTCTGATTTGAATATTATATCCAATGGCAACAGCACCGTAAAAATAAAACTATTCATCTATATTTCAGTTTAAAGCAAGTTTCATCATTTAGATATAAAATATTATTTTCTTTTAATAATAATGGATTTATCATCAATGTTTATTATTTCATTTAAATTTAATTCAGTGATTATCCTTATTATACTTTTAATTTTATAATTAGTTGCCAAAAACGTTTCTAACATTGGCTATGGAAAAAAAAAAATTCCGTATCATTATTTATTACCAGTGAATATGTGCATTTTCAGGTAGAGAGATCAGATTCTTAACACAACTGAAAGCATGCTCATCTAATGTTAATAAATAGATACAAAATAAATCTTTTCCTTAACCAATGTTAGAAACATTTACAGCAACTAGTTACAAACAAGATAAAAAAAAAAAGGATAACAATTTTGAATGTTTTGATTTTATGTATATTTTGATGGGTGCTATGCTCCATTGACTGACAGGATCTGCAGGTGGCAGATAGTGAAATGAACTTCAGGTATGAAAGTCAGATGTGAATAATTATAAACAGTGCCTGATCAAGAGCCCATTATTCTGCCTTGTTGGATAGAAAGTTGGTCTATCAAAAGCTAGGTAATATTTTTTAATACATACAAACTTTTACATCTCCCTCTTTTCTTCATTCAATCACTCAAGTTAGTCTTAGGATCTGGTTGTCATGAGCCTATCATGTCTTCTATCAACTATTCATGTTATGTGCAACACTGGGATTGTGCATTTGCTCAACCACATTTCCATCCTTTAAGTACACATACATCATTTCATATTCTCTTTTTTATTTTTATTACCTCAAGTTCTTAAAAATTAAGAAAGCAGTGATAGAGACAGATTTAGTAGGATGACAGTTTTTACTTGTGATTTTTACTTGGGGCAGTACAATCACCGGATTTGAAATAAGTGTCATGGACAAGATTGTATGTTTAGGGACCCTACTTGGGAGTTCTCTGGACAATTAAGGAAGTTGAAGGGCCTAAGAAAATATTTATGAATAGTGTCACAATACTCGTTAAGTTGTCACATCTAATGAATTACTCATTACAACAATAATACTTTCAGGAGTCATAATAAAGCAGAAAACAGTGGTACTGCTAAAGATAAGCATAATAAATCTATATAGATTAATATCATCTATGTTCTTTATTACTTTTACAATGCTTTTTTTACAACCTAATATGACAGTTTGATTAAATAATGATTATAAGATATATATAAAATGTAAAATTATATGTTCATATATATTTATATTCATGTAATAGTATTAAGTTTATTATAGTTCTGAAAAACTTTGCTGGGGCAATGGAAACTGTCATATTAGGTTGTAAAAAAAGCATTGTAAAAGTAATAAAGAACATAGATGATATTAATATTATATGAATTTGGCAATGCAATAGGAAAGATAAAGTTATTATAAATCAAATTTTAGTTTTTAAATGTAGGTATGTTAAATGTGCAATCTATGTTAAATGTGCAATCTTTACTTGTCACAAACTCTTTGAAACCAGAATAGCGGAGCTAAGAAGTTATCAGGATTTAAAATCAATATAACCACTTTTACTAGAACTCATTTTTCACAGAAAGGGAGTTTATAGAACATGTGGGTGGCTACAAGTTTTTTTGAAAGGATATATTAATTAGTGAGTAGAAAATGCATGGTGGTGATTTTTTAAAAGTCTAATTTAATATCCGCTATTCGTGGAATGTCTTATTGCATAATTGAAAGCTTTGCATAATGATACTAGTCTTTATTTTATTAGTACTTATGTTGTCACATTTGAGTTATAGAATTAAAAAAAAAGCTTTTATTTCTTGCTGCATTAGTATAACAATATGATTAAAATATTAGTTGCCTCTTTTGAAGACATTAATGCACATGTTGGCTCCAAATAGACTTTGCCCTAAGGTTTTCGGAAATAAAGTAATCGTACAGTAAATTTAAATGATGTATTGTTATCAAGTTTTTGCACAACACATGGACTGACTATTATATTGACTTTGTTTAGGCACATAAACGGAATATGGATGCAAACAATGGTATTCAATAGATTAAATTATAGTTAGGAGTCACAATAGAAGAATATATTACATTGAAAGCATCAGAAATTTGTATGATACAAGATTAAAAAGGTTGATGCATTAAGAAGTAGGTCTTACTCCATTCATATTCACAAAATACATTAATGTTTATTCATTAGAAATGTGTACTATATGTATTAAATATCAACAGCTATGGACTTAGAATGGTAGCAATTTATCCGTATAGTAGGACCATCTAATGCACATCTTAATAGTCAATAACTGTGAGGTTTATACATAAAATTCTTATCTATTATCTACTCATACAATGTTCCCAGACTAGCTAAAAATTAGTCTGGGGATTTTGAATGAGTAAGCACCAACCCTTTTGCATCCATTGATTACTAAGGCTTGTACTGGGTAGCACTACTATATGGAGAGTTTGCAACTGTTTGAACAACTTAATAAATATAAGAAATGGTGATAATCTGTTGTTTTAGTGATTTTTACTAATTTGGACTTCCAAGATTGTGATATTACTGATCCATTAAATTATCTTAAGAAATGTGATAAGGATACAAGTAAAAGTAGAATCATGACTGGTTTTTTGACAAGGGTTTTACTATTAGCACTTCAATTAAGAGGAAGTGCAGCATTACCTGATTGGTGAAATAATAAATCAAATGTGGAACTTCATAGTAAAATAGAGATCTGAAGGCAGAAGTTCAGTGACTGATAAGAATGATTAAAAATGTTTGGTAGATCAAAACTGCAAAGAACATACAGACATTTGCTCATCAAAATCATTCTAGATCTTTTTTATGCACTTGAAGCAACATATGGACCTAACAACAGTATCACAATCCTATTAAATCCAATATGTGATAGTTTGTTATATGATGGCAATAATAATTTAAACAAGTGGAAGGGATATTGTGTTCAGTTTTAGAATAATAATAGAAAAATTGGGATAAATTTTTTTAATGATATATCCATATTGGTGATATGATAGCTTCAAAAATATTGGAATGTTTTAGGAATATGTGGACACAAGAAGTTTTGTCTTCTTATCTTAAGGATGCTTTAAAATAAAAATTGTGGAAATGTCATTATTATCCAGAAAGGTTTGCGGTACTTTCAATGTTTTTGTTGAATGACTTGCTTTCAGACATAGATAAATGGCTACGAGAGATTCATTGTGATTATAGAACATCAATAAGCATTATAGTCATGGATTTTGTTGCCATGAAAATGCAAAAAATGTATCAAAAACAAGAGTGGATTTATATAAGTTTTTTTATAAATTTAGTCAACACATTTAGTTGGTTAATTGGACAGATTGCTAGGAAAATGCAAAAAAGGTATCAAAAAATAATGGATTTATTTGCGTGTTTGATTGATTTAATCAAGGCATTTGATTCAGTTAATCACTCAGGTTTGTACATTTTTTTGAAATTAGATAATTGTCTGCAAAAATTATATTTGAAAATGATTATAGGCATCTTAATGAAACAGGAATAGAAACACAATCAAAGTTTAATAGCAGATTTTAAATTTAAATCAAGAGCAAAAACGAGAACCTCATCATCTTCATTTTAGAATTTACAGTATACTAATGATTGTCTTAGTTTTTCCACTTCAATAGATGATTTAGAGAACTTACTTAATATTTCAATGCAACATTTAAAGACTTTTGTTTAATAATTAATATTCAAAAACAGTATATCAGCCAGTGATGGAACAAAAGATTCTCAACAACTCCGTGGCTTGAGTGGTTATCAAATTGAGAATGAAACCAATTTAAATGTCTTTGTATTTTTATATGTAGAATGGTAAACTTACCATCTTTCTCCAAAAATAAGGCAGTCTTATATTAATTGTTCTTCAAAAGATGGCTTAGGGTTTATTTTCAGGGGATTACTTTTTTTTCATGTACAAAAATCTACATTTATCCAAGTACAAAGATCTACATTTATTCAATATTACTACCGTAATTTCAACAACATATAAATACCACGCATAATCGCCATTTCTTATGCTTGCTTATAACTGTTATTAAAACAGGCAAAACTCTCCACATAGTAGTGCCTCTCAGTGCAAGCTAGAAACTACAAGCTAGAAACTAGTCTGGTGATATTGGATGAGTAGGTACTAGGTAGGGATTTTATGAACAAGCCTTATGGCATCTATTGGTTGCTCTAGCTTGCACTGTGCCATACTACTGTATGGAGAGTCTTGTCTGTTTTAATAGCATGTAAATACCCTTTATTACTACTGCTTGAATATGTAACGATTAGAATTATAAACATATCACAAATCATTCATTCTCATTCTGTATGAGAATATTAAAAGTTATTTCCATGTTGTTGAAACTAGTAATATTTAATTTAAAATAATATATGAAACATTAAGCTGTCTTGATTAATTTGTGAACTAAGATCGTAACTAATAATGAGCTTCAGTCTGTTTGAATATCAATGTGGATTATAAATGAACAGTAAAATTTTATTTGCAAGTTTATTAAAATGATTAGTTATGAATCTGCCTGCGAAATACTTCTAACAATCATTTAAGTACAAAAATCTACATTTATATTTATTCATACATTCGTTACTTTATAATTTAACATGTCCATCACGTGTTTTAATGGACGAATAAAATCCATCTGTCAGATAGACGATCTTAACTAGGGTTTATATTTGGAGTAGGGTTTATATTATTGGCATCCTGGAAAAATCATATTAGGGCTTACTTTCTGGTTAGGTTTTATTTTCAGAGAAACATGGTAGATATTGAGATACAACTCAGATACAAATATAATGCTGCTATTTTACATAATTTATTGTAAATAAATCAATTATTTTATATAGCGCGATGTTTTATAAACTGTAATAGTTAAACAGCATTAAGCTGTTGCACATGCACTTTGCAGATTTTAACTATAAATGACTGAATATAAACACTTCAAATATTCAGTCATTTATAGTTAAAATCTGCAAAGCGCATGTGCACAGCTTAATGCTGTTTAACTATTATAATTTATTGTATTAAAATGAGATTTGGATACTGTATTGATACAACATAAAAAGCATTAGAATAGTTTCCTTTAAAGATGCTCTGTAAAATTTTGAAAATACAATGATAAAATCCTAAAAATCCATCAATATTATTAATTCAGTCTCATATGGCTATTTAAGTTATATAGCCAGATTTGAAGACATAGACATCTGAAAATTTCAGATTTTCTATTTAATTGTTAATTATTGGATAAATGCTGGACTTTAGCTGATATTTTTAGATCTAATGTCTGAATATCCTAGCATTTCACTGAGGAAATCCAAAAGCTAGAAACTGGTTTGGGGATAGGAATATTCGGAAAAGCTTGTTAAGTTGTATTAAAGCAATTATATAATCTTTGTAGTACAAGCTTATTAAATTAAGTCACATGATGTATGATATGATTTCCTTGCAATTATTGTTATTGCTCTTAAAAATTTATGGTGATTTTATATTGATAAAGTTATTAATATATAGCATATTTGAACTTAGTTCAGTCCCATATGGATATTTAAGTTAGATAGCTGGATTTGGAGATATATAGATGTCTGAAAATTTTATATTTTTTACTTAATAGTTAAACATTAAATAAAGTACTGGGCTTGACCTGGTACCTTAAATCTAATGTTTGAATATCCTAGTACTTCACTGTTGAAAGCCAACAGCTAGAAACTGGTTTGTGGATAGGGATATTTTGAAAAGTTTGTTAAGAGCTATTCATGCTCATTATATAATATTTGTAGCACAAGCTTATTAAATTAAGTCACACAGTGTAAGATTCAATTTCCTTGCAACAGATCAATATGTTCTTCAATTTTCTGGATGTGATACTGCAGAGACCACTGTTGTAAGTGAATGAACAATCTCAGCCTTTCTAAAAGTGTTTTATGATGAACATGAACATGAGTTTCATATTCATAGAAGAGGGAGATCTAGTCTATGTTATAAGGATTATGCCAAAGACATTTTGAATAACTCCATTATCAATTGTTTCCATTGAGAAAATATAGCAGAGAATAAAGAATATCTTGAAGATTTGCGATTTAAAATGGTATTGAAATATTTCCGAAAGAAAGTTTTCTATATGGACACTAAAAGATAACATGGTAAAATATTAAATAAACAGAAAACTGGATCAGAATTTTTTATATATAGATGCATTTGTAATTCACAAATTAATTTGTATGGTCACTGCAAAACTCATTTCGACAGCAGTTTCTTCTCATCATTTGGGGGGGGGGGAATTGGACTGATACTCTTCTTTTATGAGTTGTTGCTATATATATATATATATATATATATATAATATAAAGATCATGCTAATAGCTCTAAATCTTATTTTATTTTTGTTTAACTGATAAATGCAGCAAGAGAGGGCTCTCATCAATTAGCTAGGGCATCCAGATACCAGATTCTAAATACAAACTCAAGCCCAACATTTTATCTAATCCTTAACTACTAAGTAGAAATTCTGAAATTTTCAGACAAAAAAAATGCAGTAAGAGAATGCATCCATAATCTCTATCTAGACTTATCCCCATCTCCAAACTGGTTTTGAGCTGATGGCTCTCATCAGTGAAAAGCTAGGGTTTTCAATACAACCTCAAGCTCAGCATCTAAAATTTTCAGATTTTCTACTGGATATCCTAGCTCCTCACTGACAAGAGCCAGCAGCTCGAAACTGGTTTGGGATGGGGATAAGTCTAGATTGAAATTTTGAATGCATTCTTTTGTTGCATTTATTGGTATAATTAAAAATTAATAATAAAATGAAAATAAAATAAGCTTGTTTACAGCTATTAGCACACTCTTTGTATTACATTTGTAAATACAAGCTAAATAAGTCACATGATGTATGACTTGATTTCATTATTAAGTAAGTATATGTATGTATATTTTAAAATATTATATTAAGAATGTTGTATTGTATTATGCATTCAGTTAAACTTTTTTCACTATGGGTTTAAATTCAGACCAATTCAAACTTGAAAATTGTTTTCAAGTTCAAAATTCTTTCAATTAGCCACTCCCAGATAGTTTAGAAAACCATCTAATATTGATCAGTAAATGGGTATCTAACAATTTTTAGCTAAACAAATTAAGAATAAAAAACTGCTTAAACGTTTGTTGATTGGAGACCTTGGTGCATAATATATTCTTCTCTGTTTCTTTATAAAAGAGTTAGAATAACCTTTTATCTATAGACTGTTTTATTCTTTTTTATTATTTTAACAACATTTTCACCCGGTTTTCCATCATAGCATTTGCTTATTATAATGATCGTCAGGTTATGTTTTTAGTTGCATTTTTTTAAAGCTGGAAATTAAATCATTTTACTGCTAAAAATAATTATTTTACCAGCTTTTTTTTTTTTTTGAGTAGTATATTGTTTAAACTTTAAATGACATTTTATAAAGTTTAAATAAGCTTTGAATATTTTTTTTGATTTCACTACTTTTGTTTACCGATAAACCTGAACCATGTTCGTTGCTTTGTTTGTTTATTTTATTTGATCTTTAAAATGTTGTAAAGATATACAAAGGGAAAATACTTATGAAAGAGCATTAAATTGTAATACAAAGTTAGACATAAAAGTCATCGCATTTCACATTAAGAACGAGACATTTTCTTAAATCAATGATAAAGATAACTTCAAAGAAAGGTCTTTTCCTCTTTTTCTATGTATTGCAAGTCTGAATAATCGCTGACACCAGATGTCAGTCGTGGCGCAATATCGAGTTAAATTATAATAATAGCAAGGAAAGTAGTTTACTGTTTAAGGCTCGGACAGGATCTTTAGCAACAAGGGAATTATACTACACATAAATGGTATAATATGGGTGATTTAGGCTGCAAGTTATGTAAGGAAAGCATAGAAAATATTAGGCATCTGTTAATTGAATGTAAATACCTGCAAACAGAAAGGGTACAAATAATGAAGTTATGGAAAAATAAATATAAACAAAGTGATTATACAGAAAGTGGGTTTTTGGTTTTTAGGGGGAATTTAGATATAAAGACCATAGAGTGGACAAAGATAATGTAAACATGGCATGAAGCAGGAAAGAAAAGAATATGAGGAAAACTTAGTGTGGGGAAGAGAAAGGAAAGATAAGATGGCTAACAGGTTTATCTGAGCATAGTGGCTGAGAGACTCCTGACATCAAAAAAGAATGAGCCAGAGTGCATCACATTGCATCCTCAGAATAGATTCTAGCTTTTCACTTTGTCAGTCACAACTTAGAATCAAACTGATGCACTAAATCGACCTGGCATCAAATTTATATAATTATGCATGGACCTAATGTCAGATTTATATAATTATGCAGGCAGATTAACATGATTTCAAATCACATGGTTTTTCTTTTAAATTCTGGAAGTTAGCTTGAATCTTGTGAAAAAGTAAAAAGTGGCTGCTTTATGCTAAATGCTTTAGTTCTAGGTTTGAATCCTAGGAGCTTAACAAAGGCTAAAGCCAGAAACCAGTTTGGGGATAACTCTACATCATCTGATATTCATTAATTACTCAGGCTTAAAATAGATGATTCTAGAATCTAAAAAATGTTGTCATAAACATATGAGAAAATAATGTGTTATTCTAGTTATTATAATAACAATAATCACATAGTTGGTTTCTCATGTACTCAAGTGATAGAGTAAGCACAATAACTTTATGCAATTATAATCAGCTGAAATACATTTTTACTCAGTCAAAAATTGAAAAAAATGTAATTCTTAAGATCTATTTTTCTACTGTGCTTTTTTCTTTCACTATTGTTATGCTTTTTTTCTTCCACCTTTTTTCACTCCCCTCTTTCTTCCTCATCTTCCTTCTCTGTCTTTACTTCTTTCATGTTTCTTTTCTTTCTTCACCTTTTTGTTCTACCTTTTCTTTATTTTTTTATTATTCTTTTTATTCTTATTTGTTATCTTCTTTTTCTTATTATTGTTACATATATAATTAGAGAGATTTGAACTCAGGATTTTTAGTATTAGCAAATTATATACTGCCTTAGAATTACATAACTTTAAAAAAATTGTTGACACTTTTTTTAACTATTTATGTAATAAAGATAAATTATAATAGATTCAATGCCTAAAAAACACACCGTAACTAATTAGCATATCTATTCTC
This sequence comes from Epiperipatus broadwayi, assembly GCA_028023455.1. NCBI lineage: Eukaryota > Metazoa > Onychophora > Udeonychophora > Euonychophora > Peripatidae > Epiperipatus > Epiperipatus broadwayi. The sequence goes on along the minus strand of JAQFVV010012563.1, from coordinate 300,015 downwards.
ATATAACCAATTTCAGTTAAGCTGAAATGTTACTTTAATAATAAGTAGAGATTCATTTGCTGATCAATACTGAATAGTTACATGATTAGGAGAAATGTTAAGGAGGTGTGATTTATCACCAACCACAATCACGTCATCAATAAAAAAGTATACAACTTTCAAACAAATGAAATATTTTAAAATCTAGCAAATAATCATCATAATTATTTCTCAATAAATAGGGCAGCACATCTAGCCAATCAGTGAAAGCTATGATTTTGGGGTTCCACATTGAAAGCACCCTCACTGTATCTAAAATGTAAATAAAAGCTTTTCAGCAGCGTATGTGAATAACATTTTGCTAATTAATTATAAGCTAGTTATACAATAAGAATGTGAGTCTTCTAGGGACATCAAATTCCAATTTGTGTATCCCCTAAATCAGGGGTCCCCAACTCTATGCCCGCGGGCACCATGGCGCCCGCAGACCATTTTACGTGTGCCCGCCACTATCCGAATACGATAAAAAATAATTTATCTGATACAAATAAATTTAATTTTTAAAATTTCTTATAAATTACTGTATTATATTGTAATCAAATTGTAGGGCATACTATACTTTTACAGCGTAACAATATAAACATTAATTATATGTTAAAATTTTATTTTTGAAATAAATATTTTTTTGTACATTATGTGTATTATTAACAATATCCAACTATAAATTTACATTGAAAAAATAAATGGTGCCCACCACCTAGTTGAAAAAATAAATGGTGCCTGCCACTTGGCCGGTATTATAGAATGTGCTCTTAAGTGCAAAAAGATTGGGGACCCCTGCCCTAAACCATAAAACCCATAATATCTTTTTATAATAAAACTATTTTCTTAAACTTTAATAATTAAATAAATTGCTAATAACAATCAAAAATAAAAATTCCTCTAATTTTTTATTCTCCCATTTAAAAAAATTGCAGTGTTAGGAATGAAATTAAGAGCACAGTTTTAGATTATTTAATATGATAAAACACCATAAGTCTGAAATCTGTATTTTCAGAGCTTTTTTTTTCATTTGTGAATTTTATTTATTTTAATAGTAGATTTTTTACTCCTTCTATCTAAACCTAAATTCGTCTTTAAATAAAAAATAAAGAAATGACTCTGAATATTCATTTAAGTGCACTAAACAAAAAATGCATTAAAAACTAAATATATATATAGATTTCACAAATAAATGTGTGGAGTAATCATATTTAGATATTGTATCATTATCAAGCTATTCATCAGATTCTTTGCAACATGGTTGTGAAACATGGACAATGAGTAACAAAATTAAAAACAGATTGAAAGCCTTTGAGATGTGGTCATAGAAAATAATGGAAAAAATTAGTTGAATAAATAAAATAACAAATGAAGAAGTTTTGAAAGGAGTAAATAAACAAAAGAAGATTGATTTATGAAATTAGAAATAGAGAAACTGAAATGGACATACATTAAGAAAAAAGAATTGCTTAATGAAATATGTTTTGGAAGGAATGGTCAATGGAAGCAAGAAAAAAGAATGGAAAGGATTGACACTGTTGGATGATATAAGACATGGGAAGAGTTACATGGAATTGTAGAGATAGACAATTTAGAAAATGGAGTGGAAAAATGAATGAATTGGTGATGTAATTACTCTCTGGATTGTCCATGTGACAGAATATTGTTGATGATGATTTCCAACTACAATCTATATGGCATTGATACAAGAATATAGACATTTGCAGTAAGTGATCTGACAAATAAATTGGCATGGATACTATTTCCAAACACTAGTGCCCCCATGCTTTTATTTTTGAAAGCTGAAAAAAATATTTTTTTTAATTTTATGATGTGTTTGTATAAATAAAAGTTGTTTTTTTTTCAATTTTTTCCTGCTTTTTACTTCTATATAGCACCAGAGATTATGAGTAAAGAAAGTGTAAATGCAATTTAATAACACTATATAAAGTAAAAAAAATAATTTTTCATTATTTTTTTTGCTAAAATTGTTTACAAACTTTAAACAATGTATTGTCATCAGGAATATGTATGTATTATAAAATTTCAAATAGATCAGAAATTAGGAAGTAGATGAAAGATTAAATTACAAGATTTCATAGACTGACAAACAAAAAAAAACAGATTAAATTAACTCATGATGGTTGGTTTTGTAATACAAATGCTACAACTGGTATCTCATACTCCTCCTAACAAAGCTATTTATTTTATGTAATTATAGTTATGAATTTGATTTTTTTAAACTATAAACATTATTTACAATAAGTATTAAACTGCACTAAATAATCATAACTTTTAAATATCTGTAATTGCAGATATTTAAAAGTTACGATTATTTATTACAATTATTGAAAACTAAAATTTCATTTAAAGTTTAAAGGTTGTTAAAAATAAGATTCAGTCTTCCATGCTTTGAATATATTAATGGAGATTGCAAAATATTTAATCTGTACATTAATTAAAACATAGACAAAATTCACCATATAATTTAAAAACTAAGCTTATACAACAACAAAACCCAAAGATGGAATGGTATCATTCTACCTTTTTATTGGTTTTTGACATTACATAACTCAGTGGTATTAAAATATTTGTATAAAAGAATTAAATAATTATAACCATAAAATCACATAAAAATGGAGAAATAAAATTTCTTTTGGTCAGTATAGTTTTAACTAGAATTAATTAATTGTTTTCTTACAGTCAGTTATTATAATAAAATAAATGTGCTTTTTTACTGAAATCATTATTTACAATAAATATTACAAATATGGATTTATTCTACAGTAACAGGCTTTTTGATACTTGCATTTATATATGTAATATATAAGGGTTTGAACTCAGACTTTCACACAACCCTCAACCATCCATGCTATGTCATACTGCTGATACACTTGATCACATGTGGATCATGTGAAAGTCTGAATTCAACCACCCCCTATATATTATATATATAAGTGCAGGTATGAAAAAGCCTGTACTATAGAAAAAAATTCATATTTCAAAATAAAGTGCTGTAATGTCTTCCCATCCCTCAGATATGTATGTAAATGGATTAGTTATTGTACATGAGGGGTCAGAGTGACTTGTGGTCAACATAGGTAGAATGAGAAGGTTAGCACTAAGGTGGGCTTTGAGCATTCCATTATCAGATTTTCAATGAAACTGATGGCTGAAGAGTTGTGGGGTGGAGTGGCTTGAAGTCTGCCCATTAAAGTATGAAGACTGGCTATCTTAATATAAGCTGAGCTTTGATTGTATATATGTGTGTGGAAATGATAATCTGGACCAACTGATGAGTGCTGGGTTAGCACGAAATACATATATTGGTGATTATTTATCTTTTTTACATGTGTGTGACCAAATGTATCAGTGGTATAAGATATCATGGATGGTTGAGGGTCGTGTGACAGTCTGAGTTCAAACCCCAATAAATATTACAATAATCAAAATGTTTTTTATGTCAGCATTTGGAAAGGTTTTTTTATTTACTTTCAATACAGCTTAAATGTGCTTTTGGCATGGACGATCAGAATCATAGCTCTCATAATAATAAATCTTTTCCAGTTGTGGATGTAAAAAAACATTTTGCTAATTTATTAACAAACAATAAAGAAAAAGAAAAGTAGTGTGACACAAATGAGGAAGAATTATTCTCTTCTAAATAAAATTACGATACAACATTGTAATATTAATAAGCCAATAAACTAATGCACATGCGCTTTGTAGACATGAATACTCACACTTTCCAAACACAAGACAAAGTCTTTGTGAAAGGATAGAATGAATCCATCTATCTTTTTGACCCAAACATTGATGTATGGGCAAATCATAATTATTTGAAAATGAGAGCATAAAGATGTTAATTGATCACTTTAAATTAATTTTTTAATATGACACTGTGCTAATAAAATTAATTGATCATTACATAGTTTAACGTCTAATATTAGCATGAAGTAAATTTTAATATTTCATAAGTGTTAATTAGATTATTAAAAGAAATGGATGAAAAGTGAATGATTTAATATCTTCATGCTCTAATTTCAAGACACTTAAAGATTATAAATACATTTAGGTTTCAAAATAGGACAGTTATTCTTATTTTCTCAAAGTCTTTATCTTGTGGTTGGAACGAGAGTCTCATGATATTTAACATTTCTGTCATGCAGGTCAAGAAGGATTATTACTTTCTAAATAGAATTACAATCAGACCTTTGCACTAGCAAAATTCATTGATCATTAAATAATAAATATTAAAATATTTGTTTAACAAAGTAGAACAAAAAATAGCCATAGGTTGCAAAAAAATGAAGAAAAATTACATTTAGACTACAAGTAATATGAGATACCCCTAAGACTAAAAAAGAGCATAAAAATTATATTCTGCAAGCTAAATTAAAACTAATTTGATTTCTGCAAGATATAGATTTGCCTAAGAAGTTACCGAGGTGGACATGTGTTCAACTTAATTTTTTTTTTATGAAATTAAGACATTATTTAAATACAAGTATTTTGTCTATACTGTATTTAATCTAAGTAGAAGAAATTTGAACTCAAACTTTTAAGCTCACTACAATCATTCTCTTCATCTTACACAACCAAAACCATGACCACATAGTGTGAAAAAGATAAACAATCTCCAATATATGCATTTTCTGCAGAACCAGCATTCATATGTTGGCTCAGATCATCATTTCCCACACACATAAATAAACAGACCTCAGCTTATATTAAGATAGTCATCAAACTTTAATGGACAACTGCAATCTATTCCACCCTCAATTTATAGCTGATTTTTGTCATGACAGGTTAAATAAAAGTAAATAAAAACATCTCACTGCAATTAGCCTTTTTAAATTTATAGAATTTTTTGGATATATGGGCTTTTTTAAAAAATTTATCTGATAAATATATAAATAAACTATTATTTTTTTTGTTGTAAAAGTTTAAATGATAAACTCATTTAAATAATAGAAGTTTTTGAATAATGTGTAGTTGGATTAATTTAGTATCTACCAGTATAATCTTACTGTTTCATATATAGCTCTTATCCACTTCTTCTTCCTCCCTCATTATTTTGCTTTTCATATTTCAATATAAACTTCATTAACACTCCTTTAACACTTTAAGAAAATATATATATTTTTATTTATAACAGTTTCAACTGTCTTAGCAGTCTTCTTCAGATTTTAAAAATAGAGGGAAAGTGGAGATAGTCTAAAAGTTTTAAGATCTGAAGAAGACTGCTAGGGCAGTCAAAACTGTTATAAATAAAAAAAAATATTTGCTTAAAGTGTTAAAGGAGTGTTAATGAAGTTTATATTCAAATAATCTTACTGCCTTTAACTTATTTTAGCTTCTCTCAACCAAAAATTAAAATGAAAAAAAAATTGAATGTGTGTGTGTTGGGGGGGGGTTATATTTTATCAAAGTGAACATTCGAAATATTCTGATGATTTTTTTCAAAATAATAAATCAAAAATTCATATGATTACATTAGAAATATACATCACCTTATCGACCATTTTCAATTTAAATGATCACAACTAGACTGATGGAATCACAATGATACTTTGTAATCTCAATAATTAAAAGACCACAACTCACATTGGGGTGCCTGAAAATTTTTAAATATTTGTGATATTTTAGAATCAGGATTACTGGAATATTTTAAGAAACTATGGATTCATGAGGCTGTGTTATGTAGTTTAAATATAGTTTTATCATTACACTGCCTTGCCTGGTATGGCATAGTTGGTAGAGTCACTGTCTTGGGATTGGGTGGCAACAGGGTTGATTCTGGTGCTCACTGAACTGGTGCTCCAACTTCCTATAAATTCCTGAGCAAGAAAACCATACGTTATTTTTTAAGTTACATTAGAACAATAAAAGGAATAAAATTACTAATGCAGATTAGTACAGTGGTAAGAGCCAAGGACACAAGAAGTAATGGTTTCTAAACTGAAGCTCAATCTACTGTTTTTTGCTCTTGAATTCTATATGAACTCCTAAGCAATTAATTATTCATTCATTACTTTGATTTAAAAGACCAAAAAAAATATTGCTGTAATTATTAAGGTTAAACAATTCAAAACAAAACAACACTCTCCATTTGATTGCTCTTGTTAGCACAAGATGGCACTACTATATGGAGAGTGTTGTTTTGTTTTGAATTGTTTAATAACAATTATTGTGCTAGTATGAGATAGTGATCATGTGAATTATTAAGGTTATCAGTTATAGCAAAATGGCTATTATGGATTTTATTAATTATTTACTTTCGGTTGTTAAAAAAAAACCCACAAATAGTTCAATTTCTCAGGGTGTTCTTAAAATATCTGATCTTTTAAAATGAAAGAGCTGAGTTGTGATCCATGATCCAAGGGTTCCAATCTAAATAATGCAAAGCCTTCCAGGCATAGATGAAATGGTGATCAGAAACTCAGAATAGATTTCCAGAATTAGACAATGCTATAAGTCTGTATTTCAACTCAAACATCATCAGAAAAGGGATGTTTTTATTATTAGTTTGAATGAAGGTAATTAAACTTAGTTTATTGAAAAGATTTTTCAATTCAATTCTCATCAGCAAAGAGATGTTTTGGATTTCTCTTATTAGTTTAAATGAAGGTAATTAAACTAGTTAATTGAAAAGATTTTTCAACCCAATCATCTTCAGCAAAAAGATGTTTTTGTATTTCTCTTTTTAGTTTGAATGAAAGAACTAATTTATTGAAGAGATTTCAGGCAAAATTTTAAAGTATTTCATTGTCCATTTATTTATATCAAATTGCTGCTAGTAAATATACTTGGAGCAATACTTACTGAGTATCAAAATTCTGAAGTATTTGAAATGGACGTTGGTGTGAAGTAAGAATGGGTGTCACCTGCAATTGAATTGAGCCATTTTGGCTGTATATAAGTGGCTTCATGAGTTGCCACAGAATGCTATGCTGAATTAATTGTAGAGTTTTTAAACCCTATGTTAATTTTAAAAAATCAAGAATTTTACTTTGTTAACTACTTGAACAACATACTTGAACAACATTTCACTGGTGGTTGAACCTCTGTTTATCTAATGATCCACAAGGTATTATTAGTGTTCTGAATTACCCTGCTGGTTTAGTAGTTAGTGACACTCTAGAACACAAGATTCATGGATCATGGTCCAGCACTATTTTCAGTATTCAATCTTTATATAAACTTCTGAACAATACCACTTGATTATCATTTGCTGTTTTGTGCAGTTGGAGGTGTGGTTACTTTGGAGCACAACTGCTATAGATTATGGCACATCTTTAACACTTCCAGTGGCCTAACATTTTCTAAACTTCTGAGCAATAATAAACCATTTATGTACATCTTCAATGTTGTTTGAAGTCCTTTAGCAAACTCTGATGTTAAAGGTCCATAGATTGGAGCCCAGCTTTGCTAATGTCTGGTGTTGGATTGTGTAAGAATTTTTCTGAACAATAAACCATATAATTTTGTTTTAAACTTAACTTATAAATAAATTGTTTTCATATTTAATATTTAAAAAAAACTGGTTACTTGTAAGCTAGTAATGGGGAGGGGGCTGCAATTTTTATTTGAATAACTATTATTCCGAGAATACAAATGAGTTGAAATATTTTTAGAATATCTTTATATATATAAAGGTAGATTTGGATACTGAGATGAAATATAAACTCTAATGCATTGCCGAGACTCTTAATCAGTTAAAATGTGATAATTTAACATATGATATAATTATAATATTAATATCATCCATGTTCTTTATTACTTTTTAGAATCCTTTTTTACAACCCACTATTGAAAGTTGTGATTGCCCTAGAAATCTTCTTCAGAACTATAACAAACACAATACAAATACATGAACACATACCCACTATTGACAATTTCGATTGCCCAAGCAATCTTCAGAACTATCGCAAACACAATACAAATACATAAACACATGTTGATTGCCCCAGCAATAATGATTACATTTAATATTATAATTGCCATTTGTATTATTACAATTGACTTTTTATTAGTCTGCATTCAGAACAGATTACAGTTACCTGTTTAAAGAGGTTTATTTTAAACATATTTGTATCAATAATTTTAATCTCTGTGATCAAGTTTCAATTTTTAGTGTCTATCTAAATATATTGGACCATAAATAAATGTGGCATTCCAGCTTTATGGTTAAAAAAAGTTGCCTTGACAACAGGTTAAGATTATTGATTGTTGTTGAAATTGGTATTGCCTAAGTGTTAATTGATTTTAATGATTATTTTTAAAATTATAATTGGAGTTTGTATTATTATAATTGACGTTTTATTAGTCTGCATTCAGAACAGGTTGTATTTACATGTTTAAGGAGGTTTATTTAAACATCTTTGTATCAATATTTTTAATCTCTGTGGTCAAGTTTCAATCTTTAGTGTCTATCTAAATATACTGGACTATAAATAAAGGTAGGATTCCATCTTTAGTGTTAAAAAGAAGTTGCCTTGACAACAGGTTGAGATTATTGATTGTTGTTGAAATTGGGATTGCATAAGTGTTAATTGATTTTAATGATTACTTTTAAAACCATATAGTCTTGAGCAATATTATGCTTATTATTAAAATAATAAATAATATATAATTTTAAAAATATACAAAACTAGAGTTTTCATCTGAAGTGTTTAAAGTTGCTAATTCATAAAATTAAATAAATTAACTTGCAATTGAATAAACAATTAGATATTTAAATTAACCATTTTCAATTAAAAAAAGGAATCAAATGCTCTTATTGTTCAGGAGTTCATAAGAAGTTTAAAAACACTAAAACTGGAATCTATTTGAGAATATTATCCTTCAGAGGGAGCCACAATCACTACACAAACCATGCAGGTTACTTTTTTATTCCTGAAGAAGACAATTAGATAGTTGAAACAAGTGTGCAGCAATGAAATATTGCATTTGTATTCTGTAAAGTGCATAGAAAAATGTGTTACTATTATTTATTTATTGTAAACTAAATGATGTTCTTGTGTTTAATAAAATATTTTATATAATCACCCAGAACTCATTTTCAACTCTTATTTTTTCTGGAGCTAGAATTGAGTGAAAACTAAAGATTACAATGAAGAGTATGGGCTGTAAAGATTACAGTTTTTGTTGAAAATTATAAATTCTAGTGCAAAATATATACATGTAGATAGGGGGCTTAAAATAGTGGGATTTGAACTCAGGATTTTTCAGTTTGTTTATCTTCCACTCTATTTCAATCAACCAGTGCACATGATCACACACACGTAAAAAGGATAAATGATCCCAAATATACATATTTCATGCAGAACCAGAACTTGCTGTTGGACCAGATTATAATCTCCAACACATATACAATCAGTCTTTGTTTATTTCTCAAACATTAGTGGGCAGGCTTCGATCTTTTCACCCGTCCAACTATTCAACCAATCATTTTATTGAAAAACCATGGATAGTTAAATAGTTGTGAAGGTAAAAATATTGAATCTGTACATTAAAGTTTGAGAAACTGCTATCTTTATATAAACTGAGACTTGATTGAATATATGTGGGCCAACTGATGAGTGCTGGTTCTGCACAAAATACATATAATGGAAATCATGTATCTTTATCGCATGTGTCTGGTCACGTGTATTGATTGCTTGAGATAGAGTCGAAGATGAATAGATTGAAAAATCCTGAGTTCAAATCCTTTTATTTACATATATAAGAAACATTCAGTATATGAAAATTACATATTTCCTTAGAATATATACATTTTTTTTACTTCAGATAAAATTAAATATTTGTTTTTAAATTCTAAAATAAAATATAAACATTTTTTTTTTACTTTAAGGAAAATTAAATATTTAATTTTAATTAGTGTTAAATAAAAATCTGTATATTTAGCTTAGACAGAGTAAATCGCAAATTAAAAACTTCTCAATTAATTCTCCATTGAAAAAAATAAAAATAACATCTCACTTGTGGCAATGGAATGGAACGATTGTGTTCTGTCTTCACTATGGCGCTTCAACATCACGTGATTTTCCGAGCAAATATTCACATGATTGGTGTTTTTAAAACAATTAATGCCATCTGTAAAAAACAAGAGAAAATCCAGGCTGGAATTAATTTCATTCTGAGTAAATGTTATCATTATCTGCAAAGGGTCGTGTGATGTAAAAGTGAATTTGGAAAATGTCACGTGAAGTGACGCAAAACCTTATTGTCAATGTAAAAAAGTTGCAAGTATTATATGCTATCCGTACATTTACTCACACATACATATATATATTAAACTGTCAACTGTTAATTTTTTTTTACTCATGCGTCATAGCATCAGCCGGGAAGCGAAGCCGCTAATCCGGGACAACTGCTTGTAAAGCCGCTGTCGCTGACTTCTCGACCACCAATGCTTGACTGCTGTTAATTGGTTATTATATCACGTTACACCACACAATCTTCATGCTTTAACAAAATTCTGTAATGATACAATTTATACTACATACATATATGTAACAGAATACAACCAAGTACTACAGTTTCAACCACACTATCTCTTATCTAAGTTGTGTTATTCAGACTCGGAATGTTAAGCGTAGGCGGTGGAAACTAGCAGTTGGTTGTATTCTATTACTATATGAGTTTCATCTAACTTTATGTATTCCTTAATTTACACATATATACATGTGCATACGTATAATATCTAATGCTATAAAGCAACCTAATTAATGTAATATGGTAAATACAGCAATTTAAAATTAAGTATCTAGCCAATAAGAAGATAAAAAATTCAATATTAAATATATTGGTTAGCAGTTTAATTTTGAAATAGTGTATTTAATTCATGTAGATTAAAACAAATAGGCAAAGAATGTATTATAATTTATTGAAACATTTGGAAACAACTATATAGAATATTAAAATATATAATTATTAATGCTTTGCCAAAGCAATATTTGCCTTTGATTAAAAGTTTTATTATATAATTGTTACAAAGATATAGAAAATTGTAAAAAATAATAATTAAGAAATGTAAAAAGATGTGTGACAGCATAGAACAAAGTAGAACAAGTAATGACTAATAAAAAATATTAAGTTAAAGATTATATTTATTAATCAAAACAAAAATAATATACAAAAAGTAAGATTCAAACTTGAGTATGAAGTCCACAAAATTTAATTTCATTTATGCCTCAGGCTGGGTGTAGAACCTCATATTATGGGGAAACAAAAACAACCATCACAAACAGAGCATCCCAGTTCATACATATGTATAAAAGGGCACTGAATAACAAAGAGACTACATCAGCATTCTTGAAGCATGAAAAGATCACCGGTCATAGATTCGAACCTACCAACCCCAGAATGGTGTGCAGAGAGAGAAATGATACACAGGCATAAATTTAGTCTATCAATAGAAAGGACACCTGTTTTGCCATTTCAAAAAGATGGACAAACTAATCCAAACAAAATTTAAACAAAATAAAATACTAAAACACAACACCTAACTAATTAGCATAAATTAAAATGCCCCCCCCCCATCATTACTATCAACTGCACTCAGCTATGAATATGAAGCCATGGAGCTTTAAAAGTGCTAAGCGTAAATAAATATAGCTTCTCTAACAAGTGTAAAAGTGCATAATTTTTGGTATTATCTGTATAAAATTTGAAATACAAAGCACTCTTATACCTGGAGCCTAATTGTAAATATAGGGGATTTGAACTCAGACTTTCAAACATCTTCACTATCCACACTATCTCAGACTACTGATACACATAACCACACATGTGCAGAAAAGATAAATAATCAATATGCATATTTCATGCTAAACCAGCATTCATTAGCTGGTCCAGATTACCATCTCCCATATAT
>JAQFVV010012563.1:0-287613 GCA_028023455.1 Epiperipatus broadwayi | reverse complement strand
CCGGTACAATATAATCAGTGCTCAGTTTATATTGAGATAGCAAATCCTTACACTTTAATGGAAAGGCTTCAACCTAACCCAACCTCCAACTCTTTAGCCATCCATACCATTGAAAATCTGATGATAAAATTCCCAAATCCCATGATGATGCCAATATTGTTATTCTATCATCAGATTTTCAAGGGTATGGATGGCTGAAGAGTTGGAGGTTGGAGTAGGTTGAAGCCTGTTTATTAAAGTGTAAAGATTTACTATCTTAATATATATTGAGCACTGATTTTATATATGTATGGGATATGGAGTGGACCAACTGATGAATGCTGGTTTAGCATGAAATATGGATATTGGTGATTATTTATCTTTTCTGCATGTGTGTGGTCATGTGTATCAGTAGTATGAGATAGTATGGATAGTGTCTGAGTTCAAATTCCCTATATTTATTTGTATAAAGAAATTTTATATATAGTTTTTATTTTAGTTGTTTCATTATATTTATGAAGAGAATTTGATGTTTTCAAAACCTTTTTGGTTTTTGCTTTATATTCTTTTTTGATGTTTTTTTTTTATGATAATTACACTGAGATAAAATTTGATTTGGGAAAAGTCTATGTGTTGATTGGTTATTCTAATAACTATGGAAAGAATTGCTGAAGATGATGAATGATATTTTACTGCATTAATATGTCAATCTCTTTTAATGCTGGCATGATGATAATCAATTTCTATGTATATACAGTGTGGTATATTCCATGCAGAATCTTACAGATGATTTGAAGCTCTGCAGAGATTAAATCTTTAACTCTGATTAGAAAATTATTTTTTGTTTAGTGGATAATATTGTTTTAATGTCGTACATCTATAATATTGTTTTAATGTCGTACATCTTAGCACATGCTTGATTTTATCAAGGATTTCTTTTACTTTGTGGATGTGAACTATAACAGAAATAGATTTTTCCATTTTGGTGCATTGCTCGATTTATAGTAACGCTATTGTAGCCATTCATTAATAAAATGTCATGTTTGATTTTTTTCTACAGTAGTTTTGTTTAAAAGTAAAAAGTCCTTTGCAAAAAATTACCAGTTACAAAAAAGAGTTGAGTTGCATGGTAGTGAGATGCCCTTAAATTTGTGAGCCTAATAATTTTATTAAGGTCCCAATTGTTTTATATAATATGTAGATTGGAAATGATACAATAAAATTATGGCTTATCATAGTAATGGTTTTGAGTTAAGTTATTCAATGAAAAGTTTTCTGTTGGTATATATAAAATCAAGTCATACATCATGTGACTTAACTTCATAAATTACAAAATAATGAGTGTGCTAATAGCTCTAACAAGCTTTATCAATAAATGCTACAAGAGAAGGCATTTAAAAATCTCTATCTAGAAACATCCCCATTCCAAACCAGTTTCAAGCTACTGGCTATCTTCAGTGAGGTGCTAGGATATTCCAGACATTTATCCATAAAGCTTGTTAGAGCTATTAGCATGCTCATTATTTTAGTTTATAATTGCAAGCTTATCAAGTTAAGTCACATGATGTATGACTTGATTTTAATTGCTATTATAATATTGCTTTTAAGTCTTAAGCAATGTTATATTGCTAAAGATATTAATATATAGTCTAGCTGAAAATTATTCAGGCCCATATAATTATTTTAAGATAGCTAGATTTGAAGGCATATAGGTGTCTGAAAATTTCAGATTTCTACTTAATAGTTAACTATTAGACAAGTGCTGGCTTTGAGTTGGTATTTTGGCTCTAGTGTCTGGAATATCCTAGTGCCTCACTGAATATAGCTAATAGCTTGAAACCGGTTTGGGGATAATTCTAGATAGAGATTTTTAAATGCCTTCTTTTGTGGCATTTATCGATAAAGCTTGTTAGAGCTATTAGCAGGTTCATTATTTTAGTTTATATATATATGTTTTGCATAAGTAGAGCAGATTAAGGTGTTATGGTTTGTTTTGGGTGCAAGATGGTACAAAAAAAATGTTTTCCATCCTTTTCTCTTTTCGTCATGAATTTCATTTAGGAAATGGAGGCTGTTAATATGAATTTAAAAAGTTTTTCACTTTATCTTTTCTGTGTAAACAAACAATTGAGGGTCATCAATAAGTTTGGCCAGGTGTATGCTTTGAACAATGTGGAATCTAATGCTCTTCTTTCAAGTTCATAACTTGATACCTTAAATTATAAAATATTATTGAAATTGTTAAACATAAAAAGAATGATTCATTCTTAATCATTAATAGCCATGGCTCACAAATACACTGGTCCTTAAAGAATTTCCATATATGAATTTAAAATTATGTCAACTCGAATCAGACTGGAAAAACAAAGCTGATACTACATTAAAGATTTATGAAATTTGGGATATAATAAAGACAAAATTCTTAACACAACTGATAATTTTTTATAAAAAAACTAAAATCACTGGTACAGCCTCAAACTAGGGAGGATAAAAAATGAATAAGTCTCCCATATATATATATATCAAAAGTCTCTAAAAAATACAACGTTTTTGTTCTCTGCCTTCATTGAGCAATCTACTGAACAATTCTGAAAATAAATTACCCATGGAGTCAGCCCACCTGATTGTCTATAAAATTAAATGCAATCAAATTAATTGCAAAGCCACATTAGCAGGGGATCAAAGGCCAATCTGTTAACAAGGCTGCCCCAGCACTATTTGCATAACAGAACCATGAAAAGCTCCAACTATTCTTCTATATTAATGGACAATAAGCAACAGCAAGGCTATAAATTCAATCTGACAAAATCTGAAATTATTTGTACTGACACGAAAGACAGAAAATGAAAAGTTAATGTGGCTTGGACAATAGATAAAGATAGATTTGCCTTAAATAAAAAAGAATCTGGCATCTCCTGGTCGAAGAAATTGGCATTATGAAGTTTAAATATTTTCGAATAATGAAATAACAAATTTAAATGAATTTAAATAATGAATAAAAATATCAAGTATATTATTAACTAAGAACACTAATGAAATGAATGAACTATGAATATGATATATAATACATCAAAAGTATGCTAAGCATAAACAAAAGGGTTTAGACAAAATATTTGATTACCTTTTCTGTATAAACGCGCGGACATTTGTATTTATTAATATAATCTTTGTTATACAAAAAAAAATTATAATGGCATTATTGCTTGGGAGGCCATAAGAAGTTCAGGATTCATATTATGTTCGAATAACCACAACTGACAGCACCAGATTCAACCATGGGACCTCCCGATACCAAGTCAGATGCTGATTTTTTTATAACATTTATTACCCAGGTAATTGTTAGTGTCCTCCAGCTCAAACACTAGTGTAATAATACTGAGTGCTACATTGATAAATCTGGATAATGTGTTATTTATATATGTAGGACAAGGGAATCTTCATTTTAATACATATGTGTAATTATAGAAATTAAAAGAGTTTTAAAAAAGTAAATCTGTGTTCAAATACAGGCAGCCAGAAACTAAACCCTTCATATCTATAGTTTAAAAATGGCTCACCCTTTCACAAGTATTAAAACTACCTAATTCTAAAGAGTTTTAAAAAATACATCTGTGTTCAAATACAGGTAGCCAGAAACTAAATCATCAATATCTCAGTTCAAAAATGGTTTACCCTCCACAAAGTATTAAAACTGCCTAATTCAAAAGACTTTCTGTGTTCAAATAGAGGCAGCCAGGAACTAAATCCTTCATATCTATAGTTCAAAAATAGTTCACTCTTCCAGAAAGTATTAAAAGTTCCTAATCTCTAGAGAGTGTGAGATTGATTGTGATGAAAACTATTAAGGTGTCACATGGGTATGAGGACTTCAAAATGGTTCACCCTTCCACAAAGTATTTAAACTGCCTATCTGTGTTTAAATACAGGCAGCCGGAAACTAAATACTTGATATCTATAGTTCAAAAATGGTTTACCCTTCCACAGAATATTAAAACTGCCTAATTAAAAAAAGTTTAGAAAAAAGTAAATCTGTGTTCAAATACAGGCAGCCAGAAACGAAATCTTTCATATCTATAGTTCTCAAATCATTCAACCTTCGAGAAAGTATTAAAATTGCCTAATCTCTAGAGGGTAAGAGATTGATTGGGATGAAAGATATTAAAGAGCCTCATCGATATGATAACTTCAAAATGGTTCACTCTTCCACAAAGTATTAAATATGCCTAATACAAAATAGTTTACAAAAAAGTAAATCTGTGTTCAAATATAGGCAGCCAGAAACTAAATCCTTCATATCTATGGTTCCTTCCAGAAATACTGCCTAATTTATAGAGAATATGGGATTGATTGTAATGGAAAGATATCAAGGTATCACATAGGTATTGTAACTTCTGGGTTTGATACCTGTATACTGAAGATATGGCAAGAGAAGCTGCCCAGACTTTCTTCTCAAAGGGATGGTTGAAATATGATGGACATGAGGTAAGAAAAGTACTGGTTGAAATATGATGGACATGAGGTAAGAAAAGTACTGATGAAACCAAAATATAAAAAAAATATCTTATATAATACCAAGATCATAAGAACTTCTAGTGTGGATGTAAACTATTCTCACCTGTTTTAAAACATGTAAACTGAAGCTTCACTATATTAAACACTACATATATGACAACCCCCAGGTAATACATTTCAGCTCAGAATTAATTACTTTGTACCTAAAATATATAAATATGAAACTGATCTATCATTTCTGCATGGATTTTCAAGTGTTTCAGACCTCTAGCTAATATGATGAATGGAGATTTTCTATGAAAGTCACATATAATGAGGGGTGACCAGGCTAAAATTTTTACCCCAGACAACAGATGTTTGATAAGCTTTCAAAAGACTGTTCTGAAAATGCAAAGGTATAATTGATTGCAGAATTATATACATATGATGTGTTTCATGTAAAAATGTGATGGATTCTCTCTTTGTGTTGACTCTGAACCAGCATAGGTTAGGTAATGGCATAGCTCATTTATTTATCACAATTAGTTTAAGATACTAGCATATATGGATCATGAGTTATGACATGAAATGTAACAGTACATTTTTTACCTTTGCGAATCATCTTTGATGCTCTTTCTGTCATCACAAAATCTTTACAACTACCTAAAAAGGTTCCTGTGATACATCACTTCACTTGTGGCACACAGTCTTAACACCAAGCATTTCAGTTGCAGTTTATCCAGTTTAAAACAAAATATAATATTAGTGTGTTGTTCTGTAATATCCCACATCTTCAAATACAGAACTAGTCCGAATTCCATCTTATCTTGATCAGATTGAGCATTCAGCATCATGAACCAATGTGTATACAGATAGATAACATATATCCAATGGCAAAATAAACCAATAATTGATGATGCTCTCTGGATCCAAATGTTTCTATTATGGTTAAAGATCTGGCAGTAAATAGTCAATCCAGCTGGAGATAAGGTCAGAAAACTACTGTCACAAAGCTGAAAGACAGAATATATGTTCTCTTAGAGATATCAACTAACAAGCTAAATGTGTAATAGTGAGACAAGTTCATGATCAGAATAAGAAACTTCTAGAACTTAATGTGAACATGAGCCAAAGCTGCCAGGGGACAGTCATCCGACCTACATATGAGGCATGTTGTCAGAAAACACCTGGAAGTGGTAGGTAAAATTATTAAAGCACTTGGGGTCTTTTCTCTGTAGTTGCATGGCAATTAAAATCTATGCTTCATCAATGATAACAGGTAATGATATAGGTATATATACACACATCTATATTTGTTTCATGTTATATATATATATTTCACATATCTGTGTTTATAGAGATTCACATTTAAACACAACACATTTCATCATGGGTTAAGGTATGAAACACACACATTTCATGGCATAACTGATGATTCAGATATACTAGCACTTTAAAATTATTCAGGTAAATATCTAAACTATGTTTCTTTATGTAACATGTGTTAATTTATAAATAGCTACACAGAAAATTTGGAAAAAAGAACCAGACATCAGTCAGTTTTTTGTGGAACATACTATATATATATATAGAAGTACTATGTATTTACAAAATCATTAATTATAATGAATTTGAACACAGACTTTCAAGATCCCTTCAGCTATCCACTCTATCTCATACAACCAATACACATGACCACATACATGCATAAAAAATAAATGATCTCTGACATACCTACTTCATGTTGAACGAGCACTCATCAGTTGGTCCAGATCATCTTTTCCCACACACATATGTAATCAATGCTTGACTCATATTAAGATAGCAAATCTTCAAACTTTAATGGACATGCTTAAATCTATTCCACCCTCCAACTCTTCAGCAGTTCATACCTTTGAAAATCTGATGATGGAACACCAAAATTTCTTGTTGATGCTAATATTATTCTCATGACAATCATCCATATCTTTGGAAATCTGATGATAGCTTCACATGAGTCAGAGCAACTTAAAGTCAACATGGGCATGACAATAACATTAGCATCAACAAGGGATTTGGGTATTCCATCAACAGATTTCCAAAGGTATAGAAGGCTGAAGAGTTGGAAGGTTGAGTAGATTGAAGTTTGTCCATTAAAGTTTGAAGATTTGCTATCTTAATATAAACTGAGCTCTGAACATATATATGTGTGGGAGATGATAATCTGGACTAATTGATGAGCACTGTTTCAGCATAAAATACATATAGATGAGATCATTTATCTTTTCACATATATGTGGTTATGTGTAGCTATTGTACGAGGTAGAGTGAATAACTAAACGGAGATTGAAAGTCTGTACTCAAATCTTCTATAATCAAATCATTAATTGTAAATATTAGTAGACTATAAGTTATAAAAAAGAGGTAATAACTGAAACACAGGCTTATTCTATATCTGTGTCTATATATGTAATATATAGGGTATATGAGCAGTATGAAGATTGTCTATCTTAATATATATCCGAGCATTTATAGTATATATGTGTGGGAGATGATAATCTAGACCAACTGATGATTGCTGGTTTAGAATGAAATACGTATATTGGTGATTATTTATCTTTTCAGCATATATGTGCTTGAGTGTATCAGTGTTATTAGATAGAGTGGAGAGTGATGGGTCATCAAAAAAGAGGTAAGTTGTTTATTAAAAGCACTGAGATGTGTCAGTTCACGACCGGCAAACTGAACTGAACTAAAACAGCAGAATTACCAAAATTAGACCAAAATTTTATTTAAGTTTTAACAAATTTACTTAATGATAGAAAATTGTTAATGCTAACAAAATAAATTTGCATTTACATATTTGCATGAATTAAATATAAACTAACACCACGGATGTGATTATGTTTTTCTTTAAAAACAATTTTTCGCTGCAATTTTTTAATTTTTAAAATGTTATTGTGATTGCTAAAAATAGCAACAGTATCACGTGACGTCATATTTGAACCAATCAAAAGCTGAATAATTTTATTAATGAAATTAAAAAAGAAAAATATTAAAGGTATAATTCGAATGATCATAGTCGTAATATTATATTAAAAATGAAAAGAAAAACAAAGGATATCGTTATTAAAGTTAATAAGTGATTTGAGATCATTTTCGTGTAGTTTATGATAAAATGTTTTATTTATATGAGAGGTAGAACACACTTGTTTTATATAGATTATCTTAAAGATACTTAAAAAGAAATACAACGTTAACAGTAATCATCAGAAAGATATGTCTGAGTCAAATACAATGGAAAGCTACATTTACTCAAGGAAATGAACGGCTGAAGAGTTAGGAGTGGAGTAGTTTGAAGCCTGTCCATTAAAGTATGAATATTGGTTATCTTAATATAAGCTGTGTTTTGATTGTATATATATATGTGGAGATGATAATCTGGACCAACTGACGAGTGCTGGTTTAGCACGAAATACTTTTATTGATGATTATTTATCTTTTGAACGTGTGTAATCAAGAGAATCAGTAGTATAAGATAGCATAAATGGTTGGGGGTCGTATGAAAGTCTGAGTTCAAACCCTCTATATATTACTTATATAAGTGCAGGTATGAAAAAGCCTGCTATGTAGAAAAATAATCATACTTCAAGGTATTTAATTAGAGGGGATTTGAAACCAGACTTTCAAGTTCCTTTTAGTCATCCACCCAATCTTATACAACACTACACATGACCACATACATGCGAAAACGATAAATGATCTTCAATATATGTATTTTATGCTGAACCAGCACTCGTCAGTTGGTCCAGATTATCAACTCCCACACACATATATAATCAGTACTCGGTTTATATTAAGGTAAAAAAAATCTACAAAATTTAATGGATAGGGTTCAGTTTTCTCCACTCTCCAATTTATCAGCCATCCATATAATTGAAAATCTGATGATGGCATGCTCAAAGCCCTTGTTTGCTAATTTTTGTTAATACCCATATTGATCATAAATCAATCTGACATTTTTATATGTAGGACCTTAAGCCCATTAAAATATTATTGTTATGATGATGACAATGAATTCTTGTGTATTTCATATTTTTAATAAAAATTATTAGAAAAAAAATAGATTATTAATACAGAAAGCAAATTTTAAATGATTGGATAGTTATAGATTTTTTTTAAATTAATCTTTTTATAAAAAATTAATTAATTTTATTGTGCTTCTGAGAATTACTGATTTAAAATAATAGAGATAAAAAATTTTTTTATATTAAATGCTTTTATTGACTGTGTGCTATAAAGAAATAAAATAATTGTTTTTTTAAACCACAATTGAAGATTTTAGATTTAATTTGAAATAAAAGCGTTGGGGGGAGGGGGGCAGAAATTAATTCAGCAAATTCCCTGTTATTAAAAAAAGGGATTGACTTAATTAGTTTCTGGAGCCCCTCCCTAATGCTTTTATTTTATGTTAAATCTAAAAACTCCAATTGTGGCTGAGAAAATAATAATTTATTTTTTTAATGCACAATCAATAAAAGCATTTAATATTATAAAAAAAAAATTATCTCTATTATTTTTAAGTTTTTGGTATTGGCACAGTAAATGAAAATGTAAAACTATATTGTACTTTAAAATGACTGAACATTTAGAGTTAATATATATCATTAGATATTTTTTCTATAAGTTAAAATGTATATCCTTTAGACATATCATATTTAAACATTAAAAGCATAAAGCTAAACTAGTTAATAAATAATCAAAATTCCCCATATCAACCAGACTAGATATGAAATAAACTCTAAAACCCTACCAATGGTTTCACTGCCACAAGCAGACTTCTCAAGTGTTCACTGCTACAAGCAGACTTCTCAAGTGTTCACTGCTACAAGCAGACTTCTCAAGTGTTCACTGCCACAAGCAGACTTCTCAAGTGTTCACTGCTGCAAGCAGACTTCTCAAGTGTTCACTGCCACAAGCAGACTTCTCAAGTGTTCACTGCTACAAGCAGACTTCTCAAGTGTTCACTGCTACAAGCAGACTTCTCAAGTGTTCACTGCCACAAGCAGACTTCTCAAGTGTTCACTGCTACAAGCAGACTTCTCAAGTGTTCACTGCTGCAAGCAGACTTCTCAAGTGTTCACTGCCACAAGCAGACTTCTCAAGTGTTCACTGCTACAAGCAGACTTCTCAAGTGTTCACTGCTGCAAGCAGACTTCTCAAGTGTAAAGAACTATAAAAATAGCAACATATTTAAACTAAACATTACCCACAATTCCACTTTCTCCCATAACCCTTAATATTAAAAGAACTTTTAAATAAATTAATTGCTTCAGAGTCATACATTTTTAATAATAAAAATTCTTTAATTCTTCTATTTATTTCATTTCTCTCAAAGAAGACAACCTTAGCTTTAGCAAAATTAATAGTGTGACCTGTATCTTTTGCATGGATATATAAAGTAGAACTAATATATTTATTTCTAACCCTACTTTTATGTACCCTTATTCTGTGTTCATTTTTTAGCTTTACTTCAGATGTACCTCTTAACAGAATATTTATTTTACTTAAGTGATATTAAGAACCCATCATATGCTTAGAACAAAATGATGCAAAATATAAAGTACAGTAGGCCTGGCAAATTGCAGATAATGCCTGTGTGATCAACAAAAAAGAATCCTGCTTTTTTCTCTCTAAAAATGAGCTATGTAGTCCAACTCATTTATATATAATTTACATACAATTTACATGACATTTATATCACACCCTTTCTCTAGACTTCACAGGTGCATTGCTTTGATTATAATATCATTTACAAGATATTAAAAGCATGCTTAGTGGATTACATTAAGTGTATAAAAAAGTCCCATCCTGATGCAGTTCATATATCTTGCTTTGCGGTAGACAATTTTCAAGCTTTTCTTAACTTGTGCCACCAAGTACTTATATCTGATTTCAAATAATGTAATTAATCTTAAAAATAAGATAATTTTGCAAAAAAAAAAAGCTATAAAATTACCAATGTAAAATAATTCATTTCAGTTTTTAGTCTAAAAAAATATTTACTTCAAATCCTTTTGCTTTTATTATACTTCATTAAAACTATAAGTCTTAAAAACAATCTTAGAAATATCAAACATTAACTTCACTTAAAACAATAATAAAGTTAGTTATTGATAAATACTATTTTATATCTTATGGCACTTATATTTTTGACAGGCTGAATTTCTCCTAATATATCAATAAAAGCCATATATAAACATCATGTATTTATTAAAAAAAAAAAATTTAATAATTGTACAAAAAATGCTAGTAAATGAATAAAAAGTTAATTATTTTTAAATCATTGGTAAACATAGTTACACAACCATGAAAGTATAACTATGTGACTTTTTTCTCATGCATTAGTGAAGCTATAATTGTTCTTAAAATAATGTGTAATAGGTTTGCTTAATGCTTTCGAGATTTAATGTTCGAATCTCATACTCATAGCTTTGTGAATGAATACTGTTGTGATTTATTGTACACATATGGAAATGAGTTTGAATATTTAATTAGTCCATTGTTTAGAGCGAGCAAAGCATGCCTCTCTTCTATTAATGGCACTGGGATCATTTGCAATGTAAAAAGCTTCTTTAACTTTTCTTTTGGCATCACTCTTCTCTGTAAAAATTATTTGGGCAGAATTAGGTTTAAATACATGGCCCGTAGCTGCTTGGTGGTACTAACCGACTAATAAATAATTCCAAAGATACAATAGAAAAAGAGCAAGCCCCTCATGTGGTCCTATAAAATGGCATGCTCTCAATTAGGCTGACAGGCATCTTACTATGGTGAGACTCAGGCTAACCTTAATACAAGAATTTACCAACACAGGTATGTATACAACAGGATTAAAAATAAAAATGATGGAACATCAGTATTCTGAGACTGCCAAGCAGCTACAGGCCATGTATTTGAACCTAGTTCTGCCCAAATAATTTGTACAGAGAAGAGTGATGCCAAAAGAAAAGTTAAAGAAGCTTTTTACATTGCAAATGATCCCAGTGCCATTAATAGAAGAGAGGCATGCTTTGCTCTCTCTAAACAATGGACTAATTAAATATTCAAACTCATTTGCATATGTGTACAATAAATCACAACAGTATTCATTCATAAAGCTATGAGTATGAGATTCGAACATTAAATCTCGAAAGCGCTAAGCAGACCTATTACACATTATTTTAAGAATAATTATAGCTTCACTAATGCATGCAAAAAAAGTCACATATTTATAATTACAATTTTTACTAGTGAAGAGAAAAACACTTTATTACAACCATGAAAGTGCAATTTTTTCAATGGGAAATTTACTTCTCCTCACCTGATATACTGATTGTTACTGACACCTAGGGGCCATGATTACAACTTAAATCTTAACTGCTCAATGGTTTTCAAACATGAATCTTGCTAAAAGATCAAATTTTCATTGAAAGTTTTTATTTTTATTGAACTAAATGCATTCAGACACTGAAACATCTTAAATGCAGATTGCAAGACCAATGAAAGATTTTTAGATTTCTGTAGCTTAAGTTTAATAAAATGCTAAGCAATGGCAAGCTACCAATATCATGTGTAATTGTGGTAAGTAGAATAATGTATTTGAGGGTGGAATGTATATTGGCTGACTTCCAGTGCTCAAATGTTGTAACACCTCTTGAGAATCAAAATGTTCACTTGTTTTTTATTTATAAACTAGCAATGATAAGAATTTGTGATAACTTCTGCCCAGTTACATTGAGTTGTCTTAGTAAAAAATTAATTGACTGATTTATTATTCTGGAGATCATAAGATTCTTAGTGCTCAAAGAAATGATAGATCTGAAGTGACCATCTATTGGCTATGACCTACAGTCTGTTATTTTAACATTGCACTAATTCACACAGAACTTTTGTTTTAATTGGACAACTTTGCTGATATCAATTCACATGGGTTTAAGTCATTAGCAATGTTACTGCTAGCTGTCTGTTTCAATATGATTCTTATTACATAAGTATTTAGAAGATCAATATAAACTTGCTCTGAAGAAGACTGCTGGTCAGTCAAAACGTAAGGTGTATGTACAAATAAAGAATTTTGCTAAAAAGTATTTGAAGCGGTTTGGATAAATTGTATTTATAAAACAGAACAACTGACGTTATAGATATAACTGCTCTTTGGATAATGTCTTTAAACTGTCATTTGTTTTCTTTCAAATAGTATTGTACCATTACATTTATTAGTTGCTTTTTTATTGTTTTTTTTTTTTTTCAGAGTTATTTAAACAAAAAAGAAGTGTTGTTTACCACTCTCATTATCTGTAAAGTTAATTAAAATTTTAAACTTAAGTTAGGATGATAATTTTGTAAAAAAAATTATATTATTGAAGTTTAACATATTACTATTAAATGTATTTGCTTCAAATTTTAGACATGTGTTATAAATCAATGATAGTGCAGTATGACGATAAAATATTTCAGCTTTTGTCATTGCTTGTTTACTGAAAGGAGTTTGCAGACTGAATTTCAAACATGTTGATATTGGTTCTTTAAGTTTTTAGCATTGCACATGAGAGGATGGTATACCGTATATATATTTTAGAAAAGCTGAGTCTAAAAAGTATTGATGATTTGTTAATGTAGAAGTAAAAGCAAATCTTAATTTACATCCCTAAAATATCCAGCAAACTAACAAAAACTTTAAACAATAAATTCAACATAATATTCAGAACTCCATCCAATTCCAATAGGTTGATCAATAACTCTAAAGACCACATTGATCGATCGCTCACCCCACACGTGGTGTACTCTATTTCCTGCCCTCAAGCCGGATGCCACGCTACATATTATGGGGAAACGAAAGCCACAATTAATACCAGATTGGCTCAACATCGTTACACATTCAACAGAGCTCAAACGAACAGCAACACATCCTCCGTATTTTTCGAACATAGTAAACAATCTGGGCACAACTTCATACCTGCCAACCCCATTATTTATGTTCAGAGCCAAATGATTACAGGAGAAAAATAAAGGAGGCATTCTATATTAATAGAGACATCCATGCCATTAACAGAAAGGACACATGCTTCGAGATCTCGAAAAAATGGGCTACATAACAGTAGTTTATTTGAATATTTACATTTGCATATATTTATTACACTTTTCATGAAGGCTATGAGTATGAGGCATGGTTCCTCAAAAACGTTCAGCCGATAAATTTTTAATAGTAAGTTATATTTTCTCTAATTAATAATTACAATTAAATATTTTTTGTTTTTACATATAAGGAGAAATTAAAACCATATTTATATCAAAGTTCGTTTTGGAAAAAATGAATTAAATTTTATTTCTCTTGATTTAATTAGAGGGAATTTGAACCTGGAATTTCAAGCTCCTATAGTCATAACTCTGTCCAACATAACCAATATACACAACAACATACATGTGAAAAAGACAAATGATCTCCAATATATGTATTCTGTGATGAACCAGCACTCATCAGAGTTGATCTGGATCATCATCTTCAACACACACATATAATCAGTGCTTGGTTTTATAATAAGATAGAAAATCTACAAACTTTAATGGACAGGGTTCAATCTTCCCCATTCTCCAACTATTCATCTATCCTTATCACTGAAAATCCAATGATGGAATGGCCAAAGCCCATGCCAATATTATAGTTGTCAGATTTTCAGTGATATGGTTGGCTGAAGAGTTGGAGAGTGGAGAGGATTGAGATCTGTCCACTAAAGTTTGTAGATTGACTATCTTAATATAAACCAAGCACTGATTATATATACGTTGGAGCTGATGATGCAAACCTACTAATGAATGCTGATTCAGCACACAATATATTTATTGGAAATCATTTATCTTTTTTTATGTGTATGTGCATGTGTATCAGTTATATTGGATATAGTGTATTGCTGCAGGGAGCTTGAAAGTCTGAGTTCAAATCCCATTTAATGACATTTAGTTAAGTATATACATTATACTTGTATTCAATTTCTCTTGATTGTAAAAGTTGATTTCTTTAAAATGTGTTCTATACAAACGAAACAATATTGTAAATGATTTTTAATATGTGTGATTTTAGTTTGAAGTAATAGGTAACCTGCAATGTTTGGAATAATTGCAAAAAAATATCGAAATGCTAAAAGATAAAAAACAATATATGTATCTTAATATAAACAAAGCACTGTGCATGGGAGATGATGAACTGGACAAAATGATGAGTGCTGGTTCAGCATGAAATACATATGTTAAAAGTCATTTATCTTTTTCCACATGTATGTGATCATGTGTATCGGTTGTATCAGATAGAATGGATAGCTGAAGGAAGCTTAAAGTCTGTATTCAAATCCCATATAATTATATATAAATACTGTATAATAAACACTTTTATTTATTATGGACTAAACAGTATAAAAATAATTGTTGTTTTTTTTTAACTACAATTGAGTTTTTTTATATTTAACTTGAAATAAAAACATAGGTATTTAGAAATTAATTTATTCTCTACATTTTGCAGCAAGGGATTGAATTAATTAATTTCTGGACACCCATAAATATAAAAATCCCAATTGTGCTCAAAGAAAAAATATTTTTAGGTATTTTTAGTCCACAGTAAATAAAAAAATATTTGTTATAAAATGTTTTATATATCTATTATATTTTCACAATATTTCATCAACATCAACCTTTGAATGTGTACTACAAAATAAATATTAATATCTCTAAAACTAAAAAAAATTAAAAACTAATTTGCTTTGATTTTTATAAAGTTGTTATTGATTTCTAATGTGCAAGTTATGGACCATGAAGATATTTTGAAGCAGAAAAATGGTTTATGTTATTTGATAATACAAAACTTTTTGTAATTAGTCAAAATCTAATATTTATTGCACCAAAACATTACATGAACATCATTTCCTATGCTTACACTAGATAAGAATTTTATGCACAAACATTTTAGCACCTATTTATTGCTAAGACTTACACTAGGTGGCACTATTATATGCAGAGTTTGCTTGAAAACAGAAAGATTACATATAATGAAGTTATGTAAAAATAAATATGAAAAAAGTGATTATACAGAAAGTGAATTATTAATTTATATGCTTGGTTTGGGAAAAGATAAGGGGGATTTAGATATAAAGGCCATAGAGTTGACAAAGATTATGTTGTGGAAATGGGATGGAGCACAATATGGGAAAACTTAGAGTGGCAAATGGAAAATTAAATGGATAACAGGTTTATCTGGGCATAATTGCTGAGATATTTTTGACTTCATTTAAGGAGAAGCCACAGTACATCACATCACATTACTGTTTAAATATTTATTGCACTGAAAATAGACACTATCATTATTCATTTGAAACCAGTGTCCGACCAGTATTTAATTTAAGTTCACAAAAATGCTTTTGTATGGATATTTTTTCTCCCATTAATATTAAATAATTAATTTTTTTAAAAGCTGAATAAAGTAAACTATAACAATTAAAAGTAGCACATAACATTAAACATAATTAAGACAATGTGTAACCTACAATTTGAAATTCTTTTTATAGCAATTAATATTTTAAAAGTTAATAAATAAATTTAAAAAAGTAAAATAAATTTAAAACTTATGTACCTATTTATTTAAAAAAAAACGTCATACATGAGGCCAGCTATTAGTTCACCATATGGATTGTTTTAATCCTTGAAGAAAACATTAGTGCTTATGAAAATTAAATATATTTTATTTTAATACAGAGAGCATACCAATAGCTCAAACAAGCTCTTAATTGCTAAGTGTGGTAAAAGAAAATATTTAAAATCTCTACCCAGAACATTACTATCCCCACACCAATTGGTTTCAAGCTAGAATATTCAGGCACTAGATCTAAAATATTAACTCAAAACCCAGTACTTATTTGATATGTAATATTTAAGTAGAAACTCTTTAAGTTTTCAGACATAAAAATGTTCTACTCCAGCTCTCTAACTTAAATAGCTATATGAGACTGAACTAAATTCAGATCTATCATATATTAATAGCCTCAGCATAACCAAAGCCATAAATGTAAAATTATAATAGTCAATAAAGCAAGTTGTATATAATGTGACATTGTAAATACAAGCTTATAAAAGCAATGTCACATTATATATGACTTGATTTATTGATTATTTTATTTTATTTTATTAATAAAAATATTGAAATGATTGAAAATATATTTGAAATGTAAAAACAAGCTTTTACATTAACTTAAATTACTTTCTTTTTGACAGATCTGAGTGAATTAAAGTGTTCACATTTCCTAATTATATCTGCCATCTGTGTAAAAAGTAAAAAATAAAATATAAATGAATTTTCTTTAAGAATAAACTGATAATCAACTGAATATGAGTGATTATTGCTAAAATAATATTTTGTAACAGTGTTAGGGAAAAACAGTATGGGCAGTGACTTTCTATTTAGGGATCTTGAATTAACAATGAAAACATATAATAGGTAAATCACTGAATGGCAATGCATTTATATGAGAAATTTCTCTTACCTCCAGATATTTATATTGGCCCACAATTGCCATGAGTTTGTCAGTGTGGTAAGAACATCATAATCATTTCTTTGCTAAAAAATAACTTTAACATTCAATTTTGAATCCTTTGTTTTTGACAGGAATAACATGAAATGTTCTTATTGCTCTGTGTCAAGTCTGAGTGAATTAAAGTATTCATGTTTCCTAATTATACCTGAAAAATGGAATGGGCAGTGACTTTCTACTTGGGATCTTGAATTAACGATATAATAGGTAAATCACTGATTGGTAATGTACTTATATGAGCAATTGCTATTACCTCCAGATGTTTATATTGGCCCACAATAGCCATGAGCTTGCCATAGTGTGGTAAGAACATCATAATCATTTCTAGAAATACTACATTTGCTAAAAAAAAAAAAACCACTTTAACATTCAATTTTGATTCCTTGTTCATTGGCTAACTATTACATAGTTACACTGGTTTTTAATCAACATGTCTAAATACAGTATAATTTTTTAATTACTCTGTGTAAATGATCATGGTTGCATGTCTAATATTCAGTATCTATCATAGTATTGATGATATTTTGAGACAACATAAAAACCATTATTACAATTAGCACAGCAAATCAATTTCAAAACTGTCTTACAAATCAGATATATCTTACATTAACAGACAAGAAATCTACATCTTAGAGAACATCTAGCAATACTTTTGAAATATTATGGGTGACTAAATTTGATTAAAACTTCTCATCATCAGTTTTATTTAGCATCAGTCCATTGCAGAATGACGATGTCTCTGTGTAAGTCACTTCCTTTGATCCATTGCTTTTCTCCACACCACTCTACCAGATGTTCTCATCTCATTCATTCTTCTCATATGTTGTCCACTTTTTAGATCTCTTATAATCTTTTGGTCCCAATTTATGCCCATTTGTACATCTATTGTTACTTTTAGAAAAAAATTCTGTACAAATATACTTTAACTTCTTCAAATTATCATTGTTTAATTCTCATCCAAGTAGTAACTTGCTAGAATTTTTGGTCCTATGTGAAAATTTTTAAGAAGCCCCTTTTTAATATTTATAACACATACCTTAATATTTTTATTACCATTCTTTAATTTTTGATCTGTAGTCAAAAGGTCTTCAAGGAACACAAGTCCAAACATATTGTCTTGGATTGCTTTATGATAATTTTACTATTGCAGCCAAGTAATTTATTATTGACTTTTACTTGGGAATCCCAGCATGCAATTCTCCATGCTTCGTTATGTATTCTGCAGCCGCTTTTATTAAATGTCCAAGTCTGATATACAAGTAAGCTCTGGAAAAACGTTGGTTAAAAGCGCATTCCTAATATATATATATATACGAAAACGAAATTCTAAACGTACAGTTTCTTTCGATATTTTAAATGAAAACCCCTTCGTCTTATTTCCCTTTCATCTTATTTTTTTTCAATTGTCAATTTTTTATACTCTATTAAATGCTTAGGAGACAATAAGTTATTTGTTCTACATGTGTTCATATATTCCATTAACTCAATTTAATTCATGTCATTGTAATAGGAACAAAAGCGACATTAATTTATCAACTTAGCTATAAAATGTTAATTGTGAATTCAAATTCTAACTTATGACGTTTGTGTTTTTCATTTCCTTTTCCAATGATTTATATATAATTTATTATTTTTAAAATATTACACACATTTTAATTATATATTTTTTTTAAATTTGTGGATGCGTTGTTTTGAGTTTATACTTTTTAATGACGATATATTTTCTCAACTTACATAAAGTAAAATGTTATCTGATGAATTGAAAAGGCGTAATGCAAGGTATAAAATCTCTTATTGCATATAGCTTAAGTCTTAATCTTATTTTGCATGAAGTCTTTGCGATATAAACTATTTGTTTATGTATAGATCCATGTTTTTTTTCGTATAATTTAAATGTATACTTTATATCATTAATAAGTATTAAGTTTTATGTTAGATGCAATAATGTAAAATTAATAATAATAATAATAATAAAGATGAGGATGATGATAATGTTTATAATAATAATTTTTTGCTGTAGTAAGCATTATTATACTATAAAATGCTTTTAAATATTGAAAATAAAAAAGTATATAACTTTAATCAATTGAATAAAACTGTTGTTTACAATCAAATAATTTAATTGATGGACATTCATTAATCTTCTTATTAAGTGAAAATATATTACATGGCTCATCAACCTTTTTACCTCCACCCCACCCTCCACCCCAATATGTGTACTCTTCTTGTTAATAGTACAATTTCTCTGTCAGTTACTGGTGCTGCCAAAATAACTTAATTTAATGCTTATGAAAATAATTGCAAAAAAAAAAGGATTTATAATTGTATAGTAGTCGATATATAACAATACAAAATGAATAACAAATTTAAATCAATTTGAAAGAATAAAACGTATTTATTTTGTAGTTCAAATAATTTATTTAAGGCACAAGCAACTTTGCCAAAAAAATATAAAAGCCTGTTGCGCATCTGTAGTAATCTAGGATTTTTCTTTTAATATCTGTCAAACTCACTACCGATCTGAAAGCTTTAATGGGGGATATGGACTAGGTTGGTTACCAATGATATATTATTATAGTATGGCAAACAAATGTTTAGATCTCTAGCATACCTGATGCAGCTAGGTTAAACTGAAACATACATAATATGAGAGTTCAGGATGCCAATTACATGTTAAATAGTCATTCAATATATAGTAAAGAGTACCAAACTTCACTCCTTGTTTATTCTAAGTATTTTGAGTGAAGTTAATACTAACTATTCAATCTAGTAGGATATCACCAATAATGTGACATTTGAAATTAGTCTATAATTGCATTAGTGTAGCGTATGTTTAATATTATTGTTGAGATTGAATGTAATAAAAAGTATCATTATAAAATATTCACATTTTCTACATAAAATACTCTCCATGAATCTATTTTGATTGAGAGGATTTTAGAACTCAACATAACTACAAGGTTAGAATTAAAACAGGCAAAACTCTACATTGCCACTCAATGCAAGCCAGAGTAATCAATGGATTCCAGAAGGCTTGTTGCTTAAAACTCCCATCTAGTGCCTATTCATCCAATATCCCCAGACTAGTTTCTGGCTTGTGACCTTTGTCAGTGAAGAGCCTTGGATCTTAGAGCACTGCATCTAGCTAGTTTCTGTCTTATGGCTTTCATCAGTGAGGAGCCTTGGATCTGAGAGCACTTCATCTAGATTGATCCTAAGATCTAGGTGCAGTATAAGAGTCTGTGATTTTGTAGGAAAAAAAAATTGTCAACCATATCTCCTTTACTCAAGTCTGTGACAAATGACTCTAATGTCAGTAAAGATAATTGCTCCTAAATCATTTATATATATATATATATATATATATATATATATATATATATATATATATATATATATATATATATAATATATATATATATATATATACAATATGTAAATATTTATAAAGAAAAAAACCTTCAGTTATGCACTTTTATAAATTTACATGCACTCATCTGTGAGCATCGTTTTGAAAAACATAAATGTACACTTATGGTTAGAATTTATATATAAGCCAACCTTTGCTTACCATGATAGAATCAAAGCTTCATCTATTGTCTGCTTGAGTTATAAATTATTAATTGAATTGTACAAACTTATTCATTCTGGAGAGAGATAAATATCTCATTTTTTACCACCTGCAATTAAATACATATAATGCAAAATACCTATTCAACCTTATAATGAGGGGACAACCCTCCAGTCATGTGCTTTTTCAAATTTACATGCACTTACCCATAAAGACCAGTTTGAAAATCTCAAGTGCAGACTTATGTTTCCTTTGACTAAAGATTATCCACTTAACAAATAATCGTTTTGGAGTGAAATTTTCACCACACTACTCTCACACAAGGTAGGGACTGGTTTCTATCCATTGCTAACACCTTGTATAGGGGTGTAATCGTAAACATATGGTCAAAGACATTTGAAAACAATGTATGATCCCCAGATGCATTTTTCATGCTGAATCAACACTCATGGTGGTGTAATGAAAATTACACTTCAGAAATCATCATCATCATCATCATCAACCATTATCAATCCACTGCAGGATGAAGGTCTCTCCAAGTTTAATCCATCTTCTCCGATCTTTAGCTTCTCTTTTCCACAACACCCCTGCACATTTTCTTATTTCATCCATCCATCTCACATGTGGTCTCTTTCTGGGTCTTTTACAATCTCTTGGAATCCAGTTTAAAATTTCAATTGTCTATCTATTATCATTTCTTCTAGCAATATGTCCAGCCCAACTCCATTTCAATCTTTTAATTTTTTCAATAAGATCAGTAACACCTGTTTGTTGTCTTACCCATACATTGCGTTTTCGATCTCTTCTTGTTACTCCCAACATACATCTCTCCATACTCCTTTGAGTGGTCTGAAGTCTCTGTATTGCTCTTCTATTAAGTGTCCAAGTCTCAGATCCATAAGTAAAAACTGGTAAAACACATTTGTTAAAAACCATTCTTTTCAAACACATAGGCATATTTCCTTTTAGTATCAAGTTATTTCTACCAAAAGCACTCCAACCAAGTTTAATTCTATGATTAATTTCCTCCATTATGTTTCCATCTGTATTAATAATCTGACCTAGGTATTTGTAACTGTTAACTTCTTCTAATTCTTCATAATCAATCTTTATTTTCATATTTTGAGCAAATCGATTAAATATTACTTTAGTCTTTTTAACATTTATCTTTAGTCCTACTTTTCTACTTTCATCTGCTAACTCCTGCAACATTTCCTGCAGCTCTGAAGCATTATTTACAAAAACAACTACATCATCTGCAAAATCTAAATGACTTAAATACTCTCCATTTACTTTCATTCCTTTAGTTTCCCATTTTAATCCACAAAATACTTCTTGCAGCACTACTGTAAAAAGTTTTGGAGATATGGAGTCACCTTGTCTTACACTTTTCTCAATGTTGATTTTTACAGTATCATTATGTAATCTAATTGTTGCTGTTGCATTTTTATAAATATTCTTTAAAATATGACAATATCCTGGATCTATACCTTGATGATCCAATGCTTTAATCACTGAAGAAATGTGTATAGAATCGAATGCCTTTTCATAATCTACACATCCAAAACATAATGACAACTCATATTCATTTGTCCTTTCTATGACTTCTCTCAATACCTGGATATGATCTATTGTACTAAAACCACTTTTAAATCCAGCTTGTTCTCTTGGTTGGTGGAAATCCAAAGTTCTCTGTAGACGAGTTGTAATTATCTTGGTAAAAATCGATAAAAGGCTGACAGGTCTGTAATTTCTAATATCTTCTTTATCACCTTTTTTAAATATTAATATTATTACTGCATTCTTCCAATCTTCCAGTACATCTTTATCATTTAGACATTTGGTATATAACTTTGCTAAAATTGTTTCTATTTCTTCACCTCCTTCTTTTAATATATCAATTATAATTCCATCATTTCCTGGAGCCTTTCCTTTCTTCATACATTTAATTGCATGTCTCACTTCTTCATTTAAAATTCTGGGCAATTCAGAAGATGTAATAGATATATGAGGTACTTGTTCTTTATTACTATATAATTCTTGATAAAAATCTTCTACCAATTTCACGATGTCATCTCTCTTTTTAGTAATAATTCCATCTTTTTTTCTTATTGCAGATATAAATTTCCTACCAATACCAAAATGTTGTTTAACATTCTTGAGACTTTTATTTTCTTCTACAGCTTTCCTTGCTATTTCACAGTTATACTTTCTTATATCATTTTCAACTTTTTTCCATACCATTTTACAAAATTCGAGATATTCAATTCTTTTTAATACATCATTTTTGTATATCTTCATATTCCTTCTTTTCTTCATAAATTCTCTAGTCTCAGTAGAAATTTTATTAGTCAATTGCTGCTTTTTTCTACCAGCTATCTTTGTTGCAGTTTTTAAAAGTGTATCAGTTATTTTCATATTAATTTCATTCAAATCTGAATCATGTTCAAAATCTCCTAACACTTGAAACCTATTTATAAGTTCTAATTTAAATTCATTAGAATGTTTCTGAAGATTATGAACATCAACTGTAAATATTGTTTTTCTCAATAATTTTTGTCTCTCTAGTTTTACATTAACACGTAACTTACACCTTACTAATCGATGATCACTTCCTGTGTTAAATTTATTAAGAACATTACAATCTTGAAATATGTATTTCCTGTTAGTCAAAATATAATCCAATTCTGCTGTACCTTCATTTGGATGCTTCCATGTCCATTTTCTTTTAACATTTTTCTCAAAAAATGAATTCATAATATAAAGTTTTTCTTTTTCTGCAAACTCCACAAGTCTATGTCCTCTCTCATTTCTATTACCATAACCAAAATTACCTACAGCAATTTCATCTTTCATTTGTCTACCAATTCTAGCATTAAAGTCTCCCATAACAATTTTAAAATGTTGTTTACTCTGATCAAAAGCCTTTTGTACATCCATATAAAAATCTTCTACTACTTCATCACCATGAGAACTTGTTGGGGCATAAACCTGAATTATCTGCATTTGGTATCTGCTATTAAGTTGTATAACTAATCGTGCAACTCTGTCCGATACACCATCAATCTCCACAATATTGTTCTTCCACTTTTTATTTATAATGAATCCAACTCCACTTGTATTTCCAATATGTGTGCCTTTATAATAGAGTATATGTCCACTTTTTAAATCAATTGTTTCTTCACCTTTTCTTCTAACTTCACAAAGTCCAATAATGTCCCATTTAATATAAGACAATTCTTCTTCTAATTCTTGCAATCTTCCTTCACTTGAAAGTGATCTGCAGTTGTAAGTACCTAAATAAAAAGTCATCATCAAATGGCAGCCTGGGTCCACAATCAGGGGATTCTTAGCACCCTCTGCCTTCGGCCACCAACCGCTGCCTTGGTTGGTGACTTTACAGCCTCCTGGGAATAAGGGCCATGCTTTATTTTTGTCTGTCATAATTGTATATATGTATTGGAAAAATATTTATCATTTACACAAACATTCAGAAATATTAATCATTAAGTGGATAATTTCTAGTCTAATAAATGACTAATACATATTATTGAAATACTTCCATTAAATGGTTTGTGTTAAAGTTGTGAGAATGAAATG
Source organism: Epiperipatus broadwayi (assembly GCA_028023455.1). Taxonomy (NCBI): domain Eukaryota; kingdom Metazoa; phylum Onychophora; class Udeonychophora; order Euonychophora; family Peripatidae; genus Epiperipatus; species Epiperipatus broadwayi. The sequence goes on along the minus strand of JAQFVV010012563.1, from coordinate 263,379 downwards.
TTTGATACTTATCAATTAAACTATAGTAATTGACTATCTATATAAACTGAACAATGATAAAGATATGTGTAAGAAATTATGATCTGGGCCAACTGATGAGTGCTAGTTCAGTATGAAATGTTCATCTTGGAATCATACATTTTTTTCATATATTTTTGGTCATATCCCATAAGGTGTTAGAAATGGATAGAAACTGGTCCCTACCTTGCATGTGATGGTGTAGTGAAAATTTACCACTACAAAAATAATATACAATATGTAAACATTGACATTTTAATTTTATAGTTTACATATATTGCTAGCTGACTTAATTCAATAATGTGATTCTTATTTTTCAAAAAGTGCATGCTTTTAATAAAGCTAAATTAAACCTTTTATTGGTAGACAATAGGGAATATTGGTTATCACCATAGAAAGATTCTTCACTCTGCTTTAGATTAATTTAATTTGCAAATTTATATTTGTTTTTGTTATTATATTCGTTTTATTAATTAGATTTCAAAATGTTTATTTCTTTGTCAATAAAATAAAGCGATTTATTTTCCGTGAAATGGTTTCTAAATTAATTACAGTATTTGAAAGTACACCAACCTTTTTAATTAAAATTTTAACTCCGTTTAGTGGTAATACAAATTGTTCAAATTCTTTCACCACCACACACATACCCTGTAAGCTGTGTGCACGTGCATATGCGTGATTTACAATATAATAAAAGGGTAATGTGATAATAGAGTATTTACCTAGTCTACTCACAAACTAGGGTTTGAATCTATTCTGAATGAATCATGATATTTTTTCAGTTTTGAAATAGGTTTAGAATTTTATTTCAATTAGAAAGTTATTGAGTTAGCCACCCTATAATGGTCAGTTAACAGGTGTTTAGCCAGCCTTAGCTAAAAATGAATGGATCTAGCTATAGACACTTTATAAGATGTACATCGTATGTCCTGGCTGTAAAAAGAAGCAAAAATACCTTTATAATGTGCCTTAATAACTGATTGAAAAATATTATATTTGTATGTGCATTAAGCCAATAGTTCACCTTTGCTTGACTAAATAATTGTATATATTATCAGTGCAGATATGATATATATTAAAGTTTAAATTATTCAGAAAAACGAATCTCTGCTTAAATGAAGTGTGGAAAATTGTTCATTCTGATTTACTAAGTGTCAAATATTCTCTACATACAATTTCGGCACGAACCATTCTAGATAAACACATTAGTGTTTATCACCAATCATTTCGTAAACTAAAAAATATTTCTAGCCCTAATATAAATTTTAAACTCATTCAAGATTAATATAGATGTTTTTTTTATTTGATTAAATACCACATACACATAGAGCAATATGACTTCATTTTTATTTCCAAGTGTAACATCTTTTATAAATATTCTTAATAATTTCCATTTCACCACCCATTCTCGAAATATGAATAAAAGCACAGGAAAAATAAATGATCCCAAGATGCATTTCGTGCTGAACCAACACACACCAGTTGGCTCAAATGACAATCTTTTATACATATCTTTATCATTTTATTTGTTAAGTATTTATCATTAGAAATTGTTATACTTTGATTTATAAGTGTCAAACTTTCTCAGATTATTTCTAGCCCAAATACAAACTTTAAAGCAGTTACAAATTAATGTATATACCTTTTTATAATTAGATACACACACATGGAATAATTCAATTTTATTTTTCTATTTTCACATGTAACATTTTTTTATAGATGTACTTAGTAAATGTATTGCTAAAGATTATTAAATATTTTCAGAAATCTCAACATGACAAACGCATCAAATCTAGAAATTTAAGTATTTTACTTAAAAAAAACAATTTGTGTAGTCCTTCAAATTGAAGATATTAAAAATTATGATATTTGTGCATTATTCTATCTAACATGTTTTGGCAGCCATTTTTTTAATTATACAGTGTCAGGGGCCTGCAATAAATCTTAAAAACAACATGAAATTTAATATTTACATTTTTTATTATTATTGTATTTTTTAAAAAAAAAATCTTCAAAAATTAATTATATTTCCACTTTATTAAAATTTTTTGTATTAAGTCAACTTATTAATATATAAAAAAAATATATAAAAGAAACATAAAGTGTCATACCATGCCTATAAATAAGATTCATTTGTAGTGACAATATAGGCCACTAGGGACTCTAGGCTGCTGACATGAATAATCCTTACTTGTCATTTATAAATAAAGCATATAATGAGGTTTCAAATACTTTTTTATTTATATATTAATACATTAAAATCTGTTAATGGGCATGATATAACACTTTACATTTCTTATACTTTTTTATTTTTATATTAATAAGTTGACATAATTAGCTTAAGGTGTTTAGTGTCATACTGAATTTTGAAAAAAAAATGATTTGACACCAATTTTCACAATAACTTCAGTTTTAATAATATTAGAGCAAAAAGGTTTACATTGATAGAAACTAGAAAAACGAAGCAAAGAAATAAGGCTAAGGAAAGTAGTGATTAGCATTACAAAAAATTAAGGAAAAAAAATTTAATATCTGACAAAATTTATTACTTTATTGTTTGTTCATAATTTCTAATTTATCATTAACTAAGTTTAAAATTACATCTTCATTGATAATTTGCTTGTATTTCGCATAAAACTCTTATTCAAACCATATATAATACTGCTTACATGAGGTAATTCATAGCTTCAGAATTTACAAAAAGAACTATAATATTTCATCATATTTTCTTGTATCTCAGAAGTTAAAAAATCTCAAGGCATCTATAAATAAACATTCTTCCTAATAAAAGATACAAAACAAATCATTTCCGGAAGATGGGTATGCATTTGTAATCATAGCAATTGGCTTCTTGTCTACCCAAAACTAGAAATTGAAGGTTATTGTCTGTATCAATGATAAAATGAGTCTCCTCTCTTCATTTTATATTTTTTGTGCTCACCAGTGATGCTATTTTATTATATCTATTGTCCCACAGAGATATAATTTATTTGCATATAGCTCATTTGATAGCTGTTGAATTGAAATAATGTGATGCAAGATGTGGCTAACCTACTGACCCCACAGCATGAGCACCAAGACATAGGCAAGAATCGGGATTTAATTCTTTGCCTGCATACAATTCCATGTAGTATACATAACCACTGTGACTATCATCACACACACACCACTTGAAACCTCTCTTTATTGGTTTTAAGAGTTTATATTGTTGTATGGTACAATGCCTAGTAAATTTTGTAACTGCTTCATCAACTGCAACATTTCTGTGTATCTGATAATCGGCCTTAAAATTTACATTGCACTGCTCTAAAATAGCCTAATTTTATAAATGCAAAAAAATCATTACTTGTCATACAAACAGACATGCTAACAAATTAAACCTTTTGAAAGTCATTATGTCTATAAAATAAGGTTGGCCTCAAACTTGGATCAGAGCCCTAAAATTTCATTATACATAATCATTTAATTTAAAAATATAATTTATAGACTACGCAGACAAGATAGCACAAAGAAACATCTATAATAATAATAATAATAATAATAATAATAATAATAATAATAATAATAATCATCATCATCATCATCATCATCATTATCATCATCAAATACTAAAAAAATTTTAAATAATAATTAAAAAATCTAATATAATAATAAGTAATAAAAAAATTTTAAAGTATTATATATTTATAATATACAATGTAACTTTTATTTTCGTGGTGAAGGCCTTAAAAGTGCAAAATCTTCAAAGCATGTCTAATCCACTTTGTAGTTATATTCTACCATTAAGAGATTTATGCCTTTGTTTTCTTCATACAATCTAATAAATTGAACAGACTAAAAAATTAAATGGATTTATTACTAAAAATATTAATAAAAAAGCCAAATTTTAATCAATTTTAATATGCTATGTACCATATTAAAAAGGAAATTGAACCACAGAAAATGATGGTATTGACACATGCATAGTCCATTTACTTTTTTAAAAATGAAAATAAAGAAATTTTAATTTCAAATAAATGTGTAGAAACTAGGGTAACATTTGTGAAAGAGTTAGTACAAAAAATATTAATAAATTAAAGTGGAAATAAAATTAATTTTTGCAGACATTTTTTAAAAATAACAATAATAATAATAATAACAATGTAAATATTAAATATGACTGCATCTTGTCAGCCATTTTGTTTTAAAGATTTATTGTTGGCCCCTGAAACTGGATAATTAAAAAATGGCTGCCAAGCTTCATAGAAAGAATAATGTATAAATATCAAAATTACTTTTTCTTTTATTGCATTGTTTATATTAAATTTTAAAAAATTATTTTAATGCATTTTCAAATTGCTTTATTTACATTTATTACAATGGTTTCAACTTCTTAACAAATCTTTCTTGTATTTGCTGAAATATCTCTCATTAAACTTTCTTTCCAAATGTTTGTTGAGAGGCATTTCAGAATCTCTGAAGAAAATTGTTAGACAGACAAAATGGTCATAAGAAATTTAAATAATGCATTGTGAAAAGAGAATGACAGAAAAATTTGTTCGGAGATGTTTTAGAGTATCTGAAAAAGACCACTGGGTAATTTAAATTGTCAAAAGAAATTTAAATAAAGTAGTATGGATTTTTAGCATTTAAATTTTTTTTTCTTTGTAATTTGTATAAGTACAAAATTTAATAAAGAGACAACTGTAAGGTCAGCACAATTCCAATAGCACTTCATAAAGGCACAGTACAGGGGAAAGCTATAGACACTAGGTTTGCCCATTTCTGATTACTGAAGTTTGAAATTTTCAATTTTTGTTTTATTATCTACCTAAAAATATTCAGTTACCCATTTATCTATTAATGTTGATGGTCAGATGGGTTAGCTGTGGATCAGCTATGAGTACTTCATAAGTTCAATCTACATAAGTTAATATAAAATATTAATTTTAAAAAGCCAACTGCAAAGTAAATAATTTGAATAATTCCACTACATGTACTAGATAATTAGGTTTTAATGATTAGAAACCAGTTAATGAATTATGATTTTTAATTCTAATATAGTTTGCAGATGTTGATAGCTAGAAACCAGTTAATGAATTATGATTTTTAATTCTAATATAGTTTGCAGATGTTGGTAGCTTTAGGAAATACAATGGAAAAGAAATGAAATATAATAGTGAATTTATACTGAGGAGAAACACAATTCCATGCTTGTGCACACAGGTTTTTTTCATATGGTAACAACAGAAAAATAATTTTACTCATTTTTAAAATTATTTGTATTCTTAGTAAAATTATTAAATATTTGTTTTCATATAAGTATATAATATTTACTATTAATTTTTATTTAAATTTATGAGTTTATTTTTAATAGAAAATAAGTCATCTGAAAATTTATTGACATCAAGTAGAAAACATCTGCTTTTTTGTAATTGTTCAGCTGTCTCAGCACTGTAAGGATCTTTGTAGGGAGAAATCAAGAAAAATGCTGGAGTCAATTTTCTTGTATGGCTATCTATTGAGAATATTTCATGACATTTTTTAAAACTGTTAATTTATATATATTTTAACTGAACAATTTATCAAAGTGATTAACCCACATCCGAGAAATCTAAAAATTAAATTTACAGTTTTCCCTCTCTGCTGAGAAATCTTGCTAATATTTTTTTACAGTCATGAAAATCGAATAATTGGGAATTTTAAAGTAACTGAAACAACACATTAATGCTTAGTCATTGAATATTTGTTGATCTCAAAGTTTGTGAGATTACTTTGATAAAGTATTACAATGGTCTAAAATCTGATTTTTTAAAAAGTTTATGATTATGTTTGTAACATAATTGTGTAATAATTATTAGAAAACAAAATATATATTATTGCATATTTATTTTTTACAGAAATGTTTTATTCTTAAATATAATCAAATATATTCTTCTGAATATCGTTACCATAGAGATTACTATATGGGAAATACAACTGTCTAGAAATAATGTCACTCAGCAGATTGTTATAATATTTAATGATATAAAAATTACAAAATGAAATCTGAATTTTTAAGCATAAATTGATAGATTTAGTAGATATTAAAAATAATTCATCAAGATTTTTAAAACAAACATCAAATGAATATTTTGTTCATTTTTCAACCTGAATCAGCTCTACCTGAAATTTGATGACATGATAGCATTTTGTTTTGATTAAAATCTAATTTTTAAAATAATTCCAAAAATCAAATGTGATTCTAAACAAAAATATCTATCAAATGAGACAAATTTATTATGTTCTGATAAATAATAATGGTTTAATATAAAAATAAAAGTTCAAAGCTTAAATCTAGTGAAAACAAAGAATTCCATCAGAATGTTAATGGAATGCAGGATTAATCTGATATTTTAGCTCCAAAACAATATAATGACATCAGGATAAGCAAAAATCCAGTGTCTTTGATATCTTCAGTTATTCCTTGATGTTCTATTTATTGTTATTGGATTTCTATTTGCTTTGTAAGCATACTTTTAAAAAATTTTAGAATCCTTAAAAACTTGATTTTTTTGCAAAGTGTATTAAAATCCATGATTGCTTTTGTATAACCATGATTACACCTTTATTTTATACATATATGTTTTATTTTTAAAAATAGAAGCTAATAAGTAGCATAATTTTAACACAACAAATTATAGTATTCTGATAACTATACCTTTTAAAACTTATTGCTAATATATTATCACTGGAAAATTGTATTATGATGTTGTAAAAGTTATAATTAAAAAAATGCTAATATTTTAAAGCATAATTTGATAGATTTATCATTGACATTTTTTAATTCAGGTTCTAAACAGTTCCAGCAAAAAAAAAGATTTTGTTGATTTTATAAAATCAATCTCCTCCACCTAGTGATTGAATGATGATAAAACAAATTATTTTGATTATAATCTAATTTTTTCAACATTTACAAAGTTCAAATACAATTTTTTAGAGTTTATTTTGTTTCAAAATGTAAATATTATTATCATCATCATCATTTTGAACCATTATTAAAGCACTTCAGGATGAGATTGCTCCAAATTCAATCCATCTTCTCTGATATATAGCCTCTCTTCTCCACATCACCCCAATTTCCTTATTTCATCCAGCCATCTCACATGTGATCTGTTTCTAGGTCTTTTACAATGTCTTGGAATCCAGTTTAAGATTACAACTGTCCATCAATTATCATCTCTTCTAGCAGTATGTACAGCCCAACTTCATTTCAATCTCTTAATTCTTTCAGTGATGTCATTATATAAATTATCTATATATTTTCATATATACATACGATGTTCAGACTCACATGTGGTCTCTTTCTGGGTCTTTCACAATCTCTTGGAATTTGGTTTAAGATTTCAGTTATCCATTTATTATCATCTCTTCTAGCATTATGTCCAGCCCAAATCCACTTCAGACTCTTAATTCTTTCACTGATGTCAGTATTAAATTTTATTCTATATCCAAATATAATAAATTGGACTTATTTTGATATATTCATTTATATTTATTATTAGTAAATGTAAATATATATCAAAATAAGTCAAATTTATTATATTCAGATATAGAATAAAGTTTAATACCAGAATTAAAAGTTGAAAGCTGGCAAGAAGTTCACTAGGGTGAACAATTATATCCAGTGCAAAAGGGTTAAAAGTTGATTTTTAACATTTCAAGGAATATTTTCACTATTTGAACTTAATGTTTTAATAAAATTTGTCATAAACATGCAGATAGAAAAGTGTTTTTTTTTTGTTTCATTAATCAATTTTTTTTTTAACTTGAAGGTTTTAAAATAGAGATTTTTTTTTCATTAAAAATATTTTTTTAACACAAAAACTACAATGAAACCTTTTATTTTCATTATTTATTTCTCCTTATTTCCCTTAATAGCTTTCATTGTTTTTTTATTTTTATGATTTTTTTTTATTTTGGACTTCTGCCTTTAATGAAGTACATCAAAAATCTAAAAATGTAGTGAAGAATATTTTACTTTTATTAAAAATAAATTGAAGAAAATATACACATATAGAAGCAAATAATACATTCCAAAAGATTCTAAAAGACCTAGAAAGAGACTGCATGTGAGATGGATGAATGAAATAGAGAAGTGTGTTGGGGCAATGTGGAGAAGAGAGGCTGGAGATCAGAGAAGATGGATTGAACTTGGAGAGACCTTCATCCTGTGGTGATTCGATAATGGTGATGAAGACATACCAATTTATTCAAAATAAAGTGCCTAAAGGATTGATCTTAATTTTTAAACATTATATTCTATTTTGTAATATTAAAATTATATTTATACACATACACACGCCCAATACTATCAGTAGTTAAGCTCAGAATATTTGAACTATAAAATCTCACTTGTACAATGAAATAATTATTAATTTCTTCTCATTTACGATTTTAAATGATATTCTGACGCTATCGCTTCCAACGTATTATTTTTCTTTTCTAGCCCTTTAAAAAATAATGGATCAATATTTCATAGTATACATATACATTTTTTTTAAATTATTGGTGCTAATAGTTATTACCTCAGCCATTTTATTTAGAAGAAGTCCAACAAAGGGATAGAAGCTAAAAAAAAAAGCTTTAATTTTTCACTTATGGTCTGAAAATTGTATAGACTTAGAAGCTGCTCTGATAATTAAAAAATGTGTTAACAAGTTTTCTTTTATTCAATTAATTCTATCTTCGTTTAGTTTTTAGAAAAAAAAAATCAAGCTTTTATTTATTTAAGGCGGAAGGGTAGCTGAAAAAATACCGCTATGGGGCGTTTAAAATTTTATATTATATTTGTCATTTCAACTGTTTACACTTTATACAATAAAACAATTTTGTACTATTAACACACATTCAAAAAAATAATATGTGCGCGGGGAGGATGCGTGGGGGGAGGGGGTGCGATGGAAAGGGAAAGTAAAATTGAAAGGAAAAAGAAGTTGGGAATTTTGAATAATTATATTGTCAATTTCTTTTAATGATGCGGAAGTCACAATCAAAAGAATTACGACATAGCTTATGTGTATCTAAAAAAATATATCTATTAATGAATAATATTTCTGTAATGTAGTTTTCACACCACCACTCTCATGCAAGACTGGTTTCTATCCACTTTAAACACCTTGTGGAGGGGTGTGATCATAAACATATGACCAAAAATTTGCATAAATAATGTATGATTTCCAGGACGCACGTTTCATGCTGAGCCAGCATTCATCAGTTGGCCTAGACCACAATCTCTTACACATACCATATATAGATAACAAATTACTACAATTTAGTGGACAGCCCTCACAACTTTAACACATATCACTTATTGAAAATATATTAACAATTTTATTAGCCATTCATGTTAAACTAAAGATTAATCACTCAATGAATCATTATTTCTATAGTATAATTTTCACAACACTCTCATACAAGATAGGGACTGGTTTCTATCCACTTTTAACATATTGTGGACATGTGTAATCATAAACATATGAACAGCATTTATCAATTGGTCCAAATCTCAAATCTCTTACCTACATCTTTATCATTGTTCAGCATATATAGATAACCAATTACTACAGTGTAATTGATGTGTCAAACTTACTGCCCTCACAACTTTGACACAAACCTTGTGATGAAAGTGTATTAATAATTTTTATTAGCCATTCATTACATTAGAGATTATGCACTTAATGAATCATATTTCCGTAGTGCAATTTTCACTACAACACTCTCATGCAAGATAGAGACTGGTTTCTAGCCACTTTTAAGACCTTGTGGAGGGATGTAATCATAAACAAAGACATGCAAAAAACATGTATGATTCTCAAGATGCACATTTCACTCTGAACCAGCATTCATCAGTTGGCTTAGATCACAATCTCTTACACATATTTTTATCATGGTTCAATGTATATAGGGAGCCAATTACTACAGTTTAACTGATAAGTACAAACTAATTGCCCTTACAACATTAACACAAAGCATTGCATAGAAGTATATTAATAGTTTTTTATTAGTCATTCACTAGACTAGAGATTAAGCATTGTATTTTTATATTAGACTATTTCCATCATCTAATATGGGTATTAAAGGTCTGTAAAAAAATTTAACTTTTATTTTATTTAAATATTCCAAATACATTCAACTGGGAATAATAGCACATCAAACAGGTTAGTATATACACAATGTTTCAAAAGGTATTATTCTCCCTCTTTTTCAAGTGTTGCTGATCTGACCAGTGACAGTAGTAGCATGGTATTTGAACCTAAACCTTAGATTTTTGAGTATTGAATTTTAAGGTAATGCTCTAACTAACTGAACCGTCCTGAAGGATGCCTCAGTTGGTTAGAGCGTTACCTTAAAATTTAACACTCAAGAATCTAAGGGTCCAGCTTCAAATCCCATGCTAATACTATCATTAGTCAATCCAGCAACACCTGAAGAAGAGGGGGGAATAATATCTCTCAAAATGTTGTGCATATACTAACCTGTTTGATGTGCTTTTACTATCAATTGAATGAATTTGGAATATTTAAATAAAATAAAGTTAATTTTTTCTAAAGATATTCAATACTCATATTAGATGATGGAAATAGTCCAATATGAAAATACAGCTAGACCACCATCATCACAAACCTTCAGGAAAACACTAGAGATTAAGCACTTAATGAATAACATTTCTGTACTGTAATTTTTACTACATGACTTTCATTCAAGATAGAGACTGATTTTGTATCCACTTTTAACAGGGGAGGGGTGCAATCATAAACATATGGCCAAAGATATATGATCCCCAAAATGCATATTTTATGATAAACCAGCACTCAACAGTTGGCTCAAATCACAATCTCTTATGCATGGCTTTATCATTGTTCAGTATATATTGCTAGCTAATTACTATAGTTTAATTGATAAGTGTCAGGTGTGCTGTGCTAACATCTTTGACACAACCACTTGATGCAAGTATAGTAATAATTTTTATTAGTCATTAATTAGACTAGAGATTGACCAATAAATGAAAAATATTTCTGTAGAATAATTTTCATTACGCCACTCTCTAGTCTAATAATTAACTAATAAAAATTATTAATATGCTTCCATAAAGTGGTTTGGGTCAAAGTTGGAAGGGTAATGAGTTAGCCACATTAATTAAACTGTAGTAATCAGCTATCTGTATATAGTGAATGATAAAGATATGTGTAAGTGGTTGTCATCTTAGCCAACTGATGAGTGCTGGTTTCCCAGAAAATATGCACCTTGTGGATTATAGATTCTTTTTCACATCTTTGATCATATGTATATGATTACACCTCTTCACAAGGTGTTTAAAGTGGATAGAAACCACTCCTTAGATTGTGTAAGTGTGGTATCTTGAACATTATGCTGCAAAAATGTTATTTCTTAAGTGGATAATCTATAGTCTAATGAATGAGTAATAAAAATTATTAATATATTCATTATTATTGCTGAAATACAGAAAAAGTAAAATAAAAACATTACTAGTCAAGTGTTGATGGCCTAGTGGTTAGCATAGCTGCCTTCCAAGCAGCTGGCCCGGGTTCACTTCCCGGTCAATGCATTTGACATATGAAAAAAAAACCACTACCAATTAGCATTTATTATGAATATATAAAGAAAGACATTTTTTTATTTATTTGCAGTTATATTCTAGAAATTATTAAATATAAAAATTAAAAACATGAATAAAAAATTTCTTTTTAAATAATGGAAACTTGGATATTTCTAATAAACCAAAAATATTCTCCACAAGACTTCCAATTTGATGATTCATTTTGAATGTACATCAATAGTAGTCACCTCTACAAAAACATGTCAAAAATCGATGGTTTAAACCATTGGATTAATATTATTCACATACAAATGCCCAACTAATCATGTCCTTGAATCTATGCACTCATCATATGTATAAATATTTTTAAAATGTTTGTTTATATTACTTAGATCAGACATAACTTCTGCAGTAATAAAGGCAATAAAAGTAGATCATAAACTGAAATTCATTTATGTAATCCACACAATAGAATCATCAAAAGTATTCTGACCTATGGACAAGTCCAGAGAGTAGTCGCTCTCTGTCGCATAGCATGTTTATCGATTTCTCCAATCTGTTTTCTTCAATTCCACATATTTATTTCTTGTATATTATCTAGTAAAGTCAATTTTTTCTGCCCTTTATTCTCGTTTCTACTCACCATTCTCTCAAAAACATTGTCCATTAAATTATCTTCCTTCTTAATATATACACAATCCAAATTTTTCTTTCTGTCTTTAATTTCCTTGACCAATCTTCTTTTTTCATTTAATCTTTTCAAAACTTAATTTATTATTTTATTCATCCAAATAATTTTTTCTATACTTCTCCATGACCTAATTTTATTTTACTCAGTGTCCATGTTTTACAACCATACAATAATACACTCCATACATAGCACTTAATTAATATGTTCTTCATTTCAAATGCCTTCTTTGCCAGTGCTATTTTTCTTTTAACTCATCTTTACTTTTTCCATCCTCACTCAACCGACTATCCAAATATCTAAATCCATTTACCCATTGAACTATATTATCACTACACAGAAAATAGTTGTTGAATTCCAAGTATTTGACAAGTAGAGCAGTCACTGCGGTAATTTTATTATTTAATTTGAACAAATAAGAACAATGAACCAAAATGTCAGCAAAATGTAACTTAGATTTTGTAATTTCAAATCATTCCAAACTTATTTGCAAAAAGTGTATGTTTGTATAAAAATATAATTTTTATATTTCAATAATTACATATATTTTACAAAAACTGGGATTAATATAAAATATAGTGATAAGATGTTTCTAAATCAATTTATATTTTCATTAGTCAGAGTTTTGATTTAATTTTACTATTAACTTGATATAATTAATGTATTTTAGACATTCAAGACTATTCTGATTTGTTAATAGTGATATTGAGAGTTGGTGGAATTGATAGAAGGGTTTTCTGTACTAGTTCTGTGAGTCTTCTACTGCCATAGTTAATAATTCAATATTTGACTATTATTTATAACATTCTATAATTTAGCAGTAAAATATGATGATAGAGGGCGCTCAGGTGCTTTCATTAATAGAGAGCGCTAGAAAGACTAGGAAGAGAGGTAGATACCATTAATAAATGGCAAGAGAGTGTATATATTATCAAGTCTTGTATTTGCTAATATTTTCTTGTGCACAGAAAGTAGCAAAGATATGGACATTATACTGAAGACATGCACAAGGATGGGTAGAGAGATGAGGATTAAATTTAGTAAAGAAAAATCAAAAATAATAATGACAAATGCTTGGAAAAGAGAAGAGAAAGAATATTTATTGGGGGGGAGGGTATAAAGTTAAATGTGGTGAATACATATAACTATTTGGGAATCATCTTAAATAATCAGATAAACTGCTTGAATGAATGGGGGAAAAAATTGATAAATGAAGAAAAGAAAGGAAATGATAAAGAAATTAACAGGGTTTTTATATAATAAATATGATGTAGCAAGAATTGTATAAAAGGGAGTGTCAGTAGCAGTGTTAACTTATGGTAATGTTGCATTATGTGTTAGTAAAGGGGTTTTAGATTACTTAGAAAAAGTACAAAGATAAATAGGAAGGTATGCATTAGGTGCAGATAGGTGGATAACAAAGGAGGCAATTCAAGGAGAAATGGGATGATCAAGTTTTTATATGAGAGATGCAAAAAGCAAAATGAAAATGTTTAGTAGATTGCAATTTATGGATAGTAAGAGAATAGCCAAAATAGTATTTAATTCGATTATGAGTAAAGGATAGGCAACAATATGGGGGAGAAAGATAGTATGATATGCAAAAGATAGATGCATTAAAAAGTAGCAAGAAATGAAATAAAGGGATAGATGCATTAAAAAAGTAGCGAGTTGGAGAGATCGGGAACTAGTATGGAGAGTAAAAACAGTTTAAATATTTATAGAAGTAAACAAAATATTGGGTGTGATTTAATTTATGATAATAGCAAGGAAAGTAGTTTATTGTTTAAGGCTTGAACAGGATCATTATCAACAAAGATATATACACATAAATGGAGAAATGTGGATGATTTAGTTTGCAATTTATGTAAGGAAAGCATGGAAAATATTCGGCATCTGTTAATTGAATGTAAATACTTAAAAGCAGAAGGATACAAATAATGAAGTTGTGGGATAATAAATATAAACAAAGTTGTTATACCAAAAGTGGGTTCTTATGTTGGGTTTGGAAAAAGATAGGGGGATTTAGATATTACAGAGTGGACAAAGTTAATTTTGTGAAAATGGAAAAAAGCAGAATCGATAAGAATAGGGGAAAAACATAGGGTTGGGAATGAGAAGGTAAGGTAAGGTTGACAACAGGTTTCTCCAAGCTTAGTGACTGAGATATTTCTGACTCTGAGAAAGGAAAAGCGGTAGTGCATCACATTGCACCATTATATATTTTATAACTTTTGATTGTGAATCAAGCATTGACTAAATTTCTACCATTTGATTATTTGTAAGAATATTGAGTAGTATCATTTTTGGAAAATTTTTATAGACAATGAGTGACTCATTGTAGAACCAAAACCTCCAAACTTCCTTAGAGAAGCAGCAAATAAAATGACATTGCATATCAAGCCTTCCAGTTGCTAAGTGATGAAAGTTTGAAGGCTTTTCTTGCTACTATCTTATTAAAGACAGCAAAACACTCATATACTAAGCAATATTATATGAGCAGCTAGGTTTGGTTAAGGTCTTATTAAGATAAAAAAAAATTGATTTAATTCCATTTTTAAAATCTGAACCAATTATTAAGACATTGAAAAGCAACAAAATTCTGTTCCTAAATTTTAAATTGCATTTATTATCATTAAAATATCACAAAAAATAACTTCATCAATCAGGCCCATTCCACGGGTTTGTGCCAACTGGGTGCAAAATTATATTTCCACCTTCCAAAAAAAAGTATGTATAAAAAATAGTGATAATGTATACCTTCTATATAATCATAGATTTGCTGCCCAGACATATTGTGCTCTCTGAATCCCATCACAGAATGAGTCTGATAACAATAATAATAGAGGTGATTCTTTTTCAGCCAATCCTAATTTCCTATTTTTATTTTATTATGATCCTCTTGTTTCAAATCAAATGTTTCTCATAAAAGTCTGAATTTAATTGAAAATATTTCTTTTTTAGAATAAATTTTTTACAAATATTTTTTAAAAGTAAGCATAAATATTTGATATTTACTAAGGCTATAAACCTTAAGAATATGTGTGTGAAAATGCGAAGGTAGGGACCTCTACAGATCTAAACCACAAGCTTACGCTTTGGAAGAAAAGAGGGGAACCCTTTTTTACTTCAACCTACTTTCTATATGAATAGGTGAAGCTGAAGCGGTTAGATATAAGACCATGAAACTATTCAATACTTCACTGATTAATAGGAATCATGGACTTAATCAGTGAAGTATTGAATAGTTTCACGCTCTTAGATCTAACTGCTTCAGCTTCACCTATTCGTATAGAAGGTAAGTTGAAGTAAAGAAGGGTTCCCCTCATTTCTTCTAAAGCATAAGCTTGTGGTTAAGACCTGTAGAGGTCCTACCTTCACATTTTTATGCGCATATTCTTGAGGTTCATAGCCTTAGTAAATATTACTTACATAATGTGCGTTTAAATAAATTCATAAATATTTAAATAAATTACAGAAAATATATAAATTTTGTTACAATGTAAACCAAGACACAAAGCTCTAATGAACTCTCACAGAAGCTTTCTAGGCATGAGAACATAACATCTACAAGTCAGTGCCACTGTTGGTTTATTTGTATCAGGTTCTCTGTATAAATATGATAACTTCAGTTATTTTAAACTAATAAATCATTATATGTTTTGGTTCCAATTTCTCCGTTAAATAAGCACAAAATTAGCAAACAGAAATGACAGTTAGTGGCAGAAGAATGAAAATAGGCTGAAAGTAATCATGGCACCACCAGACCATGATACCCAAAGACCTTTAGTAGAGAAAGCTTTATTTAGTAGAGAAAGCTTTAAAGAAAAAGTTAAAATACTTTTCCATTATGCTATTTTATTATTCATTATAAATGGAACTAAAAACTTATTTTTATAGAAAATTCATTATTTAAACTTTAAATTGAAGATAGCTCAATATATATGTAAACAAAGAGAGTAAATCACTCTTTCCCAGACTATGAATTAAAAACAACTGAATATTGAACAAAGGATCAAGAATAAAAAAAATCCACCTATACCGAAGAGCTCTGTTAATTATAACCATACCTTTATCAGCACGGTTAGTAATTCAGAGTGAAAATTTATCAGTCAGATGAAATATGGCACTTAAGAGTTGTTAAACTCACAATTATACAAGGCTGGGGACAGCATCCCACTTTTAACACCCTGACTGTAATAATTAAACAAGATTTAATATGTAAACATCAAATTAAACATAGCTCAATGTAAATAAAGAGAGTAAATCATTTTCCTCTAGGATAGGGGTGGGAAAATAGTGGCCCAAGGGCCACATGCGGCCCGCTAAGAGTTTTTGTGTGGCCCACCAAGACAATCTGAAAAATCCACCTTGAACTGAGATTTCCTTTCCATGCACGACCGAAGATTTGACTTGTATTTTCCACTAAGATGGCCATGTCAATACACATGCGCAGTGTAGATACAATGTGCAGTGTTTTTCCAGTTGATCTGCTTAAGTTCAATTTTGTCTTTGCATTAGCAAATATATACATTTCCAACTTTAGTGAAGCCATAAACCCTCCGAAAAAATGTAAAATCAGTGATGAATGTCATGTGTTTAATGAAAAATGGACAAACAAATATTTCTTTGGTAATACTCTTTAATATTCAGAAGCATTATTTGAATAAAGAAATCAATCACATCATCTGCAAAATTTTGATTACTTGTGTAATATTTATTTTATTGTTTTTTTATATATATATATTTTAATCCATAAAATATTTTTCACAGAACTAAAATTTTTGGAAGAGTTTGAGCATCTTATGAAACATTTTTATTGATATTAATCTTTTTAATGTCAACATATAATCGAATTACTTCGGACTACGACATTATTCCAGATTTATATCATGTTAAATTCAAAGCTTTAATTATTATGAAAATGCTGATAGAGTTAAGTGATTTTAAGATCATCATCCACAAATACAATGCCAAATGAAATTTTTCGTACTAATTACCTTTTTTGATAATATCTCTTAAAGTCTACATGATACTCATTGTATTATAAGCTCTTTCAATTCAGCTTGTGTTTGTTTTGGTTATTTTGAGCCCATAGTTATCTACATATGATTTAATATTCGAAATACAGGCATTTTTCATGTATCTGGAGCTTAATTGTAAATATAGAAAATTTGAACACAGATTTTTAAACACCCTTCAACTATCCACACTATCTCATACCACTGATACACATGACTACAAATATTTT
Source organism: Epiperipatus broadwayi (assembly GCA_028023455.1). NCBI lineage: Eukaryota > Metazoa > Onychophora > Udeonychophora > Euonychophora > Peripatidae > Epiperipatus > Epiperipatus broadwayi. The sequence goes on along the minus strand of JAQFVV010012563.1, from coordinate 245,844 downwards.
CTACATGTGTGTGGTCATGTGTGTCAGTGATATGAGATAGTGTGCATAGTTGAAGGGTGCTTGAAAGTCTGTGTTCAAATCTCCTACATTTATCTATATATAATTTGTAAAAATCTTAGTAAAACTTTTTTTAGAAATGATAAAAGATTGATGCATATAAAATTTCTAACATTTTCTGTACCATTTTTGTTTTTTAAATGTCAAAATATGTCTATGTTTTTTTTTCAAATATCGTGTATAATTATATTATTTAGAAATCTGATATATAATTTTACCAATATTTTCTCTATTTGTTTGTCAGCTCCTTTTAAAAGATTGAAAAATATATATATAATTATCTGTCACTTTTCCCATCTTCATAGATTTAATTACATGTCTCACTTTTTATAAAAATATTTGGCACTTACAAGATAATTGTATTTGCCAGAGATCCTTTGATTTCATGCTTTTATTACTGTATATATATGGAAAATGTGTTTTGCCAGTTCTTACTTATGGATCGGAGACTTGGACACTTAATAGAAGAGAAATACAAAGACTCTAGACCACTCAAAAAGTATGAAGAGATGCATATTAGAAATAACAAGAAGTGATTGAAAACACAATATATGGATAAGAGAACAAACAGGTGATACTGACATCATCGAAAGAATTAAAAGACTGAAGTGGAATTGGGCTATCATAATGCTAGAAGAGATGGTATTAGATGAACAATTAAAATTTTGAACTGGATTCAAAGAGATTGTAAAAGACCCAGAAAAAGACCACATGTGAGATGGATGGATAAAATAAGAAAGTAGCAGAGGTGATATGGAGAAAAGAAGCTAGAGATAAGAGAAGATGTCTTGAATTGGAGACACTTTCATCCTGCAGTGGATTGATAATGGCTGACAATGATGATGATATGGAAAAGACTCAATGCATATCACTAGCTGAAAATTAAAATATGAAATGTCAAATAATTCCTCTCCTCCCACACCGATGTTATGTTTTTTTTCAGCAACATTATCTAGTGGATAAAGAAAAGTCTACATTTCCAACAGCATGGCAAGAGGTAATCTCTTGAACATTATACTGTAATGTTGTTTAAATAATGAAATATTGACTTCCTTAAACAAGGTGTGTGAAATTTAAATTAACAATGAACTTAAATTTCTCATAAAGAAACATATCTCTTGGTCATGCAATTTAAAATTCAGATTTCAGCTTTATTCACAATATATATTTCTTTATAGAATTCTTCATTACTTCATGATTTCTTTCTTATTTTGGAAATAAAGCCATTTCTTCTTATTGCTAAAATCTTTTTTTTTTTTTCAATATCAAAATGCTATCATATTTTTGAGATTTTGCATAAAATGTCAACCAATTAAATTTGTATACATGTCTCATTTTAAAATATTTCTTCTCTTTGCTATACATTTTTTTTAAAAATTTACTGGCAAATTTTTTTTTTTTTTATATTGGTTATCAATGTGACTGTTCTGCAGTAAAGTGTTAATCATCTTCTCATTGGTCCTATAAGTTTGGGCTTTTATATAGTCTATGAACATTTATCATCTTATTGGTTATTTAAATCTGGGCCTTTATAAAGTTTATTAGAGTGTTAATTATCTTATTGATCATTTAAAGATGGGCCTTTGTAAAGTCTAATTATCTTATTAATTATTTAAGTCTAGGCCTTTATAAAGTCTAATCTTCTTATTGATTACTTAAGTCTGGGCCTTTATAAAGTCTACTCATCTTATTGATCACTGGGCCTTTATAAAGTCTAATCATCGTAGGGATCATTTAAGTTTGTGCTTTTGTAAAGTCTAATCATTTTATCAATCATTTAAGTCTGGGCTTTTATAAAGGCTAATAATCTTATTGATTATTTAAATCTGGATTTTTATAATGTCTAATCATCTTATTGATCATTTAAGCCTGGGCATTTATTATATCTATTAGATTGATAGTCATCTTCTTATTGGTCATTTAAGTCTGTCCCATTGTAGAAACTATTTATTGTAGTGTTCTTATAAGTTAAAGATGTCAGTTATTAATATTGTCTTTTTCAATAGCTTTTATCTCTAGTTTTGTAGTAACATATATCTTACATTCCATTATTCTATGACCACTTCTGACATTGAGCTGCTTAAGTATATACTAACTCTGAAATATATATTTTTTTGTTAGTAAAAAATATAATTCAGCTATGCTGTATCTTTATTTGGATGCTTCCATGTCTGTTTTAGATGCCTTAAAACAAATAAAAATTTACACATTTTCTATCCCTGCACACATTAAATCTCTCAATATCAAAATTTACTCGTAATTTCTTTACTTTTTAACTGTTTTATAATTCCAGTATTCCACTTCTCATGACAATGTTAAGATGTCTGTTGTAACTTAAATCATTATAAACATACTTTTTTATCAGAGACAAAAAATTGAATTATTTGCATTTGATATATTCTAATAAGTTGAATAACTAATATCGCTACTCTGTGATTATGTTATACTTTCATTTTTTGTTTATAGTAAATATCATTCGACTTACACTTTTTAAATCAATGGTCTTATATTTTCATATAGCATCATATAATAAGACTACCTCCCATTTAATATTAGTATTGTTTCTAATACCTCCATTCTTCTTTCACTTTTATAATTTGCAGTTATAGGTGGCTGAATATTAGATCATCATCAAAATAAATATTATATGTATAGTATTTTATAAAATATATGCATGGTAGTTATGTTTCATTCCTGTAAAAAATATTTTTTTTACTCTAGCTATCAACTAACACGTAATCAATGCTAGAAATGTAAAACTCTAAGCACCAATTTATAGTATTTAATACATTTCTTAAGAAAAAAAAGAAGCAATGTAAATCACATGCTTACACAAGTGGTTAATACCATAGAAAACTCTCCATGTGGTAGCAGTTGCTAGAGAATTGCACTAGAACCTAAAATGGAGGTAATCCCAGATTGAAGGTTCCTCACTGATGGAAGCCACAAGTTAAAACATATCTGGGATGAGTAGGCATTAGGTAGGGATGATTTTATTCACAAACTTTTTGCAGCCATTGATTACTATGGTGTGCACTAGGTGGCTTGTACTGTATAAAAAGTCTGCTATTGGATGAAACCATAAACATGTTAAGAATAGCAGAGTAAGATGCTAGCTTTATTTACTCATGGAAATATGTATTTTATTCTGATTGTAGTTTCCTAACAAAATGATTTTTCCCTGTCATTATCATCAACCATTATCAATCCACTGCAGGATGAAGGTCTCTCCAAGTATAATCCATCTTCTCCGATCTTTAGCTTCTCTTCTCCACATCACCCCTGCATATTTTCTTATTTCATCTATCCATCTCACATGTGGTCTCTTTCTGGGTCTTTTACGATCTCTTGGAATCCAGTTTAAGATTTCAATTGTTCATCTATTATCATCTCTTCTAGCAATATGTCCAGCCCAACTCCACTTCAATCTTTTATTTTTTTTCAATGTGGTCAGTAACACCTGTTTGTTCTCTTACCCATACATTGCGTTTTCGATCTCTTCTTGTTACTCCCAAAATGCATCTCTCCATACTTCTTTGAGTGGTCTGGAGTCTCTGTATTGCTCTACTATTAAGTGTCCAAGTCTCAGATCCATAAGTAAGAACTGGTAAAACACATTTGTTAAAAACTTTCCTTTTCAAACACATAGGCATATTTCCTTTTAGTATCAAGTTATTTCTACCAAAATCACTCCAACCAAGTTTAATTCTATGATTAATTTCATCCATTATGTTTCCATCTGTAATAATAATATGACCAAGGTATTTGTAACTGTTAACTTCTTCTAATTCATCATAATCAATCTTTATTTTCATATTTTGAGCAAATCGATTAAACATTACTTTGGTCTTTTTAACATTTATCTTTAATCCTACTTTCCTACTTTCATCTGATAACTCCTGCAACATTTTCTGCAGCTCTGAAGCATTATTTGCAAAAACAACTATATCATCTGCAAAATCTAAATGACATAAATAATCTCCATTTACTTTCACTCCTTTAGTTTCCCATTTTATTCCACAAAATACTTCTTGCAACACTGCTGTAAAAAGTTTTGGAGATATAGAGTCACCTTGTCTTACACCTTTCTCAATGTTGACTTTCCCAGTATCATTATGTAATCTAATTGTCGCTGTTGCATTTTTATAAATATTCCTTATGTATTACTCTATAAATTTATTATATAACGAAAAATCAATAGTAAGCAAGCATGATTTAAGTTATTTATTCGGGTAAAATAATACGTAATTATTTTAATTATTTATAAAAACAGATTAAATATAATTGTAGGTTCTTGACTGAGTAAGTGAAATGAAAGTCAGTTTTTAAAGCAAAATTTTGAGCTTTCTATTTCAGCTAAAGAAAAGAATAAGTATTGATTGAATTTATTAAAATGGTTGTGGTTTAAGATTGAATACATGTTCTTTAATTAGTCATAACAAGTAGAAGTATATGAATATACGATCTTTGTTAAAGTCAGTTTAAGTGTTTATTAACTAGCTTTTGATATACAATCATTGGAATAATATATATATATATATATATAAATGAAGCAATTGAATGATTTATTGCTGAGGAGTTTGTAGGAAGTTTAAGCACTGAACCATAATATAATATCGTTATGATCCATGGATATTAAGTTCACTGACCTATTATTGCATAAAGGTTGCAGGATATTGATATGATTTAATTGTTTTGGAGAAAGTATAATATTAATAACATTTAGCAGAAGAAAAGAACCATTCCATTCCCCACCCTTTCTCTCTCTCTCTCTCTCTATATATATATATGTACAGTATGCCCCATGGTCAAGATGACTGCTTTTTTCTCCAAGCTATGCCATCTCTAAATCAATATTTGTATTATTAGCACCATAATTAAGCTATTCGCCACAAAAATTTTAAGGCGCTAATGTTCTAGATTAAGACTTCTGACTGACAGTAAACGCGACAGTAGTTTTTCATACCTTAGCCTACGATGGGACAATGCATTAACATTGAATTTTGTTTAAAACCAGTATTATGTTTGAAATGATTTGAACTGGCATGACAGTGAACCCATGGAAGACATAAATTGTAAGAATGTTTTCAAGTGGTTTGCATGATTTCATGATGGCAGAGAGAACATTGGACATGATTTATGAAGGTACAAAGCATACTAATACCTATTATAATTCATGATCCAAATGCAGGAATACCTTAAAATTTATGGGATGAGTAGCTACTCTGTGTTGCTTTGTAACCCATGCATACATTCAAAGACAGATCTGCAGGCTGTTTAGAGAGTAAAAGAAGGTAAAAAAAATAAAATCTATTTTACAAAATTATTATGCAATCGATTACACAATTGCAGAATTAAAGCTTATTTTAGAAGAAGGTAAGCATATTGCTAGGTCTATATAAGTTAGAAGGGAGTTAGAAAAATAAAGACTCTTGGAGGGGGGGAGACGATTTTGGTATGAAATTGTTAAATTTAATAATGAGAGTTTTTCAAAAAATAAATTAATTCTCCTGATGGCTGTGAGACTACGCGGCCCTCAACAATTTATACCATAAAATTTTTAAAAATTTACTTTGTGTGTACTGAAAATGCTATTACACATAAAATAAACATTTTGAATCGGTCATCATTAGTTATTGTGTTTCTAACTAATTACTAATTAATATAAAAGTCACAATCAAATCCTCTTGGTTGTTCTCGTGTTCGTTTGCAGTATGCTGATTAAGACCCAATTTCGTTTTTGTTGTTCGATATAGAAAATATTTTGGTAAAAATTAATTAATTGAAGTTTAATTATTAAACATTTATTTATATTTTATAATCAATATTTTTTTTTCGTAATGTTATTTTCAAAGTCAACGAAGAAAAGAAAAATCGATGAAGAGGGGAGAAAATGTCAAGAAAGATGGAATTGAATCTCTTTTGTATATTTCCTTTTGATTATTTATTAGCTTTATATTTTTTTTAACTTAATTATAGTTTCTTCTTAGTGGAACAAAACAAATAGATTCTGTGTTTTAATTTTATTAATTTGATGTTTATTTAAATAAATATTAAAAAACTGTGAAATTAAAAAAAAAAGAATTGTATAAATACATACTATGCGGCCGTGTGAATTTAACTTGTTAAAAAAATGGCCTCTGACTAAAATGAATTTGACACCTATGTTTTCGAGGCTTCCATATAGTGTTTAACATGCCTTTCTCTCCAAGATGTTACATTATAAATTTGTGACAATTTAATTTGTATAAGAAGTGAATGAAAAATCGTGATGCTGAATAATGATATACAATCTATACTAAAATTTAAATAAAATATTTATTCCATGTACTGTATATATGTTGCGTAGAAATTAGTATGAAGAGTGTGTGTTCGTGCATCTTAGCCTTTAAATTTTTAGTAATATCAATATTGATTATCTTTTTCACGTAGCGTTATCCGTATTTTAATGTGAGCTATTTTAAAAATGAAAATAAAACACTTTGATATTTTAACTCCACGGTTATAATTCTACAAGAACTTAGATTGAATATAGATCAGAAACATTGATCATATGCATAAACATTTAGGGATTCCTTCTTTTCCTGTTTTATGCCCTAATATCCTATGCCTATCATTGCACCATGACTGTGTACATAGTTGTTTGTTTTTTGTTCCATGTTTCCTCTTCTATTACCAAAGTCACAAAGTATCTTTTTATTCCAGTTAATTGTATGCTATCACAACAAATACTTTATATATATAACCATATATTGATCAACAACCACATGATACAATTATGACTATTATTTTACTCATTTGTGAGAAGCGTTATCTTGTCAAAATGGACGATATTTTATTTTTATTTCTTAAACATGGGGTGCTCCCAAAAATAGCATTTATAAAAAGATATTTTGTCTCATAAAAGCATTTCATTTCAGTTTATATATATATATATAACCAAGTCTAAAGCCATAGCTAGAGGTAACTAAACAATAGCACAATATACCATGATGATATCTCTGTAAATGGTTTAATAAAGTAATAGATTGGTGAACATGGTAGTTAAAGATCTATGGATCATATCAAAGGTTTCTATATATGCATCTTTATCCAAAGTCATAAAGGGATATCCAGTCAATATCATGCTAAGTCAAGATGATATGTCCTGCATGGATTAATGCAAGGTTCAGCAAACGTTTTAACATGAAGAACCATTTGCCCCCCCCCCCCCAATTAAAAAGCCGCAAAAAAAAAAAAGGTATTTCCCCACCCCCAATTAAAGATCTGCAAAGAAAAAAGTGGAAAATATTTTCATGAACAATAGGAATTTCTGAATGGCTGTAGATATATTTGGACATTTAGATTAGTAACAGATCACAATAGAATCTGTGTATATCCTAATGGAAATAAAAAAATTCTAAAAATAAATAAATAAACAGAAAAATTTACTTTGACTGTTTAATTTACTCATAAATTTCCAATACTTAAATACAATAATTATTTTTCTATAATAAGGCTAAATTCAAGAAACAATGTTATAATGCACATTTTCCCTTTCTTATAGTTATCACAAAAATGTGTTGGGATCAAAGAATCACATATTTTGAGAGCTACTGTTTCGCAATCTTTGATTTAAAGTAATAGTTGACTGGTAGACTAATTCATTGGATCTCAGGAAAGACATATATGCATCTGTTTAATTGCCCAAAATAGCACTGAATAAGAAGGCAATAGCACACACTCTGATAAAGGTAACACACTGGCAAAATGGTGGACTTGGAAACTAGAGAACCTTAGATCACATCAAGTACTTTATTTATATATATATGTCATAAATCATTTGCTTAAGATCAGATAATTAGGCAAAGCATGATATTGCCAAGGTGATATTTACGTGCGACTTACTGCAATTAAAGATCAACGGAACACAACTTGGCTTTGACACTTTTCAATGCAGATATCACACGACCTTCCGAGTGACAAACCATCAGATTACTTTTTACTTTCTTATTTAGATATCATTTGACAGTTATCGAAAATAGTTTAGCAATGTCTTATCTATTTAGCATAGTGAAAGACTGATGAATTCGAAACCGGAAATTCTTGGATTGAAAATCACGCTATTACTTCCGGGATTCAAATATCATTTATGACCTTCCAAAAGATTAAGCGTTGGAATAATTTTACATTTTTAGTATTGAACTGACTGCCTCGTGCTTAATATAATTTGTGTTAATAGTATCTATATTACAGATGTTATCTCAAATTTAATGAGTTGAGTCTTTCTTTTTAAACAAAGCAAATATTTAAATCTTAAAGCTACATTCGTCATTTAATTTGCCCAGATTTAAAAAACAAATGGTTGTAAAAAAAAATTGATTAGCTGAAATAGTGCCGTTTATGAAACGGAATTTTAAATGTAATCTTTCTCTCTCTCTCTCTTTCTCTTTTTGCTAGCTAAAAAATATATTTCGAAGTTTAAAAAGAGTAGGTGAAAAGCATTTTAAGTGACTTTAAATAGCTGTAGGTCTAAGAAAGGTCGACTATTCTGAAATGGCATAAAATAATTCCACTCCTCTATAAAATTCAACTCTGAAGATGTAGGTGAGTTACAAGGTTCTGGAGAAGGTAAAAGTTTTAGGTTAGAGTGCAGTAGAAAAAACAAAAAATTAATGTCGATAAAATGTTATTTCAAAGTCTTAGAGTAATTTTTTTTTTTTAAATGTAATAGCAAAAAGTGTTAACGCTTTTAAGAAATAAAGATTATGGATACGCAATTAATTTAGTAAATGAGCGATTAAAAACTAAGAGTAGCTATAGATACTCTATTTGTTTCAGGGTCGATATAACTAGGCAAAAAAAATTTTGACTTGGATTTGTTGATAGTACCAAGGTGGCTTTTAGGTGAAAGAGCATTATTTCCCCCAAATATAGGTGTACTAGATCCAGAGGTTCACATGTCCTCACTGACGACGGCCATAAATCAAACACTATAAGGATTTAAATAGCATTATCATCGAGCATCCATTTATCATCCAAAGTCACACTAGATGGCAGATCTGGAGTACTGTAAATAGAGCATGCGCTTGCAAAGTGTAATGTATGAAAATGGAAATATTAAAGAATTTTCTGAATTTTAGTTTTTTTAAATTTAAATTTCCCTGGAAGCTATATGGTCTTTAGCCTTTAAACATGGATTTATTGGAATATTTTTTACAAACAGGGATTTGCTGAAATTTTTTTTTATTTTTTAGGCAGGCCTCATGTAATGAATGAATACCTCTTTACTGATGATGAATGTGAATATTCCATAAAGTGTCAGTCATTGTACACTGACATGAGGTAATATCAATTATCTAATTCTCTACACCGTCAAAAATGTTTACTCATTTGTTGTAAGAAATGGATCTGTATCTGAATAATTGTTAGAAATCCTCAACAAAGTGGTCTTAACTGCTTATATTTCCCTAGCAATAATTTCTCATATATATTTTTTTTAGATTGGCTAAAAAACATTGGCCATTGCAAGTCGGCCATTTTCATTTTGGGGCTATGAACAATTCCTATCATTCTGGTGCCAATTTGTAAAAGGACAGTTTTGCCTATCATTATTATTCTTTTCTAAATACATGATTCACAATCTAATGTATTTTTTTCTTTCACCACAACTATGCTACGCTTTAGTAACTAGTAGATATCAGATGATAATGCTTTGTAAATTCTTATTCATGCTGTTCTATCCAATATCAGCAGACTAGTTTTAGTTCTATGGCTATCATCAGTAATATCTTTGGATCTGGGGACAGTGCATTTGGTCGTTTAGAATGTAGTTCATTTTTATTATACCAGCCATTATTCATCTCTCTTTTTAATTACTAAATATCAATCATAATAATAAGAAAATCATCATACATCATGTGACTTAATTTAATAAGCTTGTATTACAAATATAATATAATGATCATGCTAATAGCTCTAAACAAGCTTTTCCGTAAATATCACAAGAGAAAGCATTTAAAATATCTAGAATTATCCCTATCACCAAACCAGTTTCAAGCTAATGGCTCTCATCAGTGAGGCTATTAATATATGATGTAGTTGAAGTTTGTTCAGATCCATATATCTATTTAAGTTAGATAGCTGGATTTGAAGACATATAGATGTCAGAAATGTTCAGAATTTCTACTTATAGCTAAGTATTTGATAAATGCTGGGCTTGAGTTTGTATTTTAGAACAAGTGTCTGAATGTCCTAGCACTCCACTGATGAGAGCCATTAGCTCAAAACTGGTTTGGGAACTGGGATAATTCTAGCCAGAAATTTTAAATGCTTTATCTTGCAACATTTATCAAAAAAAACTTGATTAGAGCTATTAGTATCTCTTTACATTAAAATATCAACCCAAATTAAAAAATACATGTAAATGTTTCCATTTCATTCCAAATTATTTGTATGGTCATACAGAATTAAAACCATCTATTATAGTGTCCACAGATATTTTTAGTAACTACAGGCACTATCACATGACTATGACACATTACATGAGCTTACCTCATTTCTGTTTTAGTAGCATTTTTTATTTCTTTCACCAATAGTTATGCTAACTATCGGATGCCAGATGAGAATGCTAAATAAGTCCTTATTCAGTTTGGTAGAGTCATGATGATCTAATTTAATCTAAACCACTTTGAAACATTCTTTTATACTTCCAATAGATCCATCATCAGATATGGCAATGCAACTTGATTAAAAATTAAATGGAAGAGGGATATAATTATTACTAATAAATTTTAAAATAATGCTTTCATAATAACAAATTAGAGACAGGATTAAAAAAACAAACTCCATCACAAAAATAAATGAATACACAAGAAATATTAATTCCAAAAATGCAAAGATAACTAATAGTTAATAAATAGCAGTATAGCCTACATGCACTTATGGTGATGAGCAATTAATCAAAGGCAATAGATATAAAATTAAAAAAGCATTATGCATGGCAAACCTCAGCATGAAAGTTACAAAACTGTCAGTCTAATTGTGCACATTTCAAACAGTATTCACCTTAACATTATTAGATTTTCTTTTAACTACAAAGCTGTTATCAGAAATAAACCAAACCTCTTTAATTTTATGTTTCCTACCATTGTATTCACTACAAACCATTTTTATTTTACTAACATTAGAAAAATTACCAAATAAACATTCCTGCTCCACAAATACTGACAATATTGAAGAATCCAATCACATTGCTCACATATATATCAATCATCCTCACATTTTAAATAGCATGATGTTTGTCACACATCTCTGGCTAGTTTACTACTGTATTTAACTATCCTTAACTTCACCTAATACAAAATATTTTCCTATATACTACACAATCTTTTAATCACTTGTTATTATATACTATTTGACTTACTTTTATCTAGTTAAATCCTGAAACTCGATTTTCAACCACTTTGCCTATACATGTTTTCCCAATGAAAATTAAAAGTCTGCAAACAATTTTAGCAAAAAAATTGTGAAACTTTTTTTTTTTTAATTCAATACGTCATGCTGATTCTAGGTGTCTAATAACACTTTTTGTAATTTAAAACTGAATGATTCATTGAAAACTGATTTTAATAATTGAGTATTACATCTATAAAACTAAAAGAGTATTTGAGTATTTTTAAAGAAATGTATATAAATAACAAATAAATTTTCTTCACCATTTGCAAATATGGGGTGTTCATATTTAGAAAAAGTCTTTTCCATTTTCGATTAGTTTTATGAGTTTCTTATCAAGCAAGAACTAGTATGTATATGAAAAATATATCTAACTTCCATAAACATGTTCATGGAATAACGAAGTCCAAACATATTACTATGATAATTTACAAGTTAAATTCCCAAAGAATCATTTAACTTGTTTAGTAAGCTTAAAACAACGACTTCACACAAATTTTTGATATTTTAGGTTTTACAAAGGCACTGCAATTATTACCTTTTCCACATTATTTTAAGCCTATCTGTAACTTCATATTACAGTTTGTAGTGGTTTGCAGTTCCCAAATTTATCCACTGCTACAATATTAATGTATTCATTTTAAATAAACCTGAAGATGTCAGCATTATGCAGAAATTTTTATGTGATTGACAGTACCCCATTTATATGGTCAACCTATGAAAGAGGTTGTTAATTTCTGATTGGCTGAGCATTTATAACCACATGTTGAATTGATAATTATTGTAGATTTGGTAAAAAAAAATGTAATTAGTTTACAAATTAAGATTATGAGATGCAATTTTATTTTTGTAAAAGACTTTTAAAGTAAAATCTATGTCATTAATAGGAGCTTGTCTTTGAAACTTTTTATTTTTAAAAAGATAACTCTTAGAAAGTTCATTATGGCAATTGGAAGCAGTTTTGACTGGATAAAAAAAAATGCCTTTGTCAAAACGGTAAATAAAAAGCTCTTTAAAATTTGGATAATAAATAATTTTTTAACTTTTAGATTTTTTTTTTCATTTTTTTTTTTTATGATAACCAATTTTAAATATACCTACCCATTTTAATAATAAAGAAAAAGATCCAAATCTTCAGACACCTGATTTGGATCTTTTTCTTAATATTTAAGAATTAGATAAATGCTTGGCTTGAGTTAATATTTTGAATCTTATGTCCTAGCTCCTCACTGATGAAAGCCATAACTCGAAACTGGTCTGGGGATGGGGACCATCATAGATAAAAGCTCCATGTATTTTCTCTTGTAGCATTTATCATAAAAAATAAAATAATTAAGCTTGTTTAGAGTTAGTAGCAGGCTCTTTATATATTACATATTGGTAACACAAGCTATATAGGTCATGTGATATATGACTGATTTTTACCATTTTAATAATAAACATTTAAATATCCAATATTTTATTCTTGTAACTCTTTGAATAGGTAAATTACACCCAATAGTGATGTGTTCCAAACTTTATTTAGATATTTATTTTTATATTATAAAAAAATGAACATTTAAAATTAGCACACTTGAAAGCATACTTATAAATTGTTGGTAAAAATTAATTATATACTATATAGAAAAAAAATTTAATTGTAAAAATAAAATGTTCCAACTTAAAGACATATTTAATGAAAGATTTGCTAGGTTCTATTCAAAAATTGACAGGCGGAGTTTTCTACTCAAAGTTGTTATTAAATTAACCTGCAAATAATGTTATTTTTTTAATCAAGAGCAATCTTTTGTTTACCAGATGAAAAGTGATATTTTTTATCTGACAAATAGATCCTTCGCAATCTAATTTTATTTATGTTAAATATAACTAAGAATATCTTTAATCCCGAATACCTCAAATTTTTTTTTGCGAAAATTAAAGAAAATTTATTTTTTACTTTTTAGTGCAATTACATGAATAACAAGCATTTTTTTAAATTTATAAAATATATTCTTAATGTGTAATTTTTCTTGCTAAATTTAGATTCCCAAAGCCTAAAACAAAAGAAAATATAAAATCAGTCAAGCATTTGTGGTCGAGAGGTCATTGACAGCTGCTTTACAAGCATTTGTTACGGGTTAGCGGGTTCACTTCCCGGATGATGCTATGACACATGGGAAAAAATATAAAATTGTAATGAAAAAAATCATAAATGAAGATTTCAGTAATAACTTCTTTTCTCAAATTGAGGCTATCATAAGAAAAACTATTTTCATAAAATATAACACCCTATGTGATTTGGCACCATGAGTAGAACTCCTGATTTGGGATTGGACAGTTCCAGGTTTGATTCTGGTGTTCATAGTTCCTGGCACTCAAACTTCTTATGAATTCCCAAAGAATAATGCCATATGCTTTTCCTTTACTTGCTTGGTTTGATGCAGTTCGTAGAGAACCCAACTTGGGAACAGAAGGTCCCAGGATCGATTTTGGTGCTCACAGTTCTGGCACTCAATCTTTTTATGGATTCCCAAGCAATAATTCCATATGCCTTTCTCTTACCTGCTTGGTATAGTGCAGTTGGTAGAGTATCCAATTTGGAATCAGAAGGTTTAAGGATCTATTCTGGTGCTCACAGTTCTGACACTCAAACTTTTTATGAATTTCCAAGCAGAATAATGTCATATGCCTTTCTTTTATCTACTTGATTTGGTGCAGTTGGTAGAGTATCCAACTTGGGGATCGGAAGGGCCCAGGGTCAATTCTGGTGCTGATAGTTCTGACCCCCAAACTTCTTATGAATTCTCAAGCAATAAAGCCATAAGAATTTTTTACCCTGTGCAGCTTGGTGCATGTGCTAGAACATTTGACTTGGAATCGGAAGGTCACAGGATCGATTCTGGTACTCAAAGTTCCGGCACGCAAACTTCTTATGAACTCCCTTAGCAATAAAGCCATAAGTGTTTTTAAATCAGAATTGAATATTTCAGTAATTATAACTTCAACAAACTTTTGATATATTATTGGTTAATATCTTCATTTACTAATACTGTACATGACACAACATATTTTTTTGATAATCATTAAGCAATCTCTGTTTGCAAGATAAAGCCTTCAAATTGTGTGTTTTTTTTTACATGTGTTGATTTTCTTCATTGCACCCATCCTAGATCAATAATCGTCATTAATTTTGTTCTTTATAGGTAAATTGACACAAATATATTTTTCAAAATTGTCTGTAATTTACTGAAATTTTGTTTACCCACCGTTCTGCTTGAAATGGGATATCAACTCACGAACATATTTCATCATGTAGAGCCGACATTAGGAAGATTGTGGAATATACTTAGGATCCTCATACAATACTGAATTAGTTACTGGTTTTTCACATAATAGATAGTTGATTGAACTAGTGTTTGAACTCAGCACGTGTTTACACTGAATAAATTTATCGTAGTAAATAAAAATGATAAAGATAACTTAAAGTTCTTAATGTTTTCTTAAATTTGTTTGTACTAGAAAAGTAATATCAGCTCTTCTTTATATTGCAATTATTTCTCAAAAAAATAATAAGCTCAAAGCCATGCAACACTGGTTCTCATTTGACTAATAATAAGTTTTACCTGATAACAAAACAACTGAGTTTTTTTGTTTTAGTTTGTTTTATATCCACAGTTGTCTCATACAACAATCCATATTGATGTGATGTGATGCACTGTGGCTTATTCTTAAACGAAGTCAAAAATCTCTCTGCAATTAGGCCCAAAGAAACCTGTTAGCCACTTTATTTTCCATTCCCCATATTCTGCTCCATCCCATTTCCACAACATAATCTTTGTTAACTCTATGGCCTTTATATCTAAATCTCTCTTATTATTTCCCAAACCCAGCATAAAAACCAATAATCTACTTTCTGTATAATCACTTTTTTCATATTTATTATTCAATAACTTCATTATGTGTACCATTTCTGTTTTCAAGTATTAACATTCAATTAACAGATGCCTAATATTTTCTATTTTTTCCTTACTCAATTTACAGACTAAATCACCCATATTTTTCCATTTACATGTATATTCTCTTGTTGCTAAAGATCCCGTTCGAGCTTTAAAAAATAAAATACTTTCCTTACTATTATCATATATTAACTCACACCTAATATTCTGTTTACTTCTATATATATTTATGCGATATGATGTACTGTAGTTTCTCCTTAAACGAAGTCAAGAACGGTATTGCCCAGAAATCAATAGTAATGCCACATGTTTTTTCTCAAACTATGTTTACTTGATTACAATAACTTCTTTTGATTTTTGGTCTATTAATCTTTTGTTTACATTCTATAATGACAAATTTAGTTAAAAGAATTGGTCATGAAAAAATGATTTAACTTAAAATTATATAGCTAAAATTATATATATATTCTAATTTTAAATTTCAATTATGTCATTAAGTTACTTTAAATTGGAAGCTTAAGTTACAAAATTATATAAATTGATTATTTAAAAACCAATTAAAAAACATTCAATAAAAAATTCAGAACTCAGTATTATATATATGTTGGTTTTAATGTCATTCAACTGACAATAGATTGTGGTTTAAATATTTATTAGGAGTGGGCATGAGAATTTCCCACTTATTTGTTGAAGAATTGATATACAATTTAAATCAAAGTGAGTTGTTTTTTTGCCATACAATAGATGTGGAATTATAATAATTCACTAAAACATCACATGATCACCATTTTTTATGCTTACACAAGATGTTAAAACAGTTGCAATCTCTCCATACAGTAGTGCCACCCAGCGTAAATCATAGTGACCAATGAATGCTAGAAGGTTTGTGCATAAAATCCTTATCTCAAACTAGTTGCTAGCCTGTGTGGCTTTCATCAATGAGATGAACAAAGGCAAAACTCTCCATACAGTAGTGCCACCCTGTGCCAAACAGAGTAATCAATGGATGCCAGAAGGCTTGTGCATAAAATTCCTATCTAGTGCCTACTCACCCAATATCCCCAGACTAGTTTCTGGCTTGTGGCCATCATCAGTGAGGAGCCTTGGATCTGAGAGCACTGCACCTAGATATTACTCTGTTTGGCACAGGGTGGCACTACTGTATGGAGTGTTTTGCCTTTGTTTACAACAATTATGTGCTAGTATAGAGATGGTGATCATGTGATGTTTAGTGGTTTAATCAATGAGATGCCTTAGATCTGAGAACACTTCATCTAGATTTTTGGATTTGATGTAACCCTCCAACAGCCACCTTTTATTTATTCAGGTAACTGTAAAACCATGAGCCCAAAATAAAAAACAGTAATGTTTCCAATCCAAGCTAATTCACTTGTATAGTGTCACAGATGTGAACCCAAATTCAGTATCTATTAATTTTGGTAACTGTTCTATTTTAATAACTATAGTCACTATCTTCTTCTTACTGTGCAGGATTAGTAATAAACCACTAAAATATCACAGGACCACTATTTCTTATACAAGCTGTTAAAAAAGTTACAAATTCTCCCTAAGTGCCACCTATTGAAAGCCATAGTAACTAATGTATGCTAGGTTTATTCATATATTCTCTATCTAATACCCATTGAATATTTCCAGAGCAGCTTCTAGCCTGTGGTTTTCATCAATGAGAACCTTGGATCTCAGAACAATGCACCTAGATCTTGATATCTAATGCAACACCCGAGCAGTTACTATTTATCTATTTAATCATCTATAAAGCTATTAGCTCAAACAGTAAACACAATAGTGAATTCAATCCAAACTAATTCACTTGTATAGACCCACACATGAATCATATACAGTATCTATACATATTGGTGTCTTTACTTTTTAAATAACCACAGTGATCATCATCTTATGGGCAGGGTTGATATGAAATCATTAGAACATCAGAGGACCACCATTTCCTATGCCCACAGAAGCTGTTAAAACAGTTGATGTGATGTGATATAATGTACTGTAGCTTCTCCTTAAACGAAAGTCAAAAATCTCTCAGCAATTATGCCCAGAGAAACCTGTTACCCACTTTATTTTCCATTCCCAGTCTAAGCTTTCCCATATTCTGCTCTATCCCATTTCCACAACATAATCTTTGTCAACTCTATGTCCTTTATATCTAAATCCCCCTTATCTTTTTCCAAACCCAGCATAAAAAAACAATAATCCACTTTCTGTATAAGCACTTTTTTCATATTTATTCTTCCATAACTTCATTATATGTACCCTTTCTGTTTTCAAGAATTTACATTTAATTAACATATGTCTAATATTTTCTATTTCTTCCTTATATAATTTACAGACTAAATCACTCATATTTTTCCATTTACATGTACATTCTCTTGTTGATGTGATATGATGTGATGTATTATGGCTTCTCCTTAAACGAAGTCAAGAATATCTCAGCAATTATGCCCACATAAACCTATTAGCCACTTTATTTTACATTCTCCACTCTAAATTTATCTATAATCTGCTATATCCCATTTCCACAACATAATCTTTGTCAACTCAATAACCTTTATATCTAAATCCCCCTTATCTTTCCCCAAACCCAACATAAAAATCAATAATTCACTTTCTGTATAATCACTTTTTTCATATTTATTTTCCCATAACTTCATTATATGTGCTCTTTCTGTTTTCAAGCATTTATATTCAATTAACAAATGCCTAATATTTTCTAATCCTTCCTTACATAATTTACAAAATAAATCACCCATATTTTCCCATTTACATGTATATTCTTTTGTAGCTAAAGATCCCGTTTGAGCCTTAAACAATAAACTACTTTCCTTACTATTATCATATATTAACTCACACCTAATATTCTGCTTATTTCTATATATATATTTAAACTCTTTTTACTCTCCATACTATTTCTCAATCTCTCTAACTCCCTATTCTTTATTAATAAATTTATTCTTTTATCCCATTCCTTACTACTATAACACTCAACAATCCTCTTAACATAATCATCCCATCTTTTGTACAAATATACTGATATAAATTCTTTATCCAAATCTTTTGCATGCCGCATTACCTTTCTCACCCATCTTGTTACCTGCCCTTTACTCATAAACCCAATTAAATACTATTTTAGTTAATCTTTTATTACAAATTCTCCACAAAGTAGTGTCATCTAGTGCAAGCCTTAATAAACAACGAATGCTAGAAAGTGTGTGCATGAAATTTCTATCTAGTGCTTACTCATCTATTATCTCCTGACTAGTTTCTAGTCCTGCAGCTTTCATCAGTAAGGAGCATTTGATATCAGAAAAATGTACCTAAATCTTTATGCATTCCTTGATCAGCTACTTTATATATATTTAGTTAACTATAGACATATGAGCTCAAAGTGAAAATAATAATGGTTTCAATTCAAGCTAATTTACTTGTGTAGGCTCACAAATGTGAAGCCAGTTTAGTATCTATACATTTTGGTGTCTTTGATTTTTTAATAACCATAGTCATCATCATCTTATGGGCAGGTTTGGTATTAAACCACTAAAACATCACATTGTCTCCATTTTCTATTCCTATGCTTATCCACACTATTAAAATAGCAGAAAACTCACCATCCACAATTACCACCAAGTGCAAGCCTTAGTAATCAGTGGATTCTACATAGAGATTTTATGCACATACCATCTAGCATCCTTTGATGGCTGTAGCTTGCACTTGGAGGTACTACTATATGGAGACCTTGCTATTGTTTTAATTATAGTACTTATTTACCTATTGTTTTTTTTTTAATTTTAAATTCCACTTACAGTTATTTTCAAAATATCAACAAGTAACAGTGATGATGATTGGAGAGGTATTCCTTTTTTTAACCAATCACAACCCTCAGCATTTACATTATTTAATTTCATTGACTTGTCTTCATCAAAAAGTCAATATTATCAGACAAAATCTCAATGTAAACATTCATTTTTATTAAAGAATAAATAATATATTGCAAAAATAATCATCAATAATATATAAACAAATTATGAAAAATATGTAATTTTATTTTTAACGTTTAAATAAAAAATGAGTTCTTGCAAGCAGAGTGATTGATTACATTGAAAAGAAGTATACCCTCAATCAAGTCATTTTGTATTAGGTTGATTGTTGGTTATTGACATCTTGAAGCATTTTTTCAAACTAATAAATCAATATAGATTTTATGTCCAGTTTTTACCATCAGTTGAATGTTAAACTGACAAAAAAAAATATGCAGATAACTAAAAGAATAAATTTAAGCTCAATAACCAAAGTGCCACTTAATCCCTGCAATGGAAGATATATCAAATTATGAAAATGCATTGCATTTTTAGCTGGACAATATATATTCCTTAAGATTGATTAAACAAAGTTTGGATAGTAAGGGTTATGGTAGTTCAATGTCAAACCAAATTATAATTATGAAAACAGAAATAGGAGCAGAATTTCTTTGTCATGTCAATAATATAGTAGAAAACGTTCCATAGAGTTGTGTCACCTAATTCAGGCCTTAGTAATCACTGGATGCAAAAAGGTATATGCATAATATTATTGCCTAGTTCCAACTCATCCAATATTTCCAAACTAGTTTTTAGTTCATGGCTTCCATCGGTGAGGAGCCTTGAATCTGAGAGCACTGAACCTAAATCTTAGGATCTAATGCCAACCCCAGAAGCTCTCTTTTACTGCTTTAGTTAACCATAGAGCTATTAATTCAAAATGAAGCTAGTCTGGTAATATTAGATGAGCAGACCCAAATAGAAATTTTATGCACAAACCTTTTTGTAACCATTGATTACTAAGCCTTGCACTAGGTGGCACTACTGGAAGAAGAGTTTGCTACTATGTTAACAGTTTGTGTAAGCATAGGAAATAATGATCATGTGATGTTTTGGTGGATTTATATCAACAATGTCAATATGACATCATGTGATAAATAACCTTCTTTTGCCTTTTAGTTTAAATCAAGTAAATGACTGCTGAAAAATGAAAACATGCAGGAAATTAAATTTACAAAAAAGAGAGGAGAAAATAGAATCTGTTGTTAATAAAGAAATAAAAACACAAAAGAAACCTCATAAAAGTCAGATGCGATGAATTCACCAAAGCAATTCAAAGTCTATGCTGTAATATATTAAAAATAAAATTGAATTAAGAAGAGTTGTTATGAATATATATATAAAGTATGTTAATAGCTCTAAACAACCTTCTCTTTTTATGATAAATGCTACAAGAGAAGGCATCGAAGAGAGGCATAGCTAAAATCCAGAGAAGTCATTCAAATAATATTTATCTAAGAATGTCTCCATTCCCGGACTGGATTTGAGTTATGGCTCTTTTCAATGCCTTCTCTTGTAGCATTTATCATAAAAAGAGAAGCTTGTTTAGAACTATTAGCATGCTCTTTATTTTCATATTTGTAAATGCAAGCTATATAAGGCATGTGATATATGACTTGATTTTATTACTATATATATAAACATCTGCAGATATATTATTTATTGAGAACTTAAAGTATACATTTGGACTAGGGATATTATCAAGTTTAATAAATGATTCGTAAAAGTTATCACTATTTCTTTCATAAAATGGTTTGTAACAAAATTGGGAGTACAGACAATTTAAAACCTGTCAATTAAATTATAATAATTTGCTATATGTATATACTAACCAAATGATAAATATACGTGTAATACATTGTGATCTGGATCACTCTGTACAGTAGTGACATCTTCAGATTTTTTTTAAACCAATAAATCAATTAATATTTTTAATTATGGTTTATTCCATCAAATGTATGCAAAACTGACAAAATAGGACTGTAGGTAGATGCATGAGAATGAAGAAAACCTAAAAAACAACCACAAATGTAGCACAGAAAAATAAGTTAATTTAAACTTTTTATTACCAAGTAATTGCAATAGTATCTTGTAGTAGCACTAAAAGCACATTGCAGAAATATTTAAAAAGTTAAATAGACCATGAATTAAACAATGATAGTTGATGTCATGTGATAGTTATTGATTTAATAATAGCTATAATGAAACATAATGGATGAAATTAATAATAGAATTAAACTTGGTTGGAGTGCTTTTGATAGAAATAACTTAATACTAAAAGGAAATATGCCTATGTGATTGAAAAGAAAGATTTTTAATAAATGTGTTTTACCAGTTCTTACTTATGGATCTGAGACCTGGACTCTTAATAGAAGAGCAATACAGAGACTTCAGACTACTCAAAGAAGTATGGAGAGATGCATGGTGGGAGTAACAAGAACAGATCAAAAATCAATATATGGGTAAGAGAACAAACAGGTGTTACTGACCTCATTAAAAAAATTAAAAGAATGAAAGTGGAGTTGGGCTGGACATATTGCTAGAAGAGAGAATAATAGATAGACAATTGAAATCTTAAACTGGATTCCAAGAGACTGTAAAAGACCCAGAAAGAGACCACATGTGAGATTGATGGATAAAATAAGAAAGTGTGCAGGGGTGGTGTAGAGAAGAGAAGCTAAAGATAAGAGAAGATGGATTGAACTTGGAGAGACCTTCATCCTGTAGTGGATTGATAATGGTTGTTGATGATGATGATAATGATACAATTTAAACCACAGCTTGTATTTACATCCACAAGACAGAATTAATTACTACTTTTGAAATAATCTTACAAACCACTAGATGTCATTGTATAAGAAATACAAATATGCATAAAACTGAAATGACTTTTATATATGAACAATCTATGCACAAATTTTTCAGCCAAATATGCTTTATAATCCTAATAAATGATTGGTGATTTTCTTCTATTAAGGTTCATTTTTTGGTCTGCCTGAAAAATATGACTTTGATGGTAGCTAGTTTGAGTTGTTGGATGGCTAATTTAAATGTGTTTATTTTCTGTAATTTGTTATTAATACAATACGCCTTAGGCGAAATAACTAAATTCTAGATCTTAATATTGTCTAAGCGCTTTCAGAGCCTGTTTACTCCATATGCATAGCCTTAATATGCTACTTATCATTATGAATACCTGTATATTACTCCACTACAGATTCTATCATATTTGAAAAAAGAGTGATGAAATTGGACTAATTATTTCATCTTTTTATGTTTAATTAAAAAAAGTTATATTAATCTCTAACTGGGTTTAATTTTATACTTGGGTTAAAAATAATATGATAATCTTCAACATAATATATAATTAATAATAGTCATTAATTATTTGTCTGAAGTGGATTTTTTTATAGCTGTGAAGATAGAATGATTGGCACTTGTAAATCCATATTGTAATAATTTAATATTTACATTTCAAATGTGTTTTATTCATTCTATAAAAAGAAAACCTTGGTTACACTTATTTACTTTCTTTCACAACAAATCAATCAAAAAAAGGCAAGAGTGTTATGCTATAGCTTTGAAGATTGACAGTCCGACCAGGTTTCTCTCTATACCTTGTATTCGGAAACTTTTCTGTCCTTTCTCTTATTGTTTCTAGCTTATTTCTAAAAACAATTAGTGTTCTTCTTAAACTGTTTTCATAGACACATATGCATTTTGTGCACTGTATAGCATAGAGAACAAAGTTAAATGCAGAAGACTTGTGAAAGAGTTGCGCTAGTTCAACGTGAAATGCACCTTGAAATCATCTAATTCAAATGGTTTTTATTTATATATTTCAAACACATGTGGTGGCACATTGTAGTTATGGTGCTTGTCTTATAGATAAAGATGCTGTTCGATGGCGCCGTTTTCATGCTAAAACTATAAAATATGAACATTCATGGGCCGTTGATTTCAATCATTTTGATGTGTTTTTTTTTTGTAATGCAAAAATAAAAACAAAACAAAATCTTTTTTTTTTAATATTATTTTTTATTAACGTATACAAATTAAATGATAATAATAAATGTAAAATAAAATAAACAAATTACAATTTGATTCGTGTTTTTTATTTTGCTTTATTAGAAAAATCAATTTTCTATCGTATATTTTTTTACTGGGGTTACAGCATTAACGCTATTTTTTCTTCATATAGAATGACAACAAAAAGTAAAAGTTGTTACGGTTAGTTTTAGGATTAGTTTTAGGGTTAGGTTTAGGGTTAGATTTAGGGTTAGTTTTAGGGTTAGGTTTAGGTTTAGTGTTCTGTTGTTTGTAATGCTAAAATAAAAAATATCAAAATCGTATTTTTGTAAATATTTTTTTTAGTAACATCTATAAAATAAATGATAACAATAAACATAAACTATATTCAACAAAGTATAACCGTAGTCAGAGAAAAGAAAGAAAGTAAAACTTTTTTAAACAACAACAAAAATGTCTTCTTTACTTATTAATCATGTTTATAATATATGCTTTTTATGAAATTTACAAAAAAACCTTGCAGAATTGTACTTTTCTTACTGGATATTTTTTGTGTTACCACTCTTTTTTACTTCAAAAATATACACATGGTAGAATCTTGTTTGTCTCATGGAATGTTACAAACATTACGTTACTTGACGCGTTACCTAATTCCAACTCACTTTACACATATATCTTATCAACATTTTCACAATTAAAACTTCAATACAGTACTGTGTAAAAAGTCTGATAATTATTACTTTACAAAATCTGAACATTTCAATACTTTAAAATAAAAAAAAATCCAATGAAAACAACATTTCCATCCAATTCAAACAACACACCCTCTCACCAAGCCGTAAACATTTTATAAACTGTGAGAATTCGGAAAATGTATTTGCTACGATGCAACATACATGCTGTACTGTGACGTGACATAGCGGCCTGCAATCTGTAGCACAACAAAAAAGTTGTATTATAGAAAACGCGGGTTCAAACATGTTGGCTGTGGAAACGGCATTTTTATGTGTTTTAGCGTGAAAATGGCACCATAGAGCAGCGTCTTTAGCTATAAGACTAGAACCATAGTAACATATTGAAGCAGCTGCAATCCAAACTTCTAATGCTCAATATTTAATGTAAAGAAATAGATCATATGCAATAAAAATAAACCTTATAGGCTTAAATATTTCATTGAAGAATACATATTTATTTCCAGGACCTGATACTTACATAAAATATTAAAACATGAAATCAGAAGGCTGTTTTTTTTTTTTTTACTACACTTATAATCTGGACCAACTGATGATTGCTGGTTTAGCACGAAATACTTATATTGGTGATTATTTATCTTTTCGACATATATGTATTCAAGTGTATCAGTGTTGTGTGATAGAGTGGAGAGTGGTGGTATATAATAAGCCTGCATTTCAGTTATTACACTTATAACTAAAAAACGGATACCCATTTCTTGACCGCAGTTGAATAGTTATGTAAACTATCGAAAGGGAGAACCATAATTTAAAATAAAAGAATACTGAACTTAATTATAGTTTTTTTAACCTTAAAAGTGTTATTTTTTAAAAAAATTACAACGTTAGATTATAGGAGAGATTCTACGATAAAGCCAAAATGCATTTAAACAGCCTTTTTGCTTTAGTTATTTAAAGATTTAATGTTCTTGGAATTGAATTCAGGTGTGTTACATTTTTTTTATTTCTAATTTACGATTTAGAAAATATTTAACAAACACAAAAGTTTAAATTGACGCATTTTTTATGTTAATCACATCTAAACTAAGAACGTGTTTCTGAATAATATTATGCTATTTAATCATTTTAAAGTACCACGACTTCGAAAAAGCTATAAAGTGATTATTTTGTCCATTAGTCTTTATTTTAAAAATGGAATTTGTACGAAGGATATTTTTGTTAAGTCTATTCTCCTTGTTACTTTTGCGATCTATGCAACCCAATAATAAAATTATTGTTTGTATGAACCGTTGAACAATATGTACGCCCCAGTTGTATTAATTAAATCAAAATGTAAGCGGAAGGATTTTTAAATAAAACAAAATTATATATTATCGGAAGTTATTTTACATTTTGGAAGTTAATTTGTAATTTACTTTTTTCTTTGTGTTATAGCGCACGCAGACATGGATACACACACACGCATATTTTTCTTATTATAGTAAAGGTATAAATCAAAACGTTCATTAAATAATCACTGAATCCCCCCCCCCCCACCTATAACATTTCGTAGAAAAGTAATGAAAGAGAAGGAATTGCTCATTAAATTTTTATTTACTAGAAAACGAGAAGCAAAACGACTTTCCATTCTTGTTCATTCGTCGGTTTATAAAGGTCAGATATCCACTTAGTGACCAATATTGTAAGGTAGTAAGATTGTTTGAGTCAGCGACCTGAAAGGAAAATCCTAAACGCATAAAATTTGAAGTTTTACGCAGCCTGATTCGAATTCAGACCGTAAACATTCTCACTGCATTATATTATAATAAATGGTTACATGTTGCAAATATGCACGCAGCATATACATTAAATTCGATATATACTGAAGTGGATGTACTTCATTGGTGGTTTGAATCAGTTACCAAAATCTAGCAGCGGAAATAGTAGAGAGGGGTTAAAGTTAGTTAGAACGGAAGAGCATAGCTTTTTTTTTGGGGGTCATAAATAAAATTAGAATGATTAAAGGCTCAAGACAGGTACATTAAATTATTTGTGCGTGCATGGCTGAATGTTTATGGGAGTTATAAATTGTTTATATTAATTTAACTAATATAAACGTCTAAACTCTGTTCCAAGTTCTAAATAAATTTTAAATAACTTGTTCAAAACTTTTTTACCCGTTGTCGTATTATCTCTGTCAAAAGAGGGGGGGGGTATTCTTCGTTCACTGTACCAGTCAACCGTATCACTACAAAAACGATACGTTATATGTAGCTTATTTGAACTACTCAGTTATGCTGAGAGTATATATAATCGCTATTTTATAATTTTTACTAATAAAAGATAAATAATAAAAAAACCACTTATTTAAAATTTATTTAGAATTGAATTTAGATTCTTCTATTAGTTAAATTAATATAGGCAATTTATAACTTTCATTAACATTCAGCCGTCCACACAAAAATAATTTGTCTGTGTCTGTGTGTGCAGAAATGTAAATAGGGAATAAATCTAACCTTTAATTATTGTCATTAAATTCAATTCATGTTATACTTACGACTAGAAAAGGCTTTGCTCTTTCTAATCAATTTTAGACTATTCTCTGGTCTTTCCTCCGCCGGACTTTAATGACTGATTCAAACTGCAAATGAAGTATCCACTTCAATATATATATATATGTATACCGAAAAGTTGACATTGCAGAAATCAGGTCAGAAATCGAATGTTTTATCTATTGCCTACCATGAATTTATTGGAATACTAATTACTACGTAAGCGACTTGCAACTTTTACAAACATTTTGTCATGCACGCACAAATAATTTAATAGGTATATGTATAGTTGATATTAAATAGGTAATAAAATGAGCCGTAAATTATCATTAAGTCTAATTAAAATTATACTTAGAACCAACAAAAACCATTCTATAGATTCGCTTTATAACCAACTTTAGACTACTCTCTATCCTCTGTCTGTTTTTAGTGACTAATTCAAACTATCAAAGAAGTATCCACTTCAATATATATATATATATATTTACCAAAAAATCGACGTTATAGAAATCAACCCAGGTAATATTCTTCAAATGTTTTATCTATTGTTTAATATAAATTGATTCAAACCAATTACTGTTTTTTTAAATATGTAATATGTTCACGTTTTTTTAAATCAATCTACCTCAGTTTCATCACAACTGTGATCCAGGAAAGAAATTTAAACTACCCTCTCTTATTGTGCATATATTTTGAGAACAACCTGTGCTTGTCAGGTGAGTTAGAAGTATCAAACACCAAAAATTTCACCCACTTAACACCTTTGAACCATCACTGTACTGCAAAGATATTCTCAGGATTTTTGTTTGGATGAGTGTGTCTCAACATCATCGTATTGAACTTATCCACTAATGAAGACCCCAAGATTACTCTCACTCATTACGCATTCATCTGTAATCCTTCACCATCAGGGGAAACCAGAGGTATCAAACACCTCAATCTTCATGCTCATATTGATAGCTTGTTTTTCTACTTTCATTTCAATATTTTATATTTTGCTGCCTCTTTTATGTGTTCTTCTATACCTTCTAAATCTGCAAATGTTTTAAACATTTCTTTTTTTCTCTGACAATCATACAATAATTCCTACATTCAGTATGTATAAACTACAAACTGTTGCCAGTTGTCCCCCCCTCCCCCAAGAAGTAAATCTTTTTAAAAGACCACACTTTAATGCGCATTCCAAAATGTTTATTTAATTTTCTATGACAGTTTTGCCTAACAGTCTTCCTCAGATCTTATAATAAACCTTGTTTCAAATTACATTTTTTTTTAAAGTTTGTAACTTGATATATCGTTTATTTTGACTTCTGAAGATGACTGCTAAATGGTTTAAACTAGCATAAAAAATTAACAACATTACAGAAAACGAATTAGAAATAATGTTTTTTTTTAAAAAAAAAAATGAAACAAATGTTTTTGTGATGCATGAATATTTTAATGTTTTATGTAAAAATCATGGCAACTTCAAACAGTTTTTCAGTTTCAGCATTAGATAGTGCTGTGATCACCATCTTCTCTATATTTTTTAAGCCTACATATAACTTTACATTATTGTGTGCAGTTTTATTTTATCAGTTAACAATTTTCAACTTATTAGTTATAAAAAAAAATCTGACGATGGCAGCATTATATGAATCTCTTAGACAATTGTAAAAGAATAGATACATTAATAAAGAATAGGGAGTTGGAGAGATGGAGAACTGGTATGGAGAGTAAAAAGAGTTCAAATATATATAGAAGTAAGTAGAACATTGGGTGTAAGCTAATTTATGATAATAGCAAGGAAATTAGTTTATGGTTTAAGGTTCAACCTGGATCTTTAGCAACAACAGAATATACATCTATATGGAAAAATGTGAGTGATTTAGTCTGCAAATTGTGTAAGGAAGGTATAGAAAATATTAGATATTTGTTAATTGAATGTAAATGCTTGAAAGCAGAAAGGGTACAAATAATGACGCTATGGAGGAATAAATATGAACAAAGTGATTATACTGAAAGTGGCTTATTGGTGTTTATTCTGGGTTAGGGAAAAGACAAGGGGGATTTAGAGATGGGAAACCTTAGGGTGCAGAATGGAAAGGGAGGGTAGAGTGTGTAACAGGTTTCTTTGGGAATAGGTTTTGAGAGATTCTTGACTCCGTTTAAGGAGAAGTCACAGTGTATCACATCACATCACAAGGACAATAGCCAATTTGCATAATAATGGGATGAGGACGTTGCCTTAGATGTCAATAAAATGAGAATTTCTGATTGGCAGGATGTTTTAGCCTGGAGCAAAATGAAAGAAAAATAATCGAAAGAAACATTCATAATTTTCAATAATTTGTTCACAAATTAAAGGTTATTTATTCAATAATTTTATAAAAGACTTATTTTAAATGACAAATTTCTGTCACCAAATCAGATTTTCTTTAAAAGCATTTATATTTAAAAAGACAACTCTTAATATATTTGTTGCAGCAAAGCGAAAACAATTTTTACCAAACTAGAATCATCTTTGTCAAAATTGTAAAGAAGTTATTTGTAAAATTTTCATAACAATAAGATTTTTCTTTTAATATTTTTTCTTTGATGATAACTACCTGTAAATTATCTTTGTTTTAGTAACTTAGAAATCAAATATCTAATATTTCATTCTATTAACTTTTTGAATAGATAAATTTATTCAATGACATCAAATGTCATTGTTGTAGATAAGAATGCTATTTAGGAATTTAATTTCATATTTTGCAAACATTGAATGTTAAATTTTAGAATGCTTATTACTTGAAAGCTTAGATTTGTAATAAATAATGTTAACATTATCAATATGTGATATAGAAAAAAGGTTTAATTGTACCAATAAAGTGTTCAAAGAAGAAGAAATATGTATGAAGTTTTCACTAAAACCTATTCAAAATAGCAATACAAAGTTTGCTGCTAAACAGGTTAAGAAATACATTAAATTTAAAACTTTCAAATATGTATTGTTGCAAGGAAATCAAGTCATATATCACATGACTTAATTTAATATGCTTGTACTACAAATGTTATATAATGAATGTGTGAATAGCTCTTAACAAGCTTTTCTGAATATCCCTATCCTCAGACTAGTTGCTAGCTCTCATCAATGAGGCACTTGCATTGAGGTATTAAATTTTAAATCTAATACCTGATTATCCTAGCATCTCACTGATGATAGCCATAGCTAGAAACCGGTCTGAGGATAGGGATATTCAGAAAAGCTTGTTAAGAACTATTAGCATGCTCATTATATAAAATATGTATTGTAAATAACATGCATGATCATGAAATGAGGGTAATGTAGATTTATGCTGCAATTTAGCAAGTCATATATTAATCTTTAACTGGGTTTAAAATTTATATCTAGACAAAAATTTAAATAGTAATTTACATCCTAATAAAAACTGATTAGGAAATAATCATTTTTACTTCACCTAAACAATCAAGGTGAGTCATTTAAGTGGAATTTTACTTGTAAATTGAATTATATTTGTTTTTGTGGATAAAGTACTAAAATATGATGATGAAGTCATATATGGGCAAGGATCTGGGCAAGCGATTGAAGGCAGGTTCTGCCAAAATGAATCTTGGTATTGTTTATTTTTATAGCTGCACATTTTAAGAAGTGATGAAATTTAGGTTGAATTATGTATTATAAATACTATAAATGTTCAGGAAAAATATTGAGATAAATATTAATGTTAGAATTTAATAAGCCAAATATTAATTAAGACCATTAAAACATCACATGATCACCATTTCCTAATCACACACAAGCTGTTAAAACAGTAGCAAACTCTCCATGCAGTACTGCCACCTAGTGCATGCCTTAGTAATCATTGGATGCTGGAAGATTTGTGCAAAATATTCCCTATTCAATATCCCCAGACTAGTGTTTAGCTTGTGTCTTTCATCAGTGAGGAATGTTGGATATGAGAGCTCTGCATCTAGAACCGAGGATCTAATGCAATCCTTCAGCAGTCATCTTTTACCTTTTAGTTTCCTATAAAGCTATGACCCTAAGATAAAAAACACCATTGTGTTTTTATCTTGGGTTTATTTTGGGTTCATAGATTTATAGCTAACCAAATAGGTAAAAGATGGCTGCTGAAGTGTTGCATTAAATCCTAAGATCTAAGTGCAAAGCTTTCAGATTCAACACTCCTCATTGATGAAATCCACAAGCTAGAAACTAGTCTGGGGATATTGAATGGAGTAAGTATTAGATAATGAATTTTTTGCACAAACATTCCAGCGTCCAATGATTAACTGATTATTCATTAAATTATCAACATAGTGTATGCATCTCTACCTATAACATCACATGACTGATTTTAAACCACTAAGCATCACATAATGACTGACTTTCTTAGCTTATTTTCTTATTATGAAGAGTAATTATTTTTATCATAGTCTAGAATCAACTACTGCAAGCCTAAGTAATCAAAGGATATCTGATAGGGTAGTGCAGACAAAATTAACCTGATTGTGACTAACTGCCTGCTAATATCTTCTTATATGGCATGTTTTCAATATAGATATTAATAATAAAGCTTTAAAAATCTAAATCAAACAAAGGAGGGGGAAATGAACTGCACAGAATTGGTAGTGATAAGCAGATGCTACTGAAGGATTTAAAATTTTGATGATGATCACATAATGTACTCATCGCATTAACTTATTTGTAGCTAAGTTCTTTATCGTTTTAATTACATTTTATCATTTCACTCTTAAAAAATGAAATGTCAAATAATATAAAAGAACATAGTCTGCGGCCAATATCTTTTATTTACTGTGATTTATGGAGATAGTATCAACCATAGAATATTACATTTTGCCGTTTAATTAAATTATTTTACAGGCAGGTTGAAATACCTTCCTTTAATTGCTATAATAATCCAAGCTCTATCTTATGGTTCTTGAACATGGTATAGCACATATGAACTATGCTAACATATTAATTACTCTATATATTCAAAATGAGTACCATATTTGTTAAATCTAACATATATATTTTAATGGTAGTCAAATTTCCACCATCAACTAGCTATGGAATGAGTATATTGGTCAGGCATCTTTAAGAATATATATATATTCTCTCTTTATTTCCAATAGTGGTATTATAATTTAGAAATATTACTTTAGGGCCATGCTTGATTAATGCTTCGAGTTTACAGATTTTAAACCATGCATAAAATGAAAATATATATTTTAAGAATTTAATCCATATCAGTTCTCTAAGTTTTCTTTTCTCTTCTCATAAATTTCAATATTTAGTAAGAAAAAAAATTATTGAATTTATCAATTATATTAAAAGTAAACATAAGAAAAAAATAATATTTATTAAAAAAAAAACTATTATTCTTTTAAAAATCTTTTTACACAGTTGCATCAGAAAAAATAACGTTATTAGCATTTGTTATCTGTATGCACATATATAACTTAGTGTTTAAGATCCTATGTAGATGTTTTTGATTTGAACGTTTTTCCATTCCAGATTTGACAGATTTTTTTCCCCCAGGTCATCTGGATATTTATTTCAATTGTGATTTCTAACATAGTTGACTTTTTTTTTTTTTTCAGTTTACATGAGTGATAGGTTAACTTATAGCTTATTTAATAGCCTTCTGGTCTTTATTGATATAGACAATACTCTGTTTTTCAAAAAAACTTTCTGAATCAGGTCAATAGAATTTCTGATGGCAGGCACTAGGTTACATTTTTCTTCATGATAGATCTGGAATAAGTGCTATATAATTGGATAATAAAACCAGATATAGTCTTTAGGCTTCATACAGATATATTGTACAAGTTAAAATCTCAAATTTGTTTTGTCATTTCTGTCCTGATGGTTAGCTGATCTGGTTTTACTAATAATTAGATTCACTGTGGAATAAATACATCTAAGATACAATAAGGGAATAGTTCCTCTTTATACGACTTTGCAGTTTGTTGCAGTTTAAGGGCACTAGACTCTGAAATGTTAAGTGCTAGGATCAATTTTGGAGATGGAATATCTCTTACTCAAACTTGGTGCTTCTCTTTTAGAACATGCACTTAACATTTTTTCATTTATCTTATCAAAGGTAATCTAGTCTAGTCTTGTTTTTTTTTTCAAACTCTTTTATAGTTTCATGATATCCAGCCTTTTATGTTTCAAGAACACGTTTTCTAGCTCAGATACTAATCTACCACTTAATACAGTATGCTTGTAAAACATTTGAAGCTTTTAATCTAATACCCTGATTTAATTACCTCTTATTTATTTTTAATTACTTCTGTCTTATTGGAGGGAAGAAACTACTTTATTAAATATTTTTAAATTTGATTTTTTTTTAATATTACACATTTTTCAGCATGCAATATAATACACACACACACACACATATATATATATATATATAATAGAAAATCATATAACATTACAATACTAGCAAAAATAAACAAAATTAGCATCTTCCACAACTATGGTGTCACCTATTAGCAAATAGGCCTTTTCAAGTGAAATTCAACAAGATACATGCAACATATACACCTGGGTCTCATTTTATGTGGAGATAGGTTCCTCAGAAAATGCGCACAAAAGAAATCACACAAAAATAATCTTAACTTACCTTGAAAAATGGGGAATATTTACTGTAATTTTCAAAAATCGCATAAAAACAAAACACCAATGTAAAATTACTTTAAAATTAACATAAAAAAAAAAAGGAAATAAAATATGATTAATAAAAAATTTCAAATATAAAAAAAATTGATACAAGACAAACTATTTTTACTTTTTTTATTAACTACAGTGTTTAATTTTATTCAAAACAATATATTTTTATGTGTAATTTACAGTATTTTACATTTTTTATACATGTACAGTATTTTAATCATTATCGCTATTTGACGATATGCAAGTTCGTTTGTGAACTGATAAGACATCAGATTTGTCACAAGAGGCAATATAACTAGCACCAACTTCATTTTTTTAAATTGCTCTTATAGTATACTCACCCAAACTAAAATGTTTTCCAATCACTCTTGATTCTTCCCATTTCACTAAGTGATCTAAAATTGAAATTTTTGTTTCCAAAGAAATTCATTTTCTTGGGTGTTTTTTTCTCTCCATTAGGATAAACTAAAAGTTTAAAATAAAAATAAGAACTTAGACTTATGATAATAAAAAGACACCTACTCATCACTGTTGGACAAAATTTAATTAAAACTAATAATTAAAAATTAAATTCTTATTTTTGTCTTTAATTTTTTATTTTCAATTCCATTTAAAAATCAAATTTCATTGTTTCACATCACATTAATTTCAGATCATGTTAAGTAATTTTTAAATTGTTAATTATAATTAATTAAAAATCAGATTTTAATTTTTAATTGTCAAATTTAATTGTGCCCATTGCTGTTACTCACCTTATAAAAATAAACTTGTGGACATTAAAATGATTATGTACTATTTTTTTAGAAAGCAAAAATAAAATGTGATTTAAAATGCAAAAACAACAACATGCATAGTATACGCATTTATAATGTTTGAACAGATTTACATTATAATCTTGTAAAATTTAATGTATGTATATAAAATGGAGAAATCCTGATTTTAAGTAAATTATGGACTTCTTTATTGCATAAAATCTATTAAACCATTAAGCATCACATGATCACTATCTTATACTAGCACATAATTGTTTATAAACAAAGCAAAACTCTCCATACAGTATTGCCACCCTGTGCCAACCAGAGTAATCATGATGGCCACAAGCCAGAAACTAGTCTGGGGATATTGGATGAGTAGGCATTAGATAGGGATTTTATGCACAAGCCTTCTGGCATTTCATTGATTACTCTGGTTGGCACAGGGTGGCAATACTGTATGGAGAGTTTTGCTTTGTTTATAAAATCTATTACAGTACTATTATAAAGTGCTAAAAATATTGAAATTATTAGATGGAAATCGAACTCCAATAATGCGCTATTACTTTAAATATGAAGTAAGTGCGTGAAATTTATAATATTTAAAGTAATAGCACATTATCAGAGCTTGACTTTTGATCTAATAATTTTTATCACATGAAAGAAAACCGCATACAAAAATATTAAGAAGAAACATGAATCGCATAATTTCAAAATCGCATTAAAAATATCTGCATAAAACGAGACCGGGTGTATATGCAAAATAAAAAATAGCCTTCCCATCATTCACTTCAAAAACAACTTCCTTTTATATCAGGATATGTCATGGTGAGATTTATGGCCTCATATATATATATATTAAATTAATTTATAATAATGTAATTATAAAAGTATAAGCTTTAACACAGACTAATGTTATCATAAATATATGAAAACAGACAGATTGACCGAAGACAAAGACCGTATACAGTAAAGCTTTCATAAAGTTCTTTTTTTTTCTTAGCCAACTTTTAACTATTACAAGTCATGGACATCTATGATTTGTAATAGTCAAAAGTCAGCTAAGCACCATTTAAAAAATAAAAAATGAAAGATTTTCTCTACACGGTCTTGTATATTTGTGATAACTTACAGTAAATACAAATTTTCTAATAAATTCTAACCATAAATTATTGTTATCTCAGTCATTCTAATGCCTTTAAATAATTATACTTGGTATTTATGATTTGGCAGGGACTGTATTTATTTTTATAATGAAGCAGTGTGGATATGTCAAACCTATCCCAACTCCTCCCAATCACTGGAGTTGATTTTCTAATTTAATGTGGCCTTGCAAAACCTAACTGTGATATATTTTAATATTTATTTTAAACCATCCAAACATCACATGATCACCTTTTCTTTCACACAATAGTGCCACCTAGTGCAAACTATAGTAATCAATAGATACTAGATGGAGCTAGGTACATTTCTTTTAGATGCAAGGCTTTTCATTGATGAAAACTATACGCTAGAAACTAGTCTGGGATATTGGATTAGTAGGCAGTAGATAGGACTAATTGCACAACCTTCTAGCATTTATTGATTACTATTGCTTGCACTAGGTGGCAATATTGTGTAGAAAAAAGTTGCTACTGTATTACTATAGGTTTATCTTGCTTGCTTATTGAAGTAAATGACTATATTTTTAATTTCCCCAAAATACATGTATTTTGGCCGCTCATACCTCCTATCACTTAATTCAACAATTATTTCTTTCTTTCATCCTTTTCTTTATTAGCTTCTTCAACTTTGTGAAATAATATTGACATATCTATTTAATGTCACTTTAATATCTTAATTTTTGACCCTCTTTGTATTTAAGTTAATCCACATTTTTTGCCTGACATGTGGCCTGATTCATGGTCATCAAAACACACACACATAAGTAAATGATCTTTTGGTGCAGAGATAGCTTATTCACTTGGCATGCCTGTGGGCTGGAATTCAAATAGTATTTTTTTTATTGTGGCTTAAGACTTTCTATCAGATAGATAGCCCATGGCTACTTATTTAATATTGCCAGTAAAGTGGTATCTAACTATTCCTATTTAGATGATAAAATAAGAATAATAAACCATTCAAAATCTCATTATCCAATAATTGGTGGGTCTGGTGAGTGCTAATATTTTTATTATTCCTATGAAAGGTTGTTGCATATGGCTTTGCTCTGCAGTGGTTTTTTTAAAAGATTGTTTTAACTTTATATATATATATATATATATATATATATATATATATATATATATATATATATATATATATATATATATATATATATATATATATATATATATATATATACATTAGAAGCATAAAGACTAATTATTTACTATGCAGTCATTTTGTTAAAAGTAGAGAATTAAGATCTATAATTAAACCTGATAGCTATCAGTCTGTATCTCATAAAGTAGCTGCTTTAAGGAATTATTGTTATAGAAATAAAAAATTAAATAATTCTAGTGGTGTAGCTTTGTTCCAGAAAGGTCAATTCTATAAAGATTATTTGAGTGTTGGATACTCTGATAAATTTGTTAGAAGTATTTTATTTAATAGTAATATTTGTAAGGATGTAAAGGATAAAGTAAAATATGATTTTATTTCTTTGCCATTTAAAGTGTCTTCTTATAAAGATGTAGGTGGGAATAGCTATTTGTTTGGAAATAAGAAAATTGCTTGGAAAAGGGTATTACATTGAATAATTTATTAAATAATACAAAGGAAATTTTTGATAGGAGGACTATCCCTGGTGTAGTATATTTTATCCCTTGTTTTTTTTTTTTGTAAGAAGGTCTACATAGGTCAGAATAGTTTGAGTTTAAATGAAAGAATAAAGGTTCATAAAAGTAGAGTTAGAAATAGATACCTTCGTTCTGCTTTGTATGTCCATGAAAAAGATACAGGCCACACTATTAATTTTGATAGAGCTAAGGTTGTCTTCTTTGAGAGAAATGAAATCAAAAGAAGAATTAAAGAATCTTTGTTATTGAAAATTTGTTATTCTGAAGCAATTAACTTACTTAAGATTTCTTTTAATATTAAGGGTAGGTGAGTGTGTAATGTTTAATATTATATATATGGTGTAGTTTTTGTAGTTCTTTGCTTATAGCAGTGAAACCTTTGGTTGTGTTTTATTATTTTTTGGCTAGTCTGATTGAATTTTGGATTTGGAGTAATTTTAATTATATATATATATATAACAAGTAATTTTAATTATATATATATATATAACAAGTAAAATGCAATGCATAATAGCCAAGAGTGGTTAAATATTTACTCTGTTATTACAGCATAACAATTGCAATCTATTTATATGATCCTAGATTCTAAATAAAAATAAACATATTTTTGGATATGTTATATTTATATGTATTTATTGTCTATGCTTGCTATGACTGAAATAGGCTCTAGTTAAACTTCTATGCATAAAATACTCCACACTCAATTCTTTCCACATCCTGCTTTATTTTATGAACCATTTCTTTTTACATCTTTGCATACATTATATTACACTATCTCTACTATTTTTTGATCTATTTTAATGGCCATTTTCAAGGATGGGAGATCATAAAATGTACTAAAATTTATTACCAGTAATAGTTTATAATTATCAGCATACTCTTGTAGAATTTATTTTATTACATATTATCTATAGTATATATGTATATTATAATTTATTCATACATTATATGTATTATAAATATTAAAAGTGTAATGCTAAACTAGTCAATAAAACTACTAAAATTACTCTAAATTCAAATAAACCAGATTATCCCCCCTCCCCCCAAAAAACAACAACTCTATAACACAACTATTGTTTTTCCTACCAAAAGTGACATCTCATGTACAACCTAATCAATAGACCACATTATACACAGATGTCCAAAATATGGAAGCATAAGAGAATGGATACATTATAGTTGCAAAGTAGACCATCAGATGATAACCTCTATCTGGAGGTGCATCTTGACCAATACATTCATTTGGATATGGCTCTCTATTTTTCTCTCCTATCATTCTGGATGACATGCTGTAAGCTGAGTATGGAACAGCCAACTCCCAATGCTAAACAAACATACATTAACATGTTTTTGAAAATTAAACGAGATGAAGCCATTTGACCACACCGCATAATAGAAGAGACGTGGAATCTATTCGATGTGCCTAAATCACACACAATGTGGCAACACAATACATAACACAGAACTTGATAAATCCAGCCATACAAGTGCAAATAAACACAGGATTACAAACCAATCATAAAACAACAACAAAACCAACAGCCAAACCCACAGTACCAAAACGCGTAATCTACAAGACGAACTTTTTACAAGGCCAAAACGATATAACCAATATAAATGTTATAATTGGTTGAAACATTAAGAGTCAAAGCAAAACTGTTTAATCATTGTAAATATAGTATAATAATTTTTTTTCTAAAAGTAAAGTACTAAAAACATATTAACAAATATATTCTATTACCCATAATTCCCATTTACATCCTACATATCCTTAATATTAAAATAATTCTTAAACAAATTAATTGCTTCAAAATCATAAATTTTTAATAATAAAGACTCTTTTAATTCTTTTTATTTCTTTTCTTTCAAAGAAGACAACCTAGCTTTATCAAAATTAAGTGTGACCTGTATCTTTTTCACGGATATATAAAGCGAAATTAATCTAATTATTATATATTGTATTTAATATATAAGATATAATACGTTTATAATAATGTATAAAAACATAAAAATTACTTCTTATAATTCATACCTTTTTTTTCCGGGGGGGGGGGTATCTTCACACCAATAAATATAAAAAAGTGAAGATATGAATAGTATTAAGGAATTTTTATGTTGTTATTATACATTATTGTAAACATATTATATATTGCATAATAAATATGTATATTTTGTGAATCTAGTCTTTGAAAATGACCATAAAAAACAGTCAAAACGTAGGTGAGACATTTTAATGTAATATACGTAAAATGTTAAAAAGCATTGCTTCAAAGAATAAGGCAGAATTTAGAAGAACAAAGTGCGTAGAGTATAAGCTATTTTGGAAAGAAAAAAGAAATAGGTATATGTATTAATAAAATATTTTTTAATGAGGTATTGATTTATTAAATTGAATATCTATATATATTACAATTTCTGATATACGTTTTAAAAATGAAAATAAACTAGCTAAGCAAAATAATTTTTTTTTTACTCTTATTAAATGAAAATTGACAAAATATTTGCGTCTGTATATTTATATGCATAAATACACATAATTCAACCTACGCTATATTCTATTCTTTAGATTTAATAGTTTAATAATAAGGTTTGATTTTTAAAATCATATATATACTTAACACATTTATTTATAAAAAAAAATCGTATTATATTTATTTTAAAATTATCTGATTTATTAATATATATATATTTTCTTTCAGTGACTGTAACTAGGCAAATAATTGTTTTATTATTATTTTAAATAATAATAAAAAAAACATCTTACGGGTACAATAAATTAGTCAAAATGTCTCCACGTAAAATGAAATTAAAACAGCGGATGCTGACCGTATCGGTGGTGTCAGCGTTTCTCCTGGTAGCCTGTGGATTATACAATTCCCAGAGAGGCATCTTTCGAGTGTTTCGTTCAAGTGAAGAAAACTATTTTGTAATAGCAAAATCTAATTTTGATCGTGATAAACAGACCAAATTACAGGATTTATATAAAAATTTATCAGTATTGCATTCTAAACCTCAGTCTCAAGTGGATTTTTCTAAGCATCCTAATGCAGCCGTAATATTAAAAAGAACTATTCCTTCTCATAAAATAACTCAAGAACTCAAAAAACCTATTAATAAAACTACTGAACCTAGAACTTATTTTATAAAATTGATAAATCATATAGAAAAGCACAAAATAAAGTCACAAATCTTACAGGAAATGAACGACAGTGGACCAACATTAGCAAAAATCTTAGGAATAAAATACAAGTAAGTGTCTTTTATTTAATCTTATAAAATGCTTACTCAAAAAAAAAGGTATATAAAGGAGTCTAAGTTAAGAACAGAATTCTTTATACAGTATTATAATTTATACATTATAATTCTGCACGTCTTGCTTTTTTTGTTTCTCTGGTATGTATAGAAGGTATACATTTAATTATTACATAGGTAATTAATGGAATAAATTACTCTCTTCTCATCCTATGAAGAAATATCATTATGTTGATAAAGATTTTATCAATGTTGGCAGGGGGGGGGGATTTATAAACATCAAAAAGAATATACGGGTCCATTGGCTCTAATCTATTCTTAATTCTTTATCAACAGAGCATAGGAGATGTGTGATTTACTTCATTAATTAAATATTAAGGTATCTATCTGCATGTATATATAAATAATACTCACATATATTTTTAAAACTAATACCCTTTTTACAGACTAGATCCAGATTAAAAACATCTCATTGCCAAAGACTTTAAATCAAAGATTAGTCTAAGGATGTGAATAGGATAGGGACGGATAGGAATTTAATAAGCAGTATAATTAGCATCTATTATTTAGACAAGATTACAATAAATGACAGGGCTGCAGTGGTATAAGTAGTTAGCTCTTGAAAAAGGCATTGAGTAAGGTGACGTCATGTGATTTGGGGTGATTTATTATATATAAATATATAGTTTAAATAAACACTCACATTTACATAT
Source organism: Epiperipatus broadwayi (assembly GCA_028023455.1). NCBI lineage: Eukaryota > Metazoa > Onychophora > Udeonychophora > Euonychophora > Peripatidae > Epiperipatus > Epiperipatus broadwayi. Next base: position 205,116 of record JAQFVV010012563.1, on the reverse strand, counting down.
GGGTACAAAAAAGTTAAAACAAGCACTAAAAGTAAATGTTCTTTAGCTTTCACAAATAAAAGCATGCTGCAGTCACAATAAAGGTCACCCAAAGGATCATTTAAAAACACTTTAAAACTAATACTTACTTTGAATACAAAGCAGTGATACAAGAAAATGTGTTTTTTTCCATGAATTTCCCAACAGGATTGCCTTGCACTTTTATTTGCGAAAGTGGAAACAAACTTTTTTTTTATTTTATTTCCTAGTGCAATTATTTATTTTGAACCCTTTTGTGCACTTCTCCCATACATTCACTAGAAACAGAAAGCCTACTTTCTAATCATCATCATTTTCTGACAACCATCTTTCTGATGGTCAGTCCCAAAATCATTTTATATCCATATACACTAGCATAACAGTGACATGCAATCCTTGTAACCTCCCTGTTACCATTCCAGCAATTGAACAGTTAAGAGAATGAACTCTGTCCATGGTACAGATAGTGTTGATACAAGCATTTTTTAATTTTCTATTGTACAATTTAATAACCTAGGTGGCAGCACTATAGAGTACATGACGTTACAAGATTTCTTAGACAGATAGATAAAAAAAGAAGTAATTTAAATAAAAGTGTATAAAAGTGCATGGAAAAGAATGCACTACATAAGTTTACTATATGTCAAAAATAAAATGAGTAAATTAAAAAAAAAATGTTTATGGTATTATGAAATGTATACATGAATGGGAAGATACAAGTAACAAAGTCAAGTCATACATCACATGACTTAACTTGATAAGCTTGTAATTATAAACTAAAATAATGAGCGTGCTAATAGCAGTAACAAGCTTTATTGATAAATGCTGCAAAAGAAAGCATTTAAAAATATCTCATCTAGAAACAACCCCATCACCAAACCAGTTTAAAGCTATTGGCTATCTTCAGTGGGGCACTCGAATATTCCAGACCCTAGATCCAAAATGTCAACTCAAAGCCAGCACTTATCTAATAGTTAACTATTAAATAAAAAATCTGAAATTTTTAGACATCTATATGTCTTCATATTCAGCTATCTATCTTAAATAGCTATATGGGCCTGAATAATTTTCAGCTACAACATATATTAATATCTTTAGCAATATAACATTACTTGAGATTTAAAAGCAAAATTATAATAGCAAATAAAGTCAAGTCATATATCATGTGATTTAACTTGACAAGCTTGTAATTATAAAGTAAAATAAGGAGCGTGCTAATAGCTCTAACAAGTTTTATCAATAAATGCTGCAAAAAAATCCCCATCCCCAAACCAGTTTCAAGCCATTAGCTATCTTCAGTGAGGCACTAGGATATTTCAGACACTAGATCCAAAATATGAACTCAAATCCAGCTAGTGAGGGTGATTTTCATGTTATTTAAATGATTTTTTTAGAAGCTGATTTGCAAATTATCAGAATGTTTTTATTTGCAAAAGCTAAAGAAAATTTATTATTTACTTTTTAGTATATTTATGGAAATAAAAGTTTCTTTAAATTTGTTTTTTTTGTATATTTTTTAATTTTCATTTTTAGTTTTATATATGCAATACTAAATTATCAAAATCAGTTTTCAATAGATCATTCAGTTTTAAATTGTAAGGAGTGGCTTTTAGATATTACTAGCATCAATGTTCTGTATAAAAGTTTTTTTTTTTTTACTGTTTCCAAATTTTTAACTAAAATTATTTGCTATTTTGAAAGAAAAAACATTGCTGTCATCAGGAATACATATGTGTGCAAATTTTCAATTATTTTGGAAATTGGAAAGTTAAAATTGAATCACTAGACTTTGGTTCAAACAAACAATACATTACTTGCTGGTAGTTGGGCATTCTCTTTTATTTTTATTTATGAATTTGTATAAGACTTTTATATGCAAGATGTGGAGTTAAAGATTCAATGAAATCAACTAGAATGTGAAAAGAGTAAAAATAGTGATCCTTCTGCTGGAAAAAGACCTCTGCATATGCTAATAGTGAGACTAGCGCATATTTGCCTATATATTTGAAAGTTTTTGTTTTTATTAGTACATCTGTCACTTAACTCATTGCTATGACAACCATCCAGCCCAGAATTCAGATCAATATCTCACACTATGAATGCATTGGAAACATTCATTGCATTTTTAAGCATGTTTTGTGTAAAGCTACTTAATCTTAACTTCATATATATATATATATATTAATGAGTTAGTATTTTGAATCTAATGTCCTAGCTCTTCAATGAAGATAGCCATAGCTCAAAACCAGGGTAGAGATGGGGGCAATCCTAGATAAAGCTTTCAAATACTTTATCATAAAAAAGCTTGTTTAGAGCTATTGGCATGCTCTTTATTTATTACATACTGGCAATGCAAACTATATAAGTCATGTGATATATGACTTGTTTTCAGTAATATTATAAATTTGGCTGCTAATGCTTGGGCAATTTTGAATTGCTAAGACTACTAATATATGGGAGTACAGGCTCATAGTTTCTTCAGTTGAAGAGCTGAATTTGAAGACATGCAGATGTCTGAAAATTTCAGAGCTTCTTAATAGTTAAAGTATTAGATAAATGCTTGGCTTAAGTTAGTATTCTGAATCTAATGTCCTAGCTCCTCACTGAAGAGCACCAAAGCTTGAAACCAGTCAGGGGATGGGGACAATCCTAGATAAAGATTTCAAATGCTTCTTCTTGTGGCATTTATCATAAAAAAGATTGTTTAGAGCTATTGGTATTCTCTTTATTTATTATATATATTATAATTTTTAAACTTCCGTTTCCTCACACATTATTGTAACATATGATTGAAGATGTGAAAAATGTAAATAATATCAAAGATGGCATTTGCACCAACACTCATCAGTTGTCCCAGATCACATTCTCTTATGCATATCTTCATCATTTGTTTTGAATATATATATAGATAGAAAATTACTATAGTTTAATTGATAAAGTTTCAAATTTTCTGCACTCGCAACTTTGATTCAAATTACTTTACAGAAATATATTAATAACTTTTACTAATTAAGCATTTATTAAGATAAACACTATTCCTAGCCCGAGTATATACTTTAAGTCTGATTTAGTGAATAATAAATTTGCAGTGTTTAGAAGTATCAGGACCTGAGATTTCTTTTTCATGTTGAGAGTTATGATAACTTCACTATAACACACTGTAGCATATAGGGACTAATTTCTACATACTTTTAATTCATTGTGGAGGGATGTAAAATCGTTACCTATAATATATACTTGTAGTTTTTTTGTTTTTATCAGTGCATCTTTTTTTAGCTCAATCCTCTCATAACCATCCATCAAAGCAGAATTTGCACCAGCCTCCACACGATGGATACATTAGAAACATTTATTGCTCTTTTTAAAGCATATTCTTAGTGATATGCAAACATCTGCATAAACTAACAGCAAGACTATTGAGTATTTGCTTATATATGTGAATAACATTTATAATAAGAGTATGATATGTTTGGGGAGAAGGGAATTTCAGTAAAAAATGTTTTAATGGCCACTTCAACACCATGAAATAGGACATGTTAAAAATGTATATTTATAAAGGACATTTTGTAGGAAAATATACAATTGATGAGAAAACTTTTGATATTGCTTCAATAACAAAGTTCATATATATTCCATAATATATAATGGTTCATGCATTTTTTGGTTATCATGTTCATTTTTTTTTTTTTAAATTTAATAAGGATTAATAAAAAAATTTTTTTAATTATGATGATTGTCAGAAAAAGTACATTCAATCTTTACAGCATTTGTTTTTAACAACCGTTTCTCTGACTGTAATACGCACCTCTTACGAATGTTCCTGAGTGATAAAAACATGTCAAGAAAATAAAGTGATTATCACAAAATGATGTATTAATCCGGAAACAACTAGACAAACTTTTGTATAGGTACTTGAAAGTTGTAAACAAGGCAAAACTCTCCATACAGTAGTGCCACCCTGTGTCAACCAGAGTAATCAATGGATGCCAGAAGGCTTGTGCATAAAATCCCTATCTAATGCCTACTCATCCAATATACCCAGACTAGTTTCTGTCTTGTGGCCTTTGTCAGTGAGGAGCTTTGGATCTGAGAGCACTGCACCTAGATCTTAGGATCTCTAGGTGCAGTGCTCTTAGATCCAAAGCTCCTCACTGATAAAGGCCACAAGCCGGAAACTAGTTTGGGGATATTGGATGAGTAGGCATTAGATAGGGATTTTATGCACAAGCCTTCTGGCTTCCATTGATTACTCTGGTTGACACAGAGTTGCACTACTGTATGGAGAGTTTTGCCTTGTTTATAAACAATTATGTGCTAATATAAGAGATGGTAATCATGTGATACTTAAAAGTTGAATTGGAAATAATATTTCCTTCATCTAGAATTAATTGTTAAATGCTTTTGGAAAAATTCAAACTTCACTTAAACTTTTCAAAGCATTCAATAATTATGAATAAAATACTGGTTATTTTTGAAGCACAACATTTCAAATGGCATTATTTTACTTTCTTCTTCTGCTATTTCTCATCTAACCAGTGGCCATTCTGGCATGGAATTTGAATGTGATACCTCTACATTTTTGAATATTCAATTAAAGGTGATTTTGTAACTAAGTAGGCTATTAATATCTCACATGATCACTATTTCCCGTGCTTACCCAAGATGTTATTACAGTAGCAAACTCTCCATGCACTAGCGACATCCAGTGTAAGTCTTAGTAATCGATGTTTGTAAGAAGATTTGTGCATTAGATCCTAAAGTCTAGATGCAGTGTTCTCAGATCCAAAGCTACTCACTGGTAAAAGCTACAAGCTAGAAAGTAGTATGCAGGTATTGGATGATTAGTCACTAGATAGAGATTGTATGCATAAACCTTCTTACACTCATTGATTACTAAATTTTTGCACTGGGTGGCACTATTATATAAAGAGTTTGCTATATTCTGTAAGGAAGGCATAGAAAATATTAGGCATCTGTTAATTGAATGTAAATGCCTACTAGCAGAAAGGGTACAAATAAAAAAGTTGTGGAAGAATAAATATAGACAAAGTGATTATATAGAAAGTGGGTTCTTGGTTTTTATGCTGGGTTTGGGAAAAGATGAGGGGGATTTAGATATAAAAGTCATGGAGTTGACAAAGATTATGTTGTGGAAATGGGATGAAGCAGGATAGAGAAATATATGGGGAAAAACTTAGGGCAAGGAATGAAAAGGGAAGGTAAAGTGGGTAACAGGTCTCTTTGGGTATAGTAGTTGTGAGATTCCTAACTTCAAAAAAGGTCACATTGCATACTGTATAAAAGGAACACTCAGTAGAAATTTTATTTACCTATGAAGATCTTCCCGATTTCCCCATTTTGTCATGAGGGCAAGCAATGAGTGGTTTTCAAGCATTACAAATTATCACACTAAGTTGATTTATGAAGGATTAATGAGTAGTTTTAAAACCATTAATTAATCTTGCTATTATGAAAAAATAAATTAAGAAAACTTTCATAAATTAGTATATAAGATTTTTACTGAGCGTTGGTTTTGACAGAATAAGTTGGTTGGTAAGAGTATCATCTTAAATTCAGTGTTCACTTATCTAAACATTACCCATTCAATTTACATGCTAGTACTGTCACTGGGCAGCCAGTTACACCTGAAGAAGAAAGGAAATTGTGTTACATAAACTAATTGGCATGCTAATACTAATGAATATATTAAGAAAGTTTAAATAAAGTTTGCATTTTTTAAAAAAACATTTAATAATTGATACTTGATCATGGAAACAACTATCACATGATAATGCATAAAATACTATTATCACAATAATGTTTATTAGTCATTAATTAGATTAAATATTATGCATTTAATGAATAAATTTTTGTAGTGTAATTTTCACTAAACCACTCTCGTTGCAAGGTAAGGACTGATTTCTATCAGCTTTTAACACCTTGTGGAGGGATGCAGTCATAAACATACATCCAAAGACATGTGAAAAAGATATATGATCTCTATGGTGCATATTTTATGCTGATCATGAGATTTACACTAAGAAATATTATTTTATATCATAACACGGACATATTTCGTTTTGTGTTTTCAAATGATTTGCCTAAACCTATCTATCTACGTCACATAAGTTCACCGAGTTTCCCAACATTCGTTTTTACTTTTCGTGTAATTTTTTTTCCCCATATGTCATAGCATCGGCCGGGAGGCGAACCCGCAATAACCGTCTGCAACCAACTGCTTGCTTGCAAGGCCACTGCGCTGACCTCTCGGCTAACAATGCTTGACATACTTTGCGTGTAATTGTTATGATGTTGCGTATAAATAAAATTAAATTGTACCATTTAAATTAATTTCTTAGACATAAATTAGGTAATATATTTTTTTAAATTAATAATTTTAATAATTATTACTTTTAATTTTCATTAGATATTTTAATCGTCTGTTAAAATGTATTCTATTAAAATTATTTACCGCGATAATACTGCAAAAGCGAGTAACTTTTTTAACGAGATATGTTTCTGAGCAGAGTATTTATATCTGGTAATGCTGAAATCTGTAAAGGGCATCAGACTAAAATGTCACAGTAAAATTAATTTAAAATGATTATTTTCTTAAAAATGAAAGTTATTTTAGTTACAATTTTTATAAATATAATAATCATTTCTTAAAGTATTTTTTTACCATTTTTATTATTAAACAATTTTTAATCTATAATTTTTAATAAAGAGTGCAGTCATCCATATCTTTATTATTAGTTTTATGACTTAGTTGATATCATCATCATTATTTTCATTGTTGTCGATCGGCTAAAGAAGGAAGACCTTTTCAACATTAATCTATTTTTTTCGATTCATAGATTACTTCACAGTGCTGCAAACTTATCTCATCCCTCCATCTCACAGGTGGTCATTTTCTAGTTCTTTTAAAATCACTTGAAATCCAGCTTATGATTTTAACTGCCCATCTATTACTATCTCTTCTGGTAAATAAATACAGTCCAATACCATATATGTCTTTTAATTTTGCAGTGATAGTAATAATACCTTTCACATATTGTATTCCTCATTGTAAAATTTTCAACATTGCAGTGGTATAACATCTTCATATTGTTCTTCTGCTAAGGGTCCAACTTTTAGATTAACATGTAAGAATTGGCAAAACACATTTACTACACATATTTTTTTTTCTAATACATAAGTATATTTTATTTTTATATTAAATTATTTATACCGAAAGCAGTCCACCAAAGTTTAAATAATTTTATGTGGTTTAGTCTATTCATACAATTTGAAGAATTAAATATTTCTTACTTGAATCCTATTTTTAAAATAGAAAAGAATTTTAGGTTAGACATCATTAAAGAGTAAAAATATGTCCCAAAATTTAATATTAAATTTATTGGGTACTTATGAGTTTTCAAGTAAACCAAGATGAAACCTCATACTTTTGATAAATATACAGTTTCCAGGGCCTACAATCTATTGAAGATTTGTTATTAAATTAAAATAAAATTAATAAATCAATTGTTAAGTTTAAAAAAGAAATAAATTTTGATAAATTTATTAAAAAGCCTTTATTTCAAATTTTTTTTTACCTATAACATGGAAAGCGATGAGACACTCTTAACATTGTTATAATTCAATTCAGCATGTTTCTTCATGGTTGCAGATTTTTTGCTAAATTGTCATAATGATAAAAATGTGGGATCTTCCTATAACAGAATATGGTGCAGAGTGCACTATTTCCAAAGGTGTAGCATCCAGCCCTCCCAAAAAGTCTGCATTAGTGCTCATAATGTGATTGCATGCTTTTGACATGCATAAAGTGTAATTATTTTTATTTATCTTCCTTTTTTATTTTTATTTTAATAAGTTAATCCAAAAAAGAAGAAGAAAATAAACTGTAAATATTGTAATAAATTTGTCCACAATAATTTCTTTTTTAAAAATAACAGTAATAAAAAAAAATATATTTATTAAATAGAATGTTTCTTAGCAGGCATTCTTTGTGGACATTTTTTGAGGGCCACCAAAACTGTATAATTTATCAAAAATATGGGCTGCCATCTTGGTTTACTTGAAAACCCACAAGTATCATTTATTGATATTTAACCATCAAAACATCACATGATGGCCATTTTATATGCTTATATATGTTTTCAATAAGAATGTCAAACTTTCTATATAAAAGTGCCACCAAATGCAAGACTTTGTAATCAATGGATGCCAGAAGATTTGTGCATAAAATTCTTAATGAGTGTCAACTCATCCAACACCCTAGACTAGTTTCTAACTGTGAATTTCATTAGTGAAAAGCCTTGGATTTGAGAAGACTGCAGTTGGATCCTAGGATCTAATGCAATCATCCAGTAGCCATCTTTTACCTATTTGATTAATCATAAAGCTAGAAGCCCAAGATGAAAACCCTAATTTTTGTAACCCAAGCTCATCCACATGTATAATCACATACATCTGAACTCAGTTCAGCATCTATACATTTTGGTTTCTAATTTTTCAAAAACTACAGTGACTATTATTCTATGGGCAAGATCAGTATAAAGCCATTAAAACAACACATGATCATCATTTCATATGCTTACACTTGCTGGTAATTAAAGTACCAAACTCTCTATACAGTAGTGACACCAAATTCAAGCCTTCATAAACAATTGTTGCAGGAAGGTTCATGCATAAAACCCCTTTCTAGCTTCTGGATTTCATCCATGAAAAGCTTTGTACCTAAGCAAACTGCATCTAGATATTAGGATCTAATGCAAACCTCCAGCAGCTACCTTTTACCTTTTTTGGTTAACTATAAAGCTAGAAGCCCAAGATGAAAACATCATAATGTTCCCAACCCAAGCTCATTTGCCTGTATACTCATATAGATCTGAACTCAGTTCAGCATCTATATATTTTGGTGTCTTTGGTTTTTCAAAAATCACAGTCACAATTATTCTATGCCAAGATAGGTATAAAATCATCAAAAATCACATGATCACCATTTCATATGTCTTCACATGCTGTAAATAAGAGTACCAAATTCTCCATACAGTAATGCCACTAAGTTCAAGCCTTCATAAATAATGGATGCAGGAAGTTTTATTCATAAAATCCTAATCTAGTGATTACTCATCCAACACTTCCAGACTAGTTTTTAGCTTGTGGATTTTATAAGTCAGGAACCTTGGATTTGAAAGCAGTGCACATAGATCTTAGGAACTAGTGCAACCCTCCAGCAGTCATCTTTTACCTCTTTGGTTAACTATAAAGCTAGGAGCTCCATTGATTATGAATTCTTGCACTTAGTGGCAGTACTATATGGAGAATTTTGTACTCTTATTGTTATTTAAATACTAAAAGAAATTTCTTTGCTATAATTTATAAAGTCATTCTTATTAGCCAGTAAAAGATGTTTCTGCTCTGCTGCATCTAAGCTTTTATGATTTGTTATTTCAAAAATAAATATTTTAAAATAAAAATCTAATTGTTGTCATGTTGTTTTTGATTTAAATAAACATTTTACAAATGTATTGCATAAATAAGCTTAAATATATAAACAAATTATTGATTATTGCAATTTTTCTTTTTCTAAAAACAGACTCAATGACTGTCCTGAAACCAAACAATCCATCAATCAGAAATTTCCATTTCTATTAAGAGAAAAATAGGACATATGTTGGATTGACTTATATGCAAATTAATATTCTAATGTTTTAGAGATTCATATGATGTTGACATCTTCAGATTTTTTTAACTAATAATTTTAATAATGATTTTTATACAAAAAACTGTGGACCATAATCTAACATTATAGATAACTGCAAAATAGTGAATAAAAGTCACAGCTATATTGGCAGTACCACAATCCCCAAAACATTTCAAAATAAATGATTTTTAGCTACTAAATCAGAACAGCTAAAAGTTATCACTGATTCCTCTCACTTTACATATATTTTACTCAATCTCTAATGCTCAATTTAACTAGAGATTTAAACATTATTATTTTTATAAAATATATCCTATATAAATATTTTGGTTGCACTCCAATTAGTTGCAAAGTTTGAGTCATCATCATTACTGTCAACCATTATCAAGCCACTGAAGGATTAAGGACTTTTTCAAGTCCAACCATCTCTGATCACTAACCTCTTTTATCCACATCACCCCTGCACATTTTCTTATTTTATTTATCCATCTCACATGTAGTCTCTTTCTGGGTCTTTTACCATCTCTTGAAATCCAGTTTAAAATGTCAATTGTGCATCTGTTATCATATATTTTAGCAGTATGTCCAGCTCAACTTCAGTCTTTTAATTCTTTCATCAATATCAGTAACACTTGTTTGTTCTCCTACCTATATATTGTGTTTTCAATCTCTTCTTCTTACTCCTAACATGTATCTCTCCATACTTCCTTAAGTGGTCTGATGTCTCTGTATTGCCCTTCTATTAAGTATCCAAGTCTCAGATCCATAACTAAGAACTGGTAAAACACATTACTAAAAACCCTCCTTTTCAAATATATAGGCATATTTCCTTTTAATATTAAGTTCTTTCTATCAAAACCACTCCAACAAAGTTTAATTCTATGACTAATTTTATCCCTTATGTTTCCATATGTAGTAATAATATGATTAAAGTATTTGGAGTTGTTAACTTCTTCTAACTTGTCATAATCTTTATTTTCATCTATTGAGAAAATCCATTGAACTATAGTTAGTCTTTTTAACTGTTACAATGAGTCCTTCTTTCTTACTTTCATATGACAACTCTTACACATTTCATGAAGCTCTGAAGCATTATTTGCAAAAAAGAATTACATCATTTCATGAAGGTCTGAAGCATTATTTGCAAAAAGAATTACATCATTTCATGAAGGTCTGAAGCATTATTTGCAAAAAGAATTACATCATCTGCAAAATTTAAATGACTTAAATAATCTCCATTTACTTTTACTCCTTATGCTTTCTATTTTAATTCACAAAATACTTCTTGCAGTACTGCTGAAAAAGTTATGGAGATATGTATGCATTGAACCTTTAATGTAAATCATAACAATTTCACAATGGTTTACAATGATTTTATATGACACTGAAACACTTTATGAAACTCTGAATGAACGATTGCATGTATTATTATATGAGAACATACTTCAACTATTTACCACAGAAAATTTAAAGCAATCACATGACTGGATCATGAGATACAACATGAAATGTAACAGTTAGTTTGTTCTTTAACCCATGGTAAAATAACATGCTAACATTAAATGTACTTAATCCTTAATGAAACAACAAGCTAATGTTAGATTTTAGCACAACTGCTACTGAGACATTTAAAATGATTTAAACTGTCTTTAGAGTAAATCCACAGGAGAGTGAATACATGAGATATTAAAATGTTTTTAATTGGTTTACAAAATGTTGCAATGGTAGAGAGAACATTAAAAGTGGCCAATGAATGTACAAAACAACCTGTCATGTTTTATGTCCTGATTGACACACTACCATTTAAAAATTTTGAGGTTAATGGTTAAATGATATAGCTATGTAAAACATGCAGTGGTTTATAGATGGCGCTTCAGGCAGCTTAGCTGGAGAGCCATTGTGTACATTTAAAGATTTTTGCAATACATTGCAAAGTATTTGTGACCTAGATTATAATAATTTAATGCTGTACATTTGGTGAATATATTTATGCTTAGCAACTATCTGGCATGTATTCACAGTATTTAAACAGTAATCATATGTGATGAGCAGATTTAGCTGTCTAAACCTTTAACTTATTACACAAATGGAGTTATCCGTGAAAGATAGATATATAAATGAGTAGAGTCAGCCTGATATCTTCTTCACTGATTGGAAAACTTACAAGATTATAAAACATAGTTTAAGAGAAGTGCATTGATTTGATTGGTCACATACTTTTCTTTCAATAGAGTGCTAAATCTTCACATATATTAGAATCTCCTGTTAAGTGTACGTATATATATATATATATATATATCAGGAATGTTGTATATAAACAAATTAGATCAAACTGGGGTGAATAAATATTCCACCAGTACACTAATCAATGTGAATCCAGAAGTTTTAAGAAGACAAAACAACACTCTCCATATAGTAGTGCCATCTTGTGCTAACTAGAGCAATCAATGGATGCCAGGCTCCTCACTGATGAAGGCCACAAGCCAGAAACTAGTCTGGGGATATTGGATGAGTAGGCACTAGATAGGGATTTTATGCACAAGCCTTCTGGCATCCATTGATTGCTCTTGTTAGCACAAGATGGCACTACTATATGGAGAGTGTTGTTTTGTTTTGAATTGTTTAATAACAATTATTGTGCTAGTATGAGATAGTGATCATGTGATGTTTAGTGGTTTAAGTTTTAAGAAGGTGACTAATATTAGAAAAATGAAGAATCTCTTATAATCTTTTATTGAACAGCTAATTTGTAGAGGATCTCTACTTTTGATTTTGATATACCCTCAATGTTAAATTGGAAGTAATTTTATTGTGTTGCCTAGGTGAAGAAAAGATTGCTCTATAGAGGGTATTCTTCCTCATGTGTCATAGCATCAGCCGGGAAGCGAACTCGCTAACCCGGGACAACTGCTTGTAAAGCAACTGCCGCTGACCTCTCGACCTTGACACTTGAAGTTTATGTTTGCCAACACAATGCGTATGTTTTTTTTATTTACACCCTCATCTCTGTCATGGTATGGGTATCTCACATTACCCGCCGAAGTTCACGTTAATAGATTTTTTTGTGTATTTTCATAATGTACTGACTTAATTAGAGTTTATTAAGATAAAGACTGATTTCCAGGCGGAGACCTTAGTTTGAAATAATAATGCTTGTATTTGCAGGATGAGTCGTGGGAACACTAATATGCATTCATTCATCCCAAAATATTTATGTTTATTTAAGTCAACTTATCGAATATAGTCCAGTTTGAGAAATTGTTTAGTAGTTTAAAAGGTTGTATTAATTTTAATTATCAAATATCTGATTTAAATAAATAAATAAAAAATCTTATTTTTTTTTTTAATTTTAAAAAAAAAATTTTTTTTCGTAATATTTTTTTTTTTGAAATTGCGGTTAATAAATTTGAAAAAAAAAATCGATATTGGAAAAGCTGAAAAGATGTGCGTGTAAGAGAAAAAAATACTTATTTGTAATTAATGCATACAAACTTTATATGAAGCTCTATTTTCTTGTGTTTAGGCATCAGTTTGCCGTTTATTTGGGCTAAGGTTCAAATCCAGATGAAACCTTTTTTTTTTAATCTTACATAAAGTAAGATTCTTATTTTAGAAAGCTAGTCCGCGTCTTTATCTAACATTACGTTGTTGGTCCGCAAATGACACGAGAATAAAGCAAGAAATGAAATCTATAAACCCTTTATCACTTGTTGTGTGGCTTGCCTATAATAAATATATAGTTTCTCTAAGAAAAACGTAGTCTTTGTCTAAGCAAAGGCTGTAATACTTAGCTTTTAAGTTTTCTAATTAAATTTGTTTTTTTTTTTGTAAAAGAAAAATTGTAATAGCATTTTATTGTTGCTTTAATATTTTATATATTATCTATTGTAAACTATGTTATGGGAACGTCTGCAACCGCTTACCACCTGTTTTATCTCTGCATTTACGACCATTAATAGCTCGTTTCATTTAGGGTTAAAATTTTTAATAACGCAAGGCAGGACTTAACTGGAGATATTATATATTTTAAATAGCTGGACCTTTTTGAAATTAAGCAAACATCTATCATAATACTTAACATAAAATTAAATGTAATTATTCTAGTTTTAAATCGACTATGACTAGTTATCACATGATTTGTCGCTTGGAATATCAATGTCATTCGAACCAAAGGGCGGATACGAACTACGATTTACGACTTATATAGCTTTTGAGTCGGCCGCTTTACTAATTCACTAAACAACGCAGACTACCGCAACTTTCATAATTTCTTTTAGATAATAGCTAAATTTAATCAACTGTTTATAAATATAATAAAGAAACAACTATAGTTTCTTATACTCAATAAAAATATTACATAAGAAAAAGAAAATCCATAGATTAAATGAAAAGCTAAGACAAGTAACCCAAATTAATGGAAACAGTAATTACGGGAAAATGAAAAAAATTCTTCTTTAATCTGTTTTGATGTCTTAAATATTCTTAAATAAACTTTGAAAATCAAAGATAAAGCTTTCTTTGATGTAACCAGAATATTTGACATTGTAAAATGGTAAAGTATATGTATTATGTGAGGTTTGTAATAGTCACGCCTATGAAATGGGATTCGAATGCAGTCCATATGAAATTATTTTCAAGAAGCTTAGGATTTTTTCTCATATATCTAACCATGGCCCATCCAGCTAACCATCCAATCTTAAGTCTGTAAATGGATATTTAGCTATTTTTAGCTAAAGGTTAAGTAAGCATAAAAGGGAAATTGCTTGAGTGCCCTTTTCCCATTCAGCAATTGGCAAGCCTGTTTTTATATGAAAGGCTGTTCAAGAAGTCAATGGCTATAGGGTCTATTTAGTTTAAAAAAAAAAGTTCAATCTTTTTTAATCATATACATATATATGAGGATTTTCAGGTTCATCCATGTGATTGTTTTCTATTAGTACTATTGCACTGAAAAGGTATTATTTGTCTAGCAACCCATTTCACCTATTATGTTCCATCGTAGTATTTATCCTCAGTTCAAACACATCCAAGTCCACATATATTAATGTATATTTATGTATTGTATGATAAGAATTGTCTCTCCACGTAACAAAATCTAGAACACAGGCAAAATACATTAAAGCTGATCGAATCTGGATGCTGTGATCCAGAATCCGACCAACATTCAATCCTTTCACCTCTGCTCAATGATCCAATACCCTATGGATGCCATTTCTCAACTTACACAGACATTCAATTTAACCATGGTCCAGCAGTCACCCAGGGTGAAACAAGAGACTCATAAATTAACTAATTTAACACTGATTTGGTCAGATATACACACATATGACTAAATGATTAATTAATATATCAATGATTGATTATGAAATTTAATAGAATGATCTACTTATAGATAAAATGATGTATGTGCAATAAATTCTAGAACTGGATAAAATTGAACTCACGGACAATAAAAATATGGAAATGAGTTATAATTTTAAATATTATTAATTTAATAAAACAATAACCAATAGTAAATCAAAATATACACAATTATATAATGAGAATATGAGAGATTACACAAGCAGGTGTTGCATAACTAATGAGATTAATATTACATGTTATCTCATTATAAGTATTTGATAAAGTGTAGTGCGGTATTGAAGTTTATGCGTATATTAATATGCCAAATTTCTAGCTCTTGGGTAGTCTGCTAAATCATATGGAACTTATTAGCCAAAGTTATATAACTAACTTAATAGCACTCCTATGGCATCTATCTATATCAAGTATGTAGATAATCCAAGCTCAGAGATGCACAGGTTAGCATGTTAACCTAGATTAGAATATACACTGATGCTAGATAAGCATTTAATATAAAGGGAGAGAAAACTGGTTTATGATAGGTTTACCTATATACTCTATGGCACATATTAAAATATTAATAAAGCTAGAAGGTGCAAATGGGTCATTATTCATGGGGCTTCAGCCTCAAAGGCTCGGTTGCCCTACAACCACTCAACTTGCTATGAATAGGAACATTAATAATTCAGGAAGTCGGATAAGCATTAATTATGAATAATCTAGGTCCTTGTGCCCTAGTTCTAAAAGAGTGTGTTTTACCCGAACTAAGTGGATAAGTGTGACCTCCACCAGCAACTCATCAAGAATCATGCAGCAAGCAGATAATTGTACATTGTGTACTTAGTAAGGACACATTAGGCACTTATACATATATAACGCAAATACGTAAAATTATATTATCATGCCTTAAAAATAGATAGCGTCTATTTGCATATCTATACAACCCAGTTCTCAAATTTAGTATTTCAAATATACTATTTAATGACTAAATTAATTAATAACCTAGTTTAAGATTATCATCTGCATCTCAACATATATAAATCTAAGGAGGATAAAGCATATTTGCGGGATAATTACAAATAAAACATTAAAATATGCTTTGAGAATATTTCTGTGGCTAGTTCCTATGATGTACGAGTTACATATATAAATAGTTATAATTTATAACTAGAGTCAAGCAAACTACAACTTTAACTAGACAACGACAGATTATCATAATATTAATACCCAAAATTTAATCAGTAAAATAATAACATGATCTTGAAACAGTGAGTGAGAAAAATAATAATTCAATTATCTAATATTTATTAAAGCGAAAGTTTGAAATTATCTTCGCAGATTGATAAGCTAAAATTATACTTATAAATACTTGCGGTTTCTAGTTATTTGGCATATTAAATACATATAATATTAAAATGATAAAATTATAGAATAAATTGAATAGATTAGAAATAGGCATAAAAGACCGCAGAAAATTATACATTTAGTTTAAAATAGATTATTAGAGTTTTACATTTTAACAGAGAATTCAATATCACAAGTTTTACAATCAGACAAGATTTAAACATTAGCATTTAACAGTTTTCTTTGCAGATTTTAGAAAAGGTATTTGGGAAAGGCAGATTTAATAAATAGCTAGCTTTTAAAAAAAAAATTAAAAGTCACAGTTTATGAACAGAGCTCTGAGAGAAAATTTATCAATTTACCGGTCACCTGTTTTTGATGCAGTTCTGGGCACTCAAGACAATAATAAGTTGACACTTTTGGCAATGATTTAAAGTTAATGGAGGTTTTTCCATGGGCTGATTTGCTGGTGTACGGCATATTTTATCAGACAAAAGTTCTTCCCATCTGGTAAGGAAAGGTGGTGAGCAATTTCTGGCCTACCTCACCATTTTGAAGATAAAACGAATGTGGTTCTGTTTACAATTCACTTATTATATATATAATCAATCCTCGGCAACAAAACTTTAAGTATTTATATTTTTCTAACTCTGGCCACCTGTTTATTTTCACAAGCTTGTCCATAGCTGAAAAGTACATTTATTTATTTTTAAAAAAATATGTTTAATTGCTAAAGCTAGTAGAAAAACCCATTACTTCATTTTACAAAAACATTTTTAATTATGACAACTAATTTAGATTTTGCTTTTCTGCATTTTTCCTCCTGTTTATTGTGACAATGCTATAAAATTCTGCGAATTTTGTTATTAAAATTTTAGATTTATAAAATCAAGTTCATGCTATTTTAGGACTATTGCATGACCTAATTTAAAAGTTATTTACAAAAAAAACCAAGTTTCTTTGATAATTAGTATAAAACTAATTTTATTACCATACATGCAGAATAACAATGGAAATGGCTTATATACATATGCAATTTCAATAATATAACAATAAAATTGGCTAAATAATTTATCCTAAAATATTTCTTAAACTAGAAATATTTATAAAATTGATACATATCTGTAATATATAACAATAACATAACAATAAAATTGGTTAAATAATTTAAACTAAAACATTTCTTAAACTAGAAATATTTTTAAAATGAATACAAATCTGTAACATATACATATACTATTAAATTACAGACTTACCATTTGCATATATATATATATATATACATGATTTTGCAAATATAGTAATTTAAGGTTGTTTAAATGGGTATTCTGAGAGGCTTCAAACCTGGCATAGAGATAGGTGGGTGGTAAAATACATGAATCAAGCAGGTGGATAAAACTCACTGTTTCAGTATATATATGTATGTATATTGCATTCATTTAGGTATATTAATGTCTGTATGCATATTGTTATATAATGTGTATACTTAGTTATAAAACTGTATAATAAATTAAAAGTTGTATAAACATTGTTGTATGTATAGGAAAGCACCTACATATATATATGAATGAAGATGTAACTCAATAGATTTTATAAGCCTTGCACCACAATTAAATTGTTTTATCATTAATTTATTAAAATAGAAATGTACAATTTTTTTTTATTTAGCTTAAAACTCACATATGATTACAATTTAAGAGATGACACAATTACATGTATATTAATGTCTGTATGCATATTGTTATATAATGTGTATACTTAGTTATAAAACTGTATAATAAATTAAAAGTTGTATAAACATTGTTGTATGTGTAGGAAAGCACCTACATATATATGTGAATGAAGATGTAACTCAATAGATTTTATAAGCCTTGCACCACAATTAAATTGTTTTATCATTAATTTATTAAAATAGAAATGTACAATTTTTTTTTATTTAGCTTAAAACTCACATATGATTACAATTTAAGAGATGACACAATTACATATATAACAGAATGTTTACAGAACATAAATCTGTTTTAAAAGATCACCTGTTTCTTGAAAATCTCATGTCACATGCACCTGGGTTAATTTATGTGGGAACCAAGAGCAGATTTTAAAATAAGTTTTAAATAAATTTTAAGACAAAAAAAGGCAGTCAAGCTACACTATTTTATGAATAACCGGAGTTTTACTTTTGTCTTTTCTAAAGTTAATAAATCTGTGTTAGAAGAAGTATAAAGAGCTAATATCATTTTATATTTATGTCTAATATATATATTTTTTTCATATGTCAAAGCATTGGCTGGGAAGCAAACTCACAAACCTGAGACAACTGCTTGTAAGGCAGCTGTGCTGACGACTTGGCCACCAATGCTTGACCAAATATTTTTTTTTAATTTAAAAAAATCGAAATTACATGTTGTCTACACTGTTGTTACTAAACTTGGTTGATTTCCATAATTTCATACTATTTGCATATTGTCTGGTTTTTAACATAGATATTTTAATTTCCTTCTATATGTTTATAAAAATAAATAAAATTGAAAAAGACACATATATTATTTAATATAAAAAGTTTTTGGTTAATGTTTTATTGCTGCAAACAGGTTAATAAAAGGCATGTGTCGAGTGTATTAATGTATGGTTGGGAAACGTCGACAATGAATAATAAAAATTAGAAACCGATTGGAAACCTTTGAGATGTAGTTATGGAGAAGAATGGGAAAAATCAATTGGATGAATAAAATAACAAATGAAGAAGTTTTGAAAACAGAGTAAATCAAAAAAGAAGGTTGATTGAGGAAATTAGATAGAGAGAGAGTGAGAGAGAGAAACTGGACTGAACATATATTAAAAAAGAAATTATAGCTTAATGAAAGATGTTTGAAGGGAATGGTGACTGGAAGTAAAAAAAAAGATGGAAAAGATTGCCTTATTGAATATGAGATATTTCTTTTATATAGCGCGATGTTTATGAATTGTAATAAACTAATGATCAGCTTTTCAAGCTAATCCACATGCACTTTATGAATCTTAATAATAAATGAATACTCTCATTTCCAACACAAGATAAAGTCTTTGCGAAAGAATAGAATGAATCCACCTATTCTTTCAACCCAAATGCTTAAGTATGGGCAAATCTTAAGTACTGGAAATGAGAGCGTGAAGATATTAACCAATCACTTTAAATTACTTTTACTATGTCTGAATAAATGACACCTGTGAAATAGTTTGCTAATATTTTCTTTGGGAGATGGTGTGTGACAACTCTCTGGATCTGTCCGCTTGACAGAATACTGTTGATGATGATGATGAATAATCTTTTTGATTTTATTTATTGATACGCAAAAAGAACATAAAGAATTATATATATGACCATTTTATGATAACGTAATGCATATATATATATATATAATACATATTTTGCGGGTTCATCGCAAAATATGTATTTTATATATTTAACCCGTGCAAATCTTCGTTTTAACATATATATATATGCAAATATACACGTATGTGGTCAGTAAAACTTTAGGCAAATGATTCTCTAATAACCCCATCTCCCAAAGGAAATATTAGCAAACTAAGTAATTTCCAGATGTTGAAGTGTAGGCACATGCATGTATACATGAATTTATATTGATGATATCGTATAATATCTCTAGCCAATGTCCTGTTGTGAAATGTTGGTTGCTTATATAATTTAATATATAGTATATCACAACATCACAAATAGATACTTTTAATCTTAATAACAAAACTAAATCATTGAAATGTAATATTAATAATTCAAGACAAACTCTATTTATTAGGAAGTTAATAGGATTATTCAACTTATATAATCCTTCTAAAGAAATGTAAAAGTCTTGTTAGGGGTAGCGTTTCAAGACTAACGCGTAAGTTATTTTTCAATAAGTTTTTTAATAACTGTGTGTAGTTTTGTACTTAAAATTGCTTAAGAACTTCGGAGAAACCACATAGAAAACGATCGCTCGCGCGCGTGTATAAACATACTTGTAGTTTTTTTCTTCTTGTCTTTACTTAGATTAAATAAAAATCATTTACGGGAAGCTTAGCCATTTTCTGCCTCTGAAGAGAATATGCGCCTAGGTATTAATAAAATAAAGACCAATACATCTTTTCTTGCTTTATTTATATATAAACTGCGAAATCTCTTTGCTCTAACATCTGAATGCTATCTTCTGAATGCTATCTTGTTATATTTTTCCATTTATAAAATAATCATAAACTATAAAAATAGTCTTCTTTTATGCTTTTGCATAGAAATATTTATTTATAGCAACAAGGAATGAAATTCACTACACTTCATTAGTTAATAAAAAGTCAAAAGGATTTTGCCTTGACAACGTTAATCGTTAATGTGAATAAAATTTTCTATTCAAAAAGAAAAGAAGAATATAGTAGCTTATCTGTATGGTTAGTGAGTATTAATATTTAGATATATTCAGAGGTAGTTAGCTCCTACTGATTGGAGTTTTAGCAGGAAGAATTAGGCTTGGAGACTGAGCTACCAGATATGTATGAATAACACAGAGGCAAAACTCTCCATACACTAGTGCAACTCAGGGCAAGTCAGAGTAATCAATGGATGCAGGGAGATGTGTACATAAAATTCCTATCTAATGCCTACCCATTCAATATCCCCAGACTAGTTTCTAGCTTCTGGCTTTCATCAGTGAGGAGCCTTGTCTCTGAGAGCTTGTGTAAGCATTGATCATGTAATGTTTAGTGGTTTAATATTAATCCTGCCAATAGATATGTATAAGCTGCAAAAGACGAGTCCATTTAAAATTAGCTTATTGTTGTGTTTATATGTAGATATATATTCAGAATAAATCACAAACTCGCACAAATATGATAAGTTTATATACAATACCTATTTATGTCTAACATCTGCTATATGGTTCTCCTGAATTGTTGACTATATAGTCTTGTTGTAATGCAACTATTGAGGCAAGGGCATTCAAGTGCCTTCTATGTATGCCTGACATGTTCTGTGGCAGCTGGGCATGGTAAATCTTCTAGCTATATTGTGACAGTTTGCCTCATATTCGGTTTATCTAGTGGCTTCTAGTTTCATGTGAATTTGTCTCACTGCCTTATTGAGAACTGTGTATTAACATTCAGCTCTGGCTGTTATTTAATTGTTATCTGACTTGACCTCGAAATGGATTACCCATTTATTGACAGATCCCCTTTCTTAAAGGAAGATATTCACTGATCATCATCACCAATCATGGTTTGGTTCTCCCATTTGTCTATATTTTTCCTATTTATATATCCATTGGTCTGAAAAGATGGCAAATGCTAAAGCAAATAAAGATAACATTGAATCTGGACAAGTCCACTAGTCAAAAGTAAGTTGAGCCAACATTCTCTTTCTCTGGTTAAAATTAGCCCTGGAGAATTCTCTGAGAAGGATTGGTGGATGGACCCCTTTGTCACTTTCTAGTTTATTCAGGCCTGATTATATTATCGGGTTCATTGCCATCATCAGTAGGTATGGTGTCTTCATCAGTAAGTCTGGTGTTTTCATTAGAAAGTCTAGGGTCCTTGAACCTTGTAGTCTTTGCTTCTGGTTGGTGACACTTCACAAGGCTGATGACTGATAATTTAATTTTAGCCAGTCTCTGTGCCCCTAATGGGACTCCTTTATCACTCACTGATTTTTTTAGGCCTGATTACATTATCAAGTTTAGTTCCATCATCAATAGGTGTGGTGTCTTCATCAGTAACTCTGTTTTCATTAGCAAGTCTAGTGTCTTTGAATCTTATAGAATCTTTACTTCTGGATGGTGACTCTTCACAAGGCTGATGAGCATAGTTTAATCTTAGCCAGTCTCTGTGCCTATAGTGCTATTGGTCATCTATTGTTTAAACAACTACTGTTTGCAATCCTTTTAATTTGATCACAATTGGTAGAACCCATTCATTGGTTCCACTACACATGTGACACTGACTCCCTATCTACACTTTAGTTCTATTATCATTTTTCCATTATAATATTTAGGCCTAAAATCTGTCAGGGTAATTCTCAGAGCCCTGTAAAATAATAATTCAGCTGGCATTATACCAGGTGTTCAGGGTAGAATGTTACCCTATTAGGTTTCAAGCAATACAGCTGTTGCAGCTACTTGTGTTATCTATTAGTTTCTCAACCAGGCCACTGCTGACCAGATTAAATGATGGACTGAACACTAGGTCACTGCTATTGTTGGTACATTGTCTGGTAGACTTGATGTAAAAGTCATGCCAATGTCTAACACTATGATTTTAGGCCTTCTTAGAGTGTCAGAAGATACTACGGATTGTCATTTCACTGCTAAAGGTGAGATAACATTTATGCGATAGTCACAGACCTACATATATGTTATGTTTGTTATTTTAACACATTTAAAACCAAGACTGGCAATCACCTGATCACAAGCAACCAACTGCTCTTTTAATCCTTTTTTAAATTTATATTTGATATTTGTAAATAAATATTTTCAAGATGTTAAGAAAGGAGAAGACTGCTTATCCAGTTGCTTCTTGAATTGAACCTTATTATGGGATAATAATTACAGTATTTGACTGAAGGTTTGTGAAGATGGTACATTAGATGTGATAATATGTTGGACTACTTTCATCATATATCAAATGTTAAATGTATAGAAAAGTTTATTTAAACTTTTCAAATATAAACAACTTGTTAGTAATAACACACAAATGTACAACACAGGTTAGTAATGACACAATGCTTTGAGTTGTATTATTTCTCCACTCTTCTTCAGAATGTTGCTGGCCTGACCACTGACCGTATTAATATGGAGTCAAATTCACATTTTTAGATTATCAAATAGTGAATTTAAAGCAAAGGCTCTAACCAACTGAGCTATTCTGTTAAAGGCCACATATAGTAGAAATGTCATACATTTATATATGAGGGTTGGTTCAAAGCCTCCTGAGTCCCTCAATTCAATATTGGAGAATCTAAAGGTGCAAGTTTGCCTCCTATACTAATACTTATACCAATCAGACTAGCAACACCTGGAGAAGAGTGGAGAATAATGCTATTCAAAACCTTGTGTCATTACTGACCTTGTTGTCTATTTATGTGTTATTCACATGATCACATTTCCTATACTAGCACATTAATTGTTGATAAACAGAGAAAAATGCTCCATACAGTATTGGCACCTGTGCTAAACAGAGTAATCAATGGATGCCAGAAGGCTTGTGCATAAAATCCCTATCTAATGCCTACTCATCCAATATCCCCAGACTAGTTTCTGGCTTGTGGCCTTCATCAGTGAGGAGCTTTGGATCTGAGAGCACTGCATCTAGATCTTAGGATCTAATGCAACGCTCTAGCAACCACCTTTTATCTCTACTTAACTACAAAACTATGAGAATGAAATTGAAAACACAAAAAATATTTTCAATCTAAGCTCAATAGCTTATAGAGTCATATGGTCTGAACTCAGTTCAGGAACCATACATTTTGGTGTCTTTGGATCTTTTACAACCATAGCCACCACTATCCTATTAGGCAGGATTGGTGTTAAACCATTAAGTATCACATGATCACATTTCCTATACTAGCACATTAATTGTTGATAAACAGAGCAAAACTCTCCATACAGTATCGCCACCTGTGCTAAACAGAGTAATCAATGGATGCCAGAAGGCTTGTGCATAAAATCCCTATCTAATGCCTACTCATCCAATATCCCCAGACTAGTTTCTGGCTTGTGGCCTTCGTCAGAGAGGAGCCAGAAACTAGTCTGGGGATATTGGATGAGTAGGCATTAGATAGGGATTTTATGCACAAGCCTTCTGGCATCCATTGATTATTCTGTTTAGCACAGGTGGGAGTTTTGCTCTGTTTATCAACAATTAATGTGCTAGTATAGGAAATGTGATGTTTAATGGTTTAACACCAATCCTGCCTAATAGGATAGTGGTGGCTATGGTTGTAAAAGAGCCAAAGACACCAAAATGTATGGGTGCTAAACTGAGTTCAGACCCATATGACTATATAAGCTATTGAGCTTAGATTGAAAATATTTTTTGTGTTTTCAATTTCATTCTCATAGTTTTGTAGTTAGGTAGAGATAAAAGGTGGTTGCTAGAGGGTTGCATTAGATCCTAAGATCTAGATGCCGTGCTCTCAGATCCAAAGCTCCTCACTGACGAAGGCCACAAGCCAGAAACTAGTCTGGGGATATTGGATGAGTAGGCATTAGATAGGGATTTTATGCACAAGCCTTCTGGCATCCATTGATTACTCTGTTTAGCACAGATGGCAATACTGTATGGAGAGTTTTGCTCTGTTTATTAACAATTAATGTGCTAGTATAGGAAATGTGATCATGTGATGCTCAATGTTTAACACCAATCCTGCCTAATAGGATAGTGGTGGCTATGGTTGTAAAAGAGCCAAGGACACCAAAATGTTTGGGTGCTGAACTGAGTTCAGACCAAGACTATATAAGTTATTGAGCTTAGTTTGAAAATATTTTTTGTGTTTTCAATTTCATTCTCATAGTTTTGAGTTAAGTAGAGATAAAAGGTAGTTGCTAGAGGGTTGCATTAGATCCTAAGATCTAGATGCAGTGCTCTCAGATCCAAAGCTCTTCACAGACGAAGGCCACAAGCCAGAAACTAGTCTGGGAATATTGGATGAGTAGGCATTAGATAGGTATTTTATGCACAAGCCTTCTGGCATCCATTGATTACTCTGTTTAGCACAGGTGGCAATACTGTATGGAGAGTTTTGCTCTGTTCATTCAACATTTACTGATAGATGATAAAAATAGTCCAACATATTACCACATCTAATAATTAGAGTGTTTAACTAATATTTTAAATAATAGAAATTTGTAAATAAATCAAGCTGTCAAAATTAATTTTTATTTATTTGTTTTAAAAGAATGCCATTTTTTTATTTGTACACTGATTCTATTATGTTCTATGAATAAAATGAAGGTTTAAATACAACTAAAGCTATTCTGAAATTGATAAAATATCATCAAGCTATTTTTTCATCTTCTCCTTGTCCCGGTTTTAAATTTTTTTGGTTGGGATATCACCATTATCAATTCACTGCAGTATAGTCTGACTAAGTATAATCTATCTTTTCCAATCTCTTGCCTCTCTTCTCCACCATCACCAATGCACATTTCTTATTTCATCCATCCATCTCACATGTGATCACTTTCTGGATCTTTTACAATCTCTTGGAATCCAGTCTAAGATTTCAATTGTCCATTTATTAACATATTTCTTAGCAATATATTCAACCCAACTCCACTTCAGTCTTCGAATTCTTTCATGATGTCAGTCACACCTGTTTGTTTTCTTATCTATATATTGCATTTTCAATCTCTTCTTGTAACTCCTAGCCTGCAGCTCTCCATATTTCTTTGAATGGTCTGAAGTCTCTGTATTGTTCTTCTATTAAATTTCCAAATCTCAGACCCATAAGTAAAATCTGATAAAATATATTTCTTAAAAACCTTATTTCTCAAACACATAGGCATATTTTCTTTTAATATTGTTTTTTTTTTTACCAAAAGCACTCCAACCAAATTTAATTCTATGAGTAATTTCATCCATTATGTTTCATTTGTGGTAATAATCTGACCAAGATATTTGGAGTTCTTAACTTCTAACTCATCACAATCAATCTTTTTCATCTTTTGAGAAAAGTCATTGCGTATTATTTTAGATTTTTTTTAACATTTACCTTTAGCCCTACTTTTTTACTTTCATCAGATAACTCTTGCGACATTTCCTGAAGCTCTAAAGCATTATTTGCAAAAACAACTACACCATCTGCAAAATCTAAATGACTTAAAATAATTTCCATTTACTTTTATTTCCTTAGCTTCTCATTTCAATACATAAAATATTTCTTGCAGCAGTGCTGAAAAACGTTTTGGAGATATTGATTCACCCTGTCATGCACCCTTCTCAATGTTAATCTACTAGCATCATTATGTAATCTAATTGTTGGAGTTGCATTTTTTAGAAATATTCTTCAGAATATGATAAATATCCTGGGTCTATATCTTGATAATTCAATGCTTTAATCACTGATGAAATGCTTATAGAATCAAATGCCTTTTCATATTCTACATATCCAAAGCATGTTGCGAGCTCTATATATAACATTTGTAAATAGAAGCTTATTAAATTAGGTCCTGTGACATCTGACTTGATTTTTCTTTTTTTTTTTGCATTTGAGGCTTTGTCAATTTTATATTACTAAAGCTATTAATATATGGTGTATATGAACCTAGTTCAGACCCATATGGCTATTCAAGTTAGATAGCTGGATTGGAAGATATGTGGATGTCCTGAAATTTCAGATTTTCTATTTAATAGTTATACATTAGATAGAGTGCTGGGCTTGTCCTGGTATTTTTAATCTAATGCTTGAATATCCTAGCACCTCACTGAGGATGCCAGTAGCAGAAACCAGTCTGGGGTTGGGATATTCTGCAAAGCTTAAGAGCTTATTTTGTGAGCTCTATATATAACATTTGTAAATACAAGCTTATTAAATTAGGTCATAATGACATCTGATTTGATTTTTTTGTTTTGCAATTCATATTCGTTGGTCCTTTCTATAACTTCTCTCAATACTTAAATAAGAGCTACTATACAAAAACCACTTAAATCTGGCTTTTTCTTTTGGTTGGTTGAAATCCAATGTTCTATGTAGAAGAGTTGTAATTATCATGATAAAAAAATTGCATAAAATTGATAAAAACTGATAACTCGGTAATGTCTAATATCTTCTTTATCATCTTTTAATATTAATACTGCATTCTTCCAATTATCTGGTACATCTTTATCATTTAGACATTTGGTATATAACTTTGCCATTTTCTTTTCTATTTTTCTTCACCTGTTTCTTTTAATCTATTGTTTGTAATTCTATGATTACCTGGAGCTTTTCCTTTCTTCATACATTTAATTACAAGTCTCACTTCTTCATTTAAAATCGTAAGCAATTCAGAAGATATAATAGATGTAGGAGGTACTTGTTCTTTATCATTATATAATTCTTGATATAACTCTTCTAGTATTTCGTGATGTCATTTCTCTTTAGTAATAGTTCCATCTTTTTTTCTTATTGCAGATATAAGATTTCTACAATAATGTTGTTTTATATTCCTAAGACTTTTATTCCTTGCTAGTTCAAAGTGATA
Source organism: Epiperipatus broadwayi (assembly GCA_028023455.1). Lineage (NCBI taxonomy): Eukaryota > Metazoa > Onychophora > Udeonychophora > Euonychophora > Peripatidae > Epiperipatus > Epiperipatus broadwayi. Next base: position 177,498 of record JAQFVV010012563.1, on the reverse strand, counting down.
TTTTCTTATATCATTATCCAACTCTTTTTCGCACCATTTTACAAAAATAGAGATATTCAATCCTTCTTAATATATCATTTTTATATATCATCAATCCTTCTTAATAAATCATTTTTATATATCATCATATTCCTTCTTTTCTTCATAAATTCCCTAGTCTTAGTAAAAATTTTATTGATCAATTGCTACTTTTTTTTTGCTAGCTATCTTTGTTACAGTTTTTAAAAGTGTATCCGTTATTTTCCTATTAGTTTCATTCAAATCTGAATCATGTTTAAAATTTTAAAAGTGGATCCGTTATTTTCCTATTAATTTCATTCAAATCTGAATCATGTTTAAAATTTTAAAAGTGTATCCGTTATTTTCCTATTAATTTCATTCAAATCTGAATCATGTTTAAAATCTACTAATAGGGATAATGGGAAATAGATACAGTTAAGTTTAAATATATCCAATCGTATGTTTATGTTTAACTTACTTGAAAATAATGTGGCTCCAAAACGAATGTGAAGTGAGAATATGATCTGATTTTCAGCACTGATAGGTATTTGCAATATGGTAGAGTTAACGATTAAGAATGCATCGACAAACGAGAAATATATGTATATTTAAACAATAGTTCTTATTAGCAAAGCAAATATTAAAATCAATATTAACTTCCAGGTACGATCACATAGAGCAGAGGTGGGCAATTGTTTTGGCTCAGGAGCTGCAGAGGTTGATGAAGGGCTGCATCAGGGGCCACTTTGTGGAAGTGAAGATTGGCTGAGGGCCGCACCTTTTCTTATGACACAATAAACATGCTGCTTTATTCCCTGTATTACCAAATAAATATTTGTTTGTCCATTCTTCATTAAACACACAACATTCATCACCGAATGTATATTTTTTCGGAGGCTTCATGGTTTTACTAAAGTTAAAAATGTATATATTTGCTAATGCAAAGACAAAATTGAAATTAACCAGATCAACTGGAAAAGCACTGCACAGCATATCAGCATGTGCATGTGCATTGATGTGGCCAGCTTAGTGGAAATTATAAGACGAATCTTCGGTCATGCACAGGAAGGAAATCTCAGTTCAAGGTGGATTTTTCATATTGTCTTGGCGAGCTGCATAAAAACTCTTAGCGGACCACATGCGGCCCTCAGGCCGCTATTTGCCCACCCTTGATATAGAGTATTGAAATGTAAAAATATTTAAAAATTTTGGCAAAATAGCATTTACTCTTAACCATATAAAGATCTTATTCCACAGTATAAAAAGTTGTAAAAAAAAAAAAAATCTGAAGAATGATGGGTATATGTTCTTATAGACAAAAAAACTAGAACCAGTGGAAGATTGTACTGTTTTTATCCTAAGAAAATGAAGATCAAACCTAAAATAGTAACGATAGAATTTCAATTTACCTAAATTTTAATTTGAATCCCATTATTCAACCTCTTTCGTTTTAGATCCAGTCTTCGCATTGATTGAACCAACTCAAAAGTAATATAATCTTTAACTGGTTGTCGTTTTTATTCTACATTACAATATTAATTTAAACAAAGCGTTTGCCTTGGAAATTTAATATTCCATTGAGATAGTACAGAATTTACTAGTGATGGCCAAGTGGTTAGCATAACTGCTTGTCAAGCAATTGTTCCAGGTTCGCTTCTCGGCCGACGCTTTGACATTTGAAAAAAAAAAAAAAGGCTTTGTGTGCATGTGCGTGTATAAATATTTTTGTGTAGTGTTTTTATAAATGTACCATTTGATATTTATTTTAACGAAAAAAAATCCGAAGGAAGGAAAAAAATTGACATGAAATTTAATCGTATTTATTTTAAAACCGTTTCTTCAAAAAAAAAAAAAAGGAATTTGACTGCTACCGATAAATAATTTAACACACACAAAAAATGTCACAGTATTTTAAGACAAATATATAAATAAAAATTATTGACAAGTCATAGAACCCTTATTTCCTAATAGGAGTCATAAATCATATTAATGTGAAGTAAATAATCAATACGGAAATACAACCTACACATGCTTTAAATCATTAAAACTGGACATTTTAAAGAGCGATGATTAATTTTCGGAGATAATTTTTTTAAGCTATTATTGCTGTATTTTCTTGCTTTTATGAATAGTAGTTATATTTGTAAACTTATTTCTATCTGCTGATATTAATAATATGTAAGGTTTTTTTTTTAATTAAATATGAATCAAATATTAACTGGAGTTTTAGTTTTTGTAATTAAGCATAAAACTAAATTGATTTTCTTTATCATTTAAAAAAAGTATAAATTTATATATCAAATGAGATTTTAAATAAAAAGAATTTAAATAATCTTATCATCATTACTAACATTTTCTACCATTATCGGTCCACTAAAGAATAAAAATCTTTCCAAATTTAATCCAGTTTAGCCGATCTTTAGCCTATCTTTTCCACAATACCTCAGTAAACGTCCTTATTTTAGTCATCCGTCTTACATGTGTTCATTCTATATTTTTTACAATGTCTTAAAATCCAGTGTAAAACTTTAATTGTTTATCTATTATCATCTCTCTTCCAGCTATACGCTCAGCCTGATTTCATTTCAGTCATAATCATTTCAATGAGTTGATGATACTTCTTTCTTCTCTTATCCAAGTATTTAGATGTCTTCTTGTTACTCCTGACATACATCTTTCCACACTGTGTGGGTAATGTCATATTTGACATTGCCTTCAGAAGTGGACTAGTCCAGATTTTTTCCTTATCTGATCGGATTGAGCACACATTGCTGCTAATCAATATATAAACATGTGGATAACCAATGTATAAACAAGGCCAAAGGGTGAAACATAAGTATGGCCAATGTGTGTACCTGTGTATAAAATCCTACCATTGGTTAGGCTCTCTGAATTTTATTGCTTCCAGTAAAAGAGGGGATCTGGCAATAAATAGTCAGCCTTTTTGATGGCAAGCCAGAAAATGTCTGTCTAACCTAAATGACAGTATGCACTCTTAAGAGAGAAAACGTTTGTCTACCGGAATGACTGAACATGCTCTCCACTGAAACCACTTCAACAGTGAAGGTGTTTTTACTATATTCATTACTGATATGTCTGTGCAGTGAGACAAGTCCACAATGGGACTGAAAGCTGTTACAATTGCAGCATACTTGAGGCAAGATGTTTAGTCCAGCCAGAAGAGTCATTTCAACAAACTCGAGGCAAGCTGTCCAGTACAACCAGAAGAGATAAGACTAGAACTCATGCAAGCTAATATATACAGTTGGAAGTAAATTTAGTCATTCTGTTGCATTTGGCTGAAATGCAGAATTCAGACTCAATCAACACTAATATCAAAAAATATGAACACTCACAATTTAATATGTATAATTTATTAGAATAAATATACACACATATTATACAATCAATAAATGCTATTTGACATATAATTTAGTTAATAATGAACTGGTCATGCTGAATGACTTGGTCCACTTCCAGCTGTATTTATTAGCTTGCCTTGTGAGTTCTAGTTGTCTTCCAGCTGTAATACACAGCTTGATTCAAGTCTGCTATAGTCTTAGCAGGGTAGATGTATCAGTAGTGGAATACATCACATGACCACTATCTCATACACCCTCACTGTTGGAAATGTTTTCAATGGAGAGCATGTTCAGTCGTTCAGGTAGACAAATGTTTTCTCTCTTAAGAGATACTGTTGCTTATGATCATTCTCTGTCTTGCCTCCAAAAAGGCCAACTATTTATTGCCAGACCCCCTCCCTACTGGAAGCAACTGGATTCAGAGAGCATAACCAATGGTAGGATTTTATACACATCTTTACACATTGGCCGTACTTATGTTTCACCCTTTGGCCATGTTTATACATTGGATATCCACATGTTTACACATTGCTTAGTGGTGATGTGAGCTCAATCCGATCAGATAAGGAAGGAATCAGGACTAGTCTACTTCTGAAAGCAAGGTCAAATATGACAGGTGGTATGAAGACTCTCTTTTGTTAAGTGTTCCAAGTCTCAGATCTATCTATAATAACTAGTAAGACAGATAACATCTATTTAATTCATCTACAGAATATTATTTACAAAGAAGAGTGTTAATAGAGACCATTAATTAAACCAGCAATTAGCAACCAATAGCATACTTGACACAAGATGGCATATGAAATATATTTTGTTGGCACTGTTAACAAAAGAAATAAAAATTTTTGGTTTTTATATATTAAATTTTATTTTAGAAATATATTTTTTCTTTAATGTAATTTTTCATGATGTTTTTATATAGTGTGTATTATTATAGTCAAATGGGGGCATCTGGCATTCCAAATTAAATAAATTACCAGCCATTGAATTAGACTGTACTTATATAATAAGCTTACCTTTTATTTAAAATTTACTACTTATTTCAGTAAAAGTTATACAGTGTATGGGTAACCTTCTTCAGACTAAGGTCCCTCTAACAATTTCATATAAAGGAACAGGAAAAGATGAAGCAGGGTTCACAAGTCTTCCTAAATGGTGGTATGTGAAGATTTGGATGGTCTCTTTATTCTGGTTTGATGATTAACTGGATTTGCTATTCACCAAAAAAATGCTGAATTGTGAAAATTTGAATGTTTTTTTTTCCATTTGTTTTAACCTTCTAGCTAAGAATAGTTTAATACCCATGACTAACTAATATTGGATGATTAACTGGGTATATTATGGGTTGGCTATCAGAAAAAAATGTTATGCTTGATTAGAATCAACAAAAAATTCAAATTTATTCACAGAGCCTTCAACTAAATCATGTGATTTCATTAAACGAATAAAAATCCATAATAGTGAAAATATTTACAAAAGTGGAATTTTTACTGAAAATGTTTTACATAGCAGATTGGATTTTATCTGCAACAGACAGGGATGTATAATGAAGACATTTCAAAACCCATAATTCTGTAGGTAACTGAGAATTTATAATCATTAAATGTTTAATAGGTGAATATAAACTTACATACACAAACTACTGAGTGCAAAGGTGTGAAGTGAAGCATTTAGAATATATGAAGTAAATTTAATTAAATGCCAACAATAGTATCACGTGACTCTCATTTGCATGCTTATATGCTTTCAAACAGTTCTATTCTCTCAACTTAAGAATACACCAGAGATATCAGTTGGTACAATAATATTCCCTTTGCTTTCTGAAATTGTTTTCTTAATTTTACACAAAAAGCTTGAATAATTCATGAACATTAGATGACATTTCACTCATATGCTTTCAAGAGCAGTTCTCTTTATTCTAGTCCAATCATATCAACTGTAACATTGACTAATAAGTGAATACCAGTAAGTATAAAACTATATTATTCCCATCTCCAAGCTAATTTCTAACTTTTGTCCATGTTTTGAATCTGAGACCTCATTGATGAAGGCAAGAGCCGGAAACTGCTCTGGGAATGATTATATTGCATCAGCCTACTATCTGGTATCTATTGATTATTCAAGTTTCCAGTAAATGGCTCTAGAGCCATGGAAAGAGAATTGCTCTAGAAATAATTAAAATACTTTGTTTAAAAAGTTTTTCAGTACTGTATTATCTTATAAAATGTTTTTTTCTGCAGATTATTTAAATGTCATCATCAAAAGTGAAACTATTATAGTACTGCAGTTTACACAGCCATTTGTAATGTCTTTGACCTGGAGTTTAAATTCAGTTACAATTTGTACATTTTTTTAGGCAGATTCAGCCCATAACTAACATGCATGACATCTAAGCATTAATCAGTAAATGGGTCTTCAGTTACTTTGAACTGATCCAAGGTTAACCTGCTTGTAATGTAATGGTGAAACACTGAGTATAGGTCAAAACTATGTTTATAATATGATAATAACAAATTAAACCCCTTTCTGGTCCACACAGTATATTGTAAAACAGGAGAAACATGATAATCAGTGATAATTAGATGGTAGTGAATTTAAATCTATCCTGCAACCAGGTTTTGCTATCATTATTTATCAAAGTTTAGGATTCAAAACTAGATGTAACAGAGGTGAGACTCAAAAGGAATATAGTAATTGGATGGTTTATTATTCAGGAAATCATAATAAATTCTAGCATTGGAAGTGAGGATGCTGGGTGGCAATCCATGGACATTAACCTCCTCACCATTCTACCATTGCAGAAAATCATACTGGAAAGTCAGAAGGAATATAATAATGGAATTGTTTATTATCCAGGAGTTCATAAGAAGTTCACACAAGTGATATAGTTGGGCTGCAATACATGGACCTTGAACTTTAGTCTGCCACTCTTATCACTGCACCAAAGCATGCTGGGATCTCAGAAACAATATAATAATTGAATGGTGTATTATTCAGGGGTTCATAAAAAGTTCAAGTTTCAGAAGTGACAGAGCTTGGCTGTGACCCAAGGACTGTGAGCTCAGAATCTGTCACTGCAGCGAGGCATGCTGGGAACTCAGAATGTATATAGTATTTGAACAGCTTTCATAAAAAGTTTAAACACCTTGGAAGTGATCCATGGACTTTGACTCTCAGAGTCTGCTGGCAGCAAAGCATGCTGGGAATTCAGAAAGTATGGTTTATCATTTAGGAATTCATAAGAGATTGAAGCATCAGAGGTGAAGGAGCTGGGCTTCAGTCTGTGGACCTTGATCTCCTGAATCTTCCATGTAGCTATGCATGCTGGGAACTCAGAAGAATATAGTAATTGAATAGTTCGTTATTCAGGCATTCATAAGAAGTTTAAGCATCAGAAGTAACAGAGATAGGCTGCGATCCAAGGACCTTGAGCTCCAGAGTCTGCCACTCTACTACTGCAGCAAAGCATGCTGGGAACACAGAAAGAACCTAGTAGTTGTGTGGCTTATTCAGTTCTTATGGGCAGACATGGGCTGTAAACTATGGACCTTGAAATTCAGAGTCTTCCATTGCAGCAAAGCATGCTGGGAACTTACTATTCAGGAGTTTGTCAGAAGTGACAGAGCTGGGCTGCAATCAATGGACCTTGAGCTCCAGGGTCAGCAATTGCAGGAAAGCATGCTGGGAACTTCAAAAAAATATAGTAATTGAATGGCTTATTATTCAAGAGTTCATCAGAAATGGCAGAGCTGAGCTGATATCCATGGACCTTGAGCTCCAGAGTCTGCCATTCTACCACTGCAGCAAAGCATGCTGGGAACTCTAAAAGAATACAGTAATTAAATGGTTAATTATTCAAAATTTCAAGCATCAGAAATAGAGCTGGGATAGACCTTGAGCTCCGGAGTCTACCACTATACCATGCTGAAAACTCTGAGCGAATATGGTAATAAATGGCTTATTATACAGTAGTTCAAAATGACAGAGCGGCTGCGATCCATAGACTTTAAGCTCCAAAGTCTGCCATTGTATAATTATACCCAAATTATACAGAGCAAATTGTAATTGAATAATTTAATGAGTTTGTAAAAAAGTTGAGCACTGAAAGTGACAAGACTGAGTCACACTATATGGTCTTTGATTTGCAGAATCAGTTATTTTCCCACTGAACCAAGAGTTCAGGGTGAAGTTAATAACATTTTTAAGAATAAACTATCTGCTTTGTTCAATAATCGTCTTAAAAATACTTTTGATATAAGAGTGCAATTAAATATCTCCTTTCATTGTATCAAAATAGGTCATTAATTCAAATATATAATCATTCTCCGTGTATGCTTTTTATTTATTAAATCTTCCATCTTCACCTCCCTACTCTAGAGCCATCTAGTGTAAGCTGGAGGAACAAGTATGTACTACAAAGCTATAAAATCTCGATCTTCATGTATTTTGCCTTCAACAATGAGACTAGAATTTAAAGATGAATCTAAAGCACTTTTGTTTCTAGCAGCCACCTTTTGGTCCTTCTATTTATTCAAGTTAATAGCTTTGTATTAAAAACAGACATCCATGTTTTCAAAAGCACTTTTGTTTCTAGCAGCCACCTTTTGGTCCTTCTATTTATTCAAGTTAATAGCTTTGTATTAAAAACAGACATCCACGTTTTCAAATGCAGACTAATTCACTTGAACAGTTAACACTTTAACTGTCCATCTATTATCATCTCTTCTAGCAAAATGTCCAATCCATCTCTGTATCAATCCTTTGTTTCAATAATATCAGTGATACTTGTTTGTTTTTTTACCCATATATTTCATTTTAGATATGTTGTTGTTACTCTTAACGTGCAACTCTCCATACCTCAGTAAGTAGTCAACTCTCCATACTTCAACAAGTAGTCTAAAGTCTTTATATTGTTAGTCTGGCATTGGTGGCCTAGTGGTTAGCATAGCTGTCTTCCAAGCAGCTGGACCAGGTTCGCTTCCCGCTCAACGCATTTGACATATGAAAAAAAAATCTGTATATTGTTCTTTTATTATGTATCCAAGTCTCAGATCCATAAATAAAATCTTGTAAAACACATTTACTAAAAATCTTTTTTTTTTCTAACAAATGGTCATATTCTTTTTAGTGCTAAGTATTTTTACCAAAAGCATTCCACCTAAGTTTAATCCTATGATTAGTTTGGTTTATTGGGTGTTCATGTATATTAATAATCTAACCAAAATATTTGTAATTGTTAATTTATTCTAATTTATAACTATCAATTTTTTTTTTCAAATAATTTATTATAATTACGTTATTTTTTTCTGCAAAAATCCATTAAGAATTATTTTGCCTTTTCCAATTGTATTTATAAAGTTGACATTTTAAACCAAGTTGTAAATCTATGTGTATTTTCAGAAATAGACTTCGATAATGAGCAAAAAAATATTATCTGAATAGTTGAAGGTGTATAATGATATATCTAAAACTATTATGTGACTCCATATGATCTCTTTTTTTTTACTTATATTCTTCCAAAAATAGATATCTTCACCCTGCGCACGAAAGCATAAACCAAGCATATAAAGGTCATGATATATTACTGACATTAATCTTCCAGGCAGAAGAGTAAAAAAAGTATCAAGTATTGGTGGCCTAGTGGTTATGATAGCTGTCTTCCAAGCAGCTGGCCCGGGTTCGCTTCCTGGTCAACGCATTTGACATATGAAAAAAAAAGTGTAAAAAAGTCAGCAGTGGTTAGAGAACTAAGACCTGTAATATATATATGTCTCATCTGTATAACTAAATTGAGACTGATTGTAAAAAACTTAGAAAGAGATTACATGTGAAATGGCTGGATGAATCAAAGAGAAGACTTTTGATGTGATGCGGAGAAGAAAGGCTACCAATCGGAAAAATTTAGCGAGACCTTCATCCTACCATGGATTGATACTGAAACCAACATAATAATAATTATAAAATATTAATAATTTCAGGTATTTACAAATGCATCTATAATACTAATTTTTGTTTACAAAAATCAATGAATTTTAGGAGTTAAAAGTTTGAAGTGCAGGAAAGTGGAAAAGCTAAATTGATTTGGGGAAAAAAAAAGTAGAAAATACTTAGTTTTCGGAAATATAAATTAATTTGAGAATTTTTTTTAATATTATTATTGTTATTGATTTTTGTAATTATAAATATCAGTGGATTTGTAAATGTTTAGGGAATTATTAATAATACAGAAAAATTAATTCTCCAGCTTAGCTCCCAACTTTACTGCCATCTAGTGTAAGCTTGAGTAATTATCAGCCATCCCAAATAATATTTAAATTCCCATTTTCTGACTGGTGTCTATTTTTATCTTTATCAGTGAGAGTTTAGGATTTAAAGTTTTAAGAATGCAGTCAAGAATCCAACAATAATTTTTAAACTTTGAAGACCTGAAGATTTCAATCTTTGAGTCCAAACATACCTGCTCAAACGGTCATATAGATCCTGACTCCATTTCAATAGGGACATATTTTAGTACCTTCAGTTTTTGGTCAATTGTAAAAAACGTTACCACCTTGACCAAGATGTTAACAATAACACCAGCTGCACAGTTCTGCAAACCAACATGATAAGGTAAACAAAAAGTGGCCCAGCAGTCTCTCCCATTATTTATTATACGTTAGTAAAAAAAAAAACTAAAATGTTGTACATTATAGATACTAAGCATGAGGATTCAGCTATATGTCTACTCAAGCAGGCTGTTTTGGGTTCAAAACCTTAGACTCATTTGAATTTCAGGTTTGCAATTTGAATTTAAAAAAAAAAGAAATTAAAAACGGTTTGCTGGTTGCTTCATTGCTCCCAATTTTGAATCCCAAAGCCTCATTGGTAATGGCAGTAGTGCTATAAAGTGGCTAATAATCACTGATTAATCCTGCTTTCAATGGAGATCAGCTTTTAAAATATTAATATTATGAATTTATAATATTTTTCTTAATATTTTAAAAGCTGATCTCCATTGAAAGCAGGATTAATCAGTGTTACTAGCCACTTTATAGCACTACTGCCATTACCAATGAGGATGTTTTTAATAAAATATATTTGATTTAAGCTTATACATTACTAATTCTGCAAAATACATTTTCTTTCATCACATCTATGCCATCTACTGAAAGCTTTAGGTACTAATAGATTCCAGACAATGAGATGCTTAATAAATCTCTATCTAATGTTGTTTTATCCAATATTCACAAACTAGTTTTAAGCTTATGGCGTTCATCGCAACAATTTTGTTACAGGAAAGGTGCATTAGCTCCTAAAACTCCAAGTACACTGTTCAAAGATCAAAATCTTACTGATGAATGCCACAAGTTTGAAACTAGTCTGAGAATATTGGACAGGATACTAAGGATAGTGATTTATCATGCTCAACATAAGATGTATTTGTGATTATGGTTTGCAATAAGTGCAATAGCTGTTTGAGAAAATGTTTCTGTTAAAAACTGACATCATTTGCCTGAGGATGCAGTTGAGACCCAGGAAAATATAAAAACAAACTCTATTTAAGAATGATCACAAAGTTCATTTTTTTATTAAAAAGTTTTTGTAAATTTAGCAGTAATGTAGCTTAAACCTATTTTGTACCAGCTTAAAGTTAATCTACAAGATAAGCTCTTAATTGTACTCTTTTATCAAATAACAATGACTTTCAAATAAACATTTTTATCTTGGGTAATTATTGTTTGAGTATGACTACTAGTTAGTTGAAAGCATGCTCATAATACTAGGTTGTTGTATTTAGCATTTTTATTTTAAAGTATTATACAAGCTTTTCTTATATATATATATATATTGAATTAATCAAACACTATATAGTATTATGGCCATTAATCATGACATTTATAGAAGTGTTTATGATCTTTCATGTGGCAATATTAAATAAAAAACAAACATATGCTTCTGTTATAACCAACATCATGGGACAGAGGATACTTTAGTTAAATTGCCACTAATATTTTTTTTTTTTCAAATTTTAATAATAAATTGAACATTGAAATTGAACTTAAATAGAATTTGTATTGTTGTGTTCACTGGGGTCTCAATTTGTTTGTTGTTAGTTAACTCAGCTATTATTAGAAATATATGTCCAGTAAAATATTGGTTATATTTTCATCAAAAATTACCACATAGAAAAATCATGAAAATTTCTGTAGAAGGCATAGAATTAACATTTATAATATTCTTATATATTTGTGTTCAGTTAAATTAACCATTTACACACATTCTATAAACAAAATTTATAAATTAACATAAGTTTGTGCACTTAAATCCTACCATCAACCAATTTCTGGACTTTGCCATTTTTCAACAAAACTTTGAGATTTCAAAGTTGGAATGAATGCACTTGTGCACCTGGAAAACACCTTTTACTTTTTATCTAGTAGCATATTAAGAGCCATGTTTTGAATGCAGTATCAATCTATTAGCATATTTATAGAGATCTTATTCCTGATCAGTAACTATATATTATATACTTTTTTGTGTTTTGTACATAACTAATTTATACACCTGTAAAAACAGCTAAGATTTTATAATGAATTTTCAACACAGGTGATTAAAAAATAAAATAAAGCATGTTTAACACCAAGTAATGTATGATCCCCTTCCCAGGTCATATTTATTTGATTATTTGAGAACATTTATTCTCAAAGATATATATGGTACCTGTTTTATAATCAGGTTATCTGAATTCATTAGGTTTGGGAAAATTCTGACATTGCTTGGAAAATTTATATACTCCTTAAAAAAACTTCTGAACTCAATCTGTTAGGAAACTCAATTCATGAACTGGGTAGATGTATGTATTAATTATGATACTATGTGACTTAATGCTATAATGAATTTTGATAGAATTGGTGAAACGTAGTCAAAAATTCACCACTGAGGGCCAAATGTCACCTGACATCCCAAGCAAGTTGGCTCTGTTCTGTATGGATGAATATTCCCAAAAAGGAAAAATTCTTAGGTTAAAGGTGAACTTATTATTTATGGTGATCGAATGTTACTAAGAATCTTTGATATCATAAACCTGCTTTTAATCAGATTAGTTGATATTTATGCCTATCCTGCTTTCAAATTTTCTTTTAAGATTTACATGTACGACTTTTCCAAAGCAAACTATAAATTTTCTGTATTCAAACTTGAATCACATGTTTTAGATTTTTTCATAAACACAAATTGTATCATCTATCTATAGCCATTTTTTTTTTATCTTAATGTCTGATTTTTATTCTTTCAATATTTCCAGCCTTTTAATCAGATAATTTCCCCCCTCTCTTTCACACAGAAGCTGTTTTTCAAAATGCTCTTAACTTTCAAGTATTTCTGTACATTTTTTCTCAGCTTAATGATTAGTTACTACTTACAATAAATAAATATTGTTATAAAATTAAATTAAATTAACTTTCGATGCCAGTTTGTTTATTAGTCTTCTATAGGTAAATGGATATTAAAATTCCATACGATTCAAAAAGATAAACTTATTTTATTATTAAATTTAATTGTCAGTAAAATGATAAACGTTTAAAATAATATAGTATAAAATTCTGAATTCTAAAGATCATTCTAATACTGATTGAAACGCATAAAAACGAAAACATTATAACATTTAATGTATGCGGAATTCGAACTCAGACTTTCACCCGATCCTCAACTCTCCTTGCCCTCTCATATTGCTCACCTACCTGACCACACACATTTTGAAAAGATAAATAATCACCAATATACATATTTCGTGCTAAACAAGCACTCATCAGTTGGTCCAGATTACCATCTCCACACATATATACAATCAGTGCTCAGCTTTAAATTAAGATAGCCAATCTTCATACTTTAATGGACAGGCTTCAAACTATTCCAACTCATAACTCTTCAGCCTTCCATTTCATTGAAAATCTGATAATGGAACATTAATGTAATTTTAATGTGAGGTATTCTTGTCAAAAGGCACCATTATATCCAAATAAAACTGCAAAATATAAAATTATACATTTGAATGCGAAATCAAGCCTCATTTAAATTTTCCAAATACATTCAACTGTTAATAGTATCACACAATTTGGTTTACATGTCAATATTTCAAGGGGTATATTCTCATCTCTTTTTCAGGTGTATTTTAGGTGCCTTTGGCAGAATATCTCATTTAGTTAGAGTACCTTAAATTCAGTATTCAGAATCTAAAGATCTAGGTTCAATTCTCATGCTAATACTGTCAATGGTCAACAATTCCTGTTTGCTGTTACTAACAGCTGAATTTTACTGTAAATGTTTCAAAATGCATTCAATTGAATACTATTAGATTTTCTGCCCATATTTAGATATATTCCCCTATATGGTTTAGTGCAGTGGGTGATTGTCATATTGTGGAGTGTAAGTTCTCAGATTGAATCCAGTTTTGGCTCATCTGATACTCATCTGATACTCAATGTGTTTATGAACTTCTGAGGTAAACAACAAAATTATTATTATTATTGAGTCTATATTATTAATATATCACACTTCTTTAATTGTTCTTTTCTTGCTATTATTTTCAGTACAAACCATCTATGTTTCATTGCATTTAGAACTACTACAAAATATCCTTTGGTAATTTTGCAGTAGATTTTGTTTTTTAAGCAGTCATAGATTGCTGGACTAAAAAAATAAAGATTCCTTAGTTGAATATTGAGAACTTAGTTTCAGTCTTTGGAAGTCTTGGAACTTCTTTATAACGTATCTATTTGATTATTTGCACCCATGCAATCAGTGCAGTAAAATAGAAATAACATGAGAGAGGAACATTTCTATATCAGAGTTTATTTTGGTTCTTAATTTTGACATGATCTGAATAATGAATCCTTCCATTACAGAAGCAATTGATTTATTCTTGTTTTGGTTCTTGAATTTCACATGATCTGAATAATGAATTCTTTCATTACTTTAGAAATCTAGATACAAAATGATGTTGTTTATTATCCCAGAGTGATCTTATCTATTGAAAATTTAAGTTTACAGGAAGTAGCAGTAATGAAATAGAATAGTCTGTAAGGTGATTGATGCCTACCGTTAAAAACAGAACACCAAAATATATAGTAATTAAAGTGATATCACCGCTATGAAACTACATAAGCAAATTCAAAATATTAAGAAGTTGTTGAATTTGAAACTGATAGCTTCATAGACATGAAAGAATAAAGGAAGAAAGTGCAGTTGGTCCAAAATATCCTAAAACCTTAGATCCAAACCAATATCCTCACTGATGAAGTCACAAGAAATATGAATTATGTACTACTGGATATGGATTTAATAAGGAATACAATTTTGCGATAAGTGTAAAACCCATATAAGCAAAAGAAATAGTACTTCCACTTAATAATTATATTTTTATACAGTATTTTTATAATATTTTATAAGTTTATTACATCCTCATCAAAATGACAAAATCAAGAATAAGTTTACTCTGGTTTGTTGAATATTATAGAACTACTGTTATAGAACTACTGTTTCCAGAAGATTGTACTCTGATATCATTTTTTTATACTGTCATATTTTTTCTCCTGAAAGCAACTTACTGAATCAAATCCATCACTGGTAAGAAGTTATTTCATTGTTTACCATCATCGTGTGCCAGTAGGTTAAGGTTATTCATAAAGTCTTATGCTGCTTTTTTATCTCACAGAAGTCACTATTAAATTGATCCTACAAAATGTCAGAAGATGGCATGACACTAAGGGGATTTAGATATAAAGGCTATAGAGAACAAAGATTATGTTGTGGAAATGAGATGGAGCAGAATATGGGAAAATTTCGAGTGGGAAATGGACAATAAAGTGGTTAACAGGTCTATCTAGGCATTGTTGCTGAGGGATTCTTGACTCCACTTAAGGAGAAGCCACAGTGCACCACATCACATAGTAACACATTGTACGCTGCCTCTTCTTATGCTCTGAATAATTTATTTAATATAACACACTAAATTTATTATTTTCATCACATATTATTAAAGTTACAGGACAATAAGATAAGTGGAATTTATCAATTGAATGCTTATTTCATATTGTGATACAATACATAATAAAACCTAAATTCGACACACTCTTTGTTTAATAACATACATAAAAAATCAAACAATCCCATAATGCATTTCTAGCAGAATTTTCCTGATCAGTTGTTCCAGATCTTAAACATGCATATCTTCATTATCATTAATTAAAGATTAACCATAGAAAACATTTATAAACTAATTTACAGATATTATTCAACTTAATGCACTCATTTTGAAGATATCAAGATAAATATTAATGACTATTTACTAATTATTGTCTATTAACTGGTAAATTATTATTTAATTTCCTGCTCAGATTTAAACCTTAAATCCAGTTACAGATTAGTACATCACAATAAATTCCAGCATGAATACACACTTTCCACTTTTTTCTGGTCAGGTATATTTGGGAGGTGGGTATTCATGCTGGAAGTTTACATTTGGCATCAGGTTAAATCATAATTTGTATTGTAGTAAAGATAATTAATAAATAATCATTAATATTTATCCTAGATGATACCAAAATAAGTTTTTCTATGTGAAGTCACACTATGAATGTTGGAATAATTATAATTTTGGAAACAAAATGTATTAATAAATGTTGCACTAGACCTCACATGATCATCACTCTTTAAGCTTACACAAGTTGTTAACACATAGGTAAAACTCACCCTGCAGTAGCACTACTCAGGGTAAGGCAGAGTAATCAATGGATGCTGTAAGGTTTGTGCATAAAATCCCTATCTAGTGCCTACTCATCCAATATCCCCAGACTAGTTTCTAGATTGTGGCTTTCATCGTTAAAAGCTTTGGATCGTTAAAAGCTTTGGATCTTATGAAAGTCACAACCTAGAAACTAGTCTGGAGATATTGGATGAGTAGGCACTAGATAGGGATTTTATTTTCAAACCTTCCTGCACCTTCCTGCACCCACTGATTACTCTGGCTTAAACTGAGTGGCACTACTGTATGGAGAGTTTTGCCTCTGAGTTATTTGTACATGTATGCACAAAATCATTTGACTCTCTGACTTTCAGTGGTAAGAATCAATCATCGAAAAAAACCAAAATCAGAAAGGACAAATGTAAATATGAAAATGAACCCTATATTTAACAGTTTAATTAAATATTAGTTGATTTTAATGATTTAAATAATTTATTTAAAGCTCAAAAGAAACGCAAGCATTATTAAACCATCTACAAGTGATATATCCATTTCAGACATATATTTCGAGTGTCAAAAAATTAAATTGCTCTCCCCAGTCCTTATCTCATTGTATTCCCATATATTTAATGTTTATTGATTATTAAAGCTTCAACAGATGGAGCATCTAGTAATCATGTGATTGATTTTTGGTTTTAAATCCATTTCATTAATATCTAACATACATATATATATATATATATATATATATATATATATATATATATATATATATATAAGTTGTGTACAAAATTACCTGCCCCCAAAGAAATTGCGTGGCAACATATTATGGGGAGACCAAAACTAACATTGCCACCAGAGTAGCTCAACACCGATACCTTTACAATAAAACCAAAACAAAGTCTGAAGGTAATTTAATTTTTGTCGAACATGAAAGAAACTCTGGACATGCTTTTCTACCTACCACAGCCAGTGTCGTTTGCTCTGAAACAAACGACACCAAATGTAAAGTTAGGGAAGCTTACTTCATTGCGGCTGACCCATCGGCAATCAACAGAAGAGAGGCCTGCTATTCCCTATCTCGTAAATGGTCCACGTAACATCTGCATATAAATTTGCATAAAATTTGCATAGTTTTACAGTTAATAACAGAATAACTCACCATGAATATGGGACTGTAGACTGTCCCGAAAGCACTTGGCAGTAAAAATTTTGACAATTTATTAATAGCTTCATTAACTGTGCGCAGAGCACATATATATATATATATTAATTTATTTAAGCGTTAATGAAGTAAAATCTTAACTATCTACAAAGAATGTAATATATAGGGTATTTTGAGCTCAGATTTTCACATGACCCTCAACTCTCCACACTATCTCATACTACTGATACACTTGACCACATATATGTCTAAAAGATAAATAATCACCAATATATGTATTTCATGCTGAACTAGCATTCATAAGTTGGTCCAAATTATCATCTCTACACATATATGCAATAAGTGCTCAGATTTATATCACGATAGCCAATCTTCATACTTTAATGGACAGGCTTCAATCCACTCCATGCTCCAACTCTTTAGCAGTCCATCCCATTGAAAATCTGATGATGGAATGCTCAAAGCCCACACTGATATCAATATTCTCATCACACCCAGATTGACCATAAGTCAATTTGATCCCTCATGCACAGGACATAATCCATTTAAGTACATATACAGGGGTTGAGCAGACATTCATGCTACTATTTAATATCTAACATACAGCCTATATATATATATATATATATATATATATACCTGCACAAACAATGTAATATATAGGGTATTTTGAGCTCAGACTTTTATACGATCCTCAACTCTCCACACTATCTCATACAACTGATACATTTGACTACAGATAAATAATCACCAACATGGGGTATTTCATGCTAAACCAGCACTTGTCAGTTGGTCCAGATTATCATCTACGCACATATATACAATAAGTTCATTTATATTAAAATAGCTTTAATGGATATGCTTTAATCCACTCCACCCTCCAACTCTTCAGCTGTCCACCCCCTTGAAAATCTGATGGTCGAACGCTCAAAGCCCACACTGATGCTGATATTCTTGTCACACCCAGGTTGACCATAAGTCACTCTGACCCCTCAGTGTGGGCTTTGAGTGTTTCATCATCAGATTTTCAAAGAGATGGGTGGCGGAAAAGTTGGAGGGTGGAGTGGATTAAAACCTGTTTATTAAAGTATGAAGATTGACTATCTAATATAAATCTGAGCACTTATGGTATATATGTGTAGAGTTGATAATGTGGACCAACTGACGAGTGTTGTTTAGCACGAACTACGTGTGTTGGTGATTATTTATTTTTTAGACATATATGCGGTCAAATGTATCAGTAGTATGAGATAGTGTGGAGGGTTGAGGGTTGTGTGAAAGACTGAGCTCAAAATACCATTTCATTATTAAATTAGCAGAAAATATACTAAATTCAGATATACGACATATTTTTTCTATGTTTCAAATTGATAACAAAAAAAAGAGAAAATTATCTAGTAAATTAAAAAAGTAACAGATTTGTTATTTATGTTAAAACAATATTCGTTTCTTTACAACACATAGCTAATATAAAATTTATTAATTTTCAAAATTATAAATCTACTTCTCTTAGTTTTATTTTTTATCGCTATATATTTTTTAAGTAGTCTAGTTTTTAAACTATTTTTGTTCTCTTTAGTAGTAGTCTTTTTATTTATATCTGAGAACTGGCATGATGATATAATTATATATTTTGAAGACGTAGTTTTATTTTTTTTTAGTATTATTTTTTACAGCAATTAAAAGTCACCTCAGATCACACTTGGAAATTTTTTTCAGCGTAGAAACAGGCTCAGATTTTTTTTTTTCAAGGCAGCCCAGAGATAATCCTTCTGACTATTTGATTAATAGTTAGTATATAGACATCAGCTATTTTTAGTTGAAGAATAAAACCAAAAAATCTAAAGATATCTCACCCCAGCAAGTTAGGAATCCAGATGAGTAATATTTTCGCTTTCACTGTTTTCTTTTTTTGACGGCTGTTGGAGCGATCCTTGACCTCTAGTGGGCTATTTAAAGTCTTATTTACCTTTATTAAAAGAGAACCACGTTTTAAGTGTAATTTATCTTTTGTTATTTGCTCTTAAAATCTGTCTAAGATGTAGCTTTTCTATTCGATATGTATACATTTTGGATTGATAGATTTATAAAATAGCGTTCAGTTTTCACCCAATTATTCTTTATCTTGTTTCGTTGCTTTCTAAAGATCATATTTAATAATTGTTTTATAATTTTTCGCCATGATTATTAACATAATAAGAAATTAAAACAATCTTTTTTTAAAAACTTGCTGCAAATCTATTGCGAACGTATAAACAAGGAATTAATCTGTTTGTTGTTCTTTAGTTTTGTTTCGGTTGCAGAATTAATCCTCTCGTTTCTCTTGAGCCCCATATTATTAAGAGCGCCAAAACATTCTTTAAATTTAAAAAAAAACAAAACTATAGGACGTCTTAACTTTTTTTTTGTTTGTTTGTTTGGTGGCAAAATTAACCCTCTTATGTCTCATTATTGAACGTATACCAGAAGTGAGGGGGTCGGGGCAGAACCCCACATAGTTAGGAGCACTAAAAGACCATCTTTAAATAATAAAAAAACATACAAAAAACCTTATATAACTAGAAATAAACAAACTTTATAGCAATATATATATATAGGAGTATTTTTTTTTATGGATAAAAAGAAACCTATAGCATCATGTCGTAACACTTCATCACATAACACCCAGCAGGTTATCATGCTCAATACATCACATGACCTTTTATAACACATCCATATTTCTTTTCATCACTATCCAAATCATTACATATATTTTTTTACCACAATTCAAAATATTTAAGTAACATTTTAATATTAACAACGATTAATTTCATGATTCTGAACAACGATTTTTCGTGGTGTATAGATGGCACTGAAATCACTTGACTTTCTGGTAGAGAAAAAATATGAAAAAAAACATAGGGTGGTGAATGGAAAGATAAGGGAAGGTGGCTAACAGTTTTCTCTGGCATAGTGGCTGAGAGATTCCTGACTCCATTTAAGGAGAAGTCACAGTGCATCACATCACATTCAAACAAGTCAATAATGCTCCCATTTGGCAGATTCTTTGTTCTCAGGCATCAAGAGTGCTTACAAGAATACCTACAAGTGTTTTTATGTTTTTCACAGAAAGACAAATTGTATCTGTAGTTTATTTAATCTGTTTAACTGAAAACTTCTGACCATTTTGCATGGACATAGTGAGTGTAACATTAAATATCCCTTCATATTTGTACATTTTTGATCATCTTAACATTATTTATTACAAATGTACAATTTCAAGTGATATATATGTTAAAACTTAATGTTTGATGCTTTCAAATATGAAAATAAATGTATAGACAGCATTCTTGTCTACAGTAGTGGAGTTTGGCACCATTGGATAAATGTATCTATTCGTAGAGTTCCTAGAACAAAATATTAGATAGCCATTAGGTATTTTTTTAAAATTCAAAATATTAGTAAAACAAAATATTAGGTGTTTTAATTCTATGTTATTAAAATTAAGATAAATTTAGGTTTAGTTATCATCAAAGGAAAAAAAAAATTATTGTTATTAAAATTTAAAATACAAATTACTTGATCTTTTGACAAAGACGATTCTACATTTGGCAAATAGAAAACTGCTTCCACAATGTCATAGCAAACTTTTTAAATGTCTTTTTAAAAATAAGTGTTTTGAAAGACAATCTATTAGGGATATAATTTTTGGCTTGAAAATAAGTCTTTTAATTTGTAAACCAATTACTCAAAATTTACAATTTTTGTTTAGGTTTAGTTATTTCTCCTCAAATTAAAATATTTGGTGGTAGTTGTGACTCACACCCCATGTGGCCACATGAGGCACTGTTTCTGTGTTAACACCAAAGTATTCAGAGTAAGAGGCCAAAATCAGCAATGCCAAGCATTGGTGGCCGAGAGGTCAGCACAGCTGCCTTACAAGCAATTGTACCAAGTTAGTGGGTTCACTTCCTGGCCGATGCTATGACACATAAAAAATCAGCAATGCAAGTTTCAGATGCTAGGTAGCGATGTTCACCCATTTGGCTAATCAGAAATTATTATTTTCATTGACTTCTAGACTACCTTCTTCATGCTGTTGACATGTTAACAGGATACTATAAATTATATAATAGGTTAAGGTTATAATGGTAACTATTAGCAATAGAAGCAGAAAAAGTGGAATATACAAGTAAATGATATGAGACTTGTAGTCAATTAACTAAGATCAATCTATATGCAAATACTAATTTTGCCTCTAGTACCATACATTCCAAACATTTCACACTGGAGAGAATGTTCTCAGAGTGGTTGAGGGATTTCATTCTGCAAATCATATGTGTGACATTAATTATATGTATTCATAAACATGTATGGTGTAAAATTAAAGTATTATAGCAATATGATAATTAAGTGTAAGTAATTAATGTATTTTATAAAATATCAAGATATTTTTATTTTACACCTGCCTCAATATAGTCATAAAATAACCAACAATTTAGTAATAATGAAATAACTTATTAATGAAAAACAAATAAAACAATAAAGTATTATTTATTGATTTCCTCTTAAATACTTCTCAAGCTGGAAATAAGAATAAAAGTTCCAAGTCTTTTCCCTTTCAAACTTTAGGTTTTAATCACTTTCATATGGAAAATAAATCATTAATAATGATTTCTGTAGAATTTTCATTAAAATGCTTTCATACATCTTGTTATTCATAAACAATAATAATTCATATTTAAAGACTATTATATTGTCATCATTCATAAACAAAATACAATATTTTTTTCCAAATGTGAGGCTTAGGTTTAGTTCATTATATCTCTATTTATTTGTCTTGAATATTAAAGAAAAATGTGCAATGTTAAATTTTCTTTCTCTAAATGACCTTACCATTTGTCTTGACATTACATTTTCTTCATTTGAGTATCTTTATCCTTTTAAGTATTATCCAACAAGCAAGGAATCCAATGTTGTTTAGTATTGGTACTTTATTTTTTGCATAGAGTAACATTATTGATAACTTATTTATAAAATTTTAGCAGCTTTAAATTGTTTATAAGAAAGATACCGGCTGCTACTGAATGTAACAGAACTGACATGCTCTTTGCTTGTCTAGTGCTCCATATTAAACAATGTCCAAATGCAATAAATAAATTTTAAACCATTAAACATCACAAGATCACCATTTCTTATACTTACGCAAGCTGTTTACACAGAGGCTAAACTCCCCATACAGTAGCACCACTGGTGCAAGACATAGTAATCAATGGATGCAAGAAAGTTTGTGCATAAAATTCCTAACTAGTGCCTACTCATCCAATATCCCAAGACTAGTTTTCAGCTTGTGTATTTCATCAGTGAAGAGCCTTGGTTCTGAGAGCACTGCACCTAGATGTTAGAGGTTGTATTAGATCCTAAGATCTATTTGCAGTGCTCTCAGGTCCTAGGCTTCCTCACCGATGAAAGCTGCAAGCTACAAACTAGACTGGGGATATTGGATGACTAGGCACTAGATTGGAATTTTATGCATAAACTTTCTTGCATCCATTGATTACTCTTGGTGGTGCTAATGTATGGAGAGTTTAGCCTCTGAATAAATATTCTTATATTTTTTAATAAATCAAAATAATTACTACTGAACACTCTTTTATATAATATAGACTTGATTATTAAAATCTTTATTTTTCTCCACCACTGCTAACAAGAGTTAGAGAGAGAAAGAAAAAAATCTCATTTCAATATTTTTGACCTCATTTACATATAAAAGCTGTTGTTATATTTATATAATTTTGGGGTTATCTCCACAATAAATTTAAAGATGAATTGGTTTGAAACAAATGGAAAATTAACTAAATAAATATATCTACACCTGTGTCTCTTTTTATGTGGTAATTTCCACAAAAAACCTGCATTAAAGAAATTGCACAAAAAATAGACTTAATTTACTTGAAAAATTTGGGATATGTTTTATAATTTTGAAAAATCAGAAAAAACCAAAGCAACAAAGAGAAATTACTTTAAAATTCACATAAAAATTTAAGAAAATAAAGTATGTTAAACCACTAAACATCACATGATCACTATCTCATACTAGCACATAATTGTTATTAAACAATTCAAAACAAAGCAAAACTCTCCATATAGTAGTGCCATCTTGTGCTAACAAGAGCGATCAATGGATGCCAGAAGGCTTATGCAGAAAATGTATGGGTGCTGAATTGAGTTCAGACCCATATGACTATATAAGCTATTGAGCTTGGATTGAAAATATTGTGTTTTCAATTTCATTCTCATAGTTTTGTAGTTAAATAGAGTTAAAAGATGGGTGCTGGAGGGTTGCATTAGATCCTAAGATCTAGGTGCAGTGCTCTCAAATCCAAGGTTCCTCACTGATGAAGGCCACAAGCCAGAAACTAGTCTGGGGATATTGGATGAGTAGGCACTAGATAGGGATTTTATGCATAAGCCTTCCAGAATCCATTGATTGCTCTTGTTAGCACAAGATGGCACTACTATATGGAGAGTTTTGCTTTGTTTTGAATTGTTTAAAATAAAGTATGACTAATAAAAAATTTTCAAATATCTGAAAAAAATTGATACAAGACAATTTTTTTATATTTTTTTTATTAACTATTTAATTTTATTCAAAACAATATGTTTTAAGCGTAATTTATTTTACATTTTTTCATACATATTTTAATCATTATCACTATTTGACAATATGCAGATTCATTTGTGTTCTGGTAAGAAATCAGATTTGTCACAAGAGGAAACACACACAGCAGAATTGGCACCAACTTCAGTCTCATGCTGTGTTAATGTTTTTCAGGTGACAAAATGATCAGTGATTAAACTTTGAGATGATGATTTTACTAATTGTTTATGAACCTCACAATATTCAAACATAACTATTTATCTCTCATTGGAATTTAAGAGCTCATTCATAATTCATGTCATTAACTAAAAAATGATTTTCCAATTGATTAGAAAGTTGAAGACTTTCTCAAATCATTTTTGCTGTGAAACAAATAGAGTCCACTTCTGTTTCATTATCTTTTTCTAAATTTTCTATGGTATCTAAATTTATTGCCAAACCTTTTTCCAAAAAGCATTTAACATATGTAAAATTTAATGTGGGTATATAAAATGGAGAAATCCCAATTTTAAGTGAAATATAAACATCTTTGTTGCATAAAAGAAAATGCATAAAAAGATAAAAAAAATCACATAACTTCAAAATTGCATTAAAAAATTCACATAAAAAGAACCCAGGGATATTTCAAGTCCTTATATATATATATATATATATATATATATATATATATATATATATATATATATATATATATATATATATATATGCATAAATAAATACACACACACCTTGGTTTTCAAAAGTATCTCAATGTAACTTTGGCAATGCCAATATAATAGTTACAATATAATGCTGACATCTTCAGACATTTTAAAATTGTGACTGTGGGGAAAAGAGAAGCTCCAAACCATAATATAAGGTTATAAATAAATTTAATGCAATGTAGAGTAAATAGTGACTGCAGTGCCATCATAAAACTTAAAATGTCAAAAATCTTTATCAAGATGGCAGCAAAGCTTGTTTGGGCTTGCAAAAAAAAAAACATATTTATGTATACATTTATATTTTAGAAAGACAAGTTAATATTCTAATGTTAAAAAATATGATTAGTTCTACCTTCACAAACACTAGTAAAGGGCTTTGTGACCATTTTATAGTAATAATGCAATTTTAAGTTTTAAATCAGGATTTCAAAGATAATCTATTAGAGATGTATGCTTTGGTTTAAAAATGTCTATTACATTGTAACTTTAATTTATAAACAACTTATCCAAAATTTATAATATTTCTTTAGATTTAATTATTTTCCCTCTGATTAAATCATTTGGCTAATCAGACCACTCCTAGCCCCCCTCCCTCATGCTAGTATGTTAATAGAATATAAAGAATATAGTAGATCCATATAATG
Organism: Epiperipatus broadwayi; assembly: GCA_028023455.1. Classification (NCBI taxonomy): domain Eukaryota; kingdom Metazoa; phylum Onychophora; class Udeonychophora; order Euonychophora; family Peripatidae; genus Epiperipatus; species Epiperipatus broadwayi. The sequence continues at coordinate 152,262 of JAQFVV010012563.1, read as the reverse complement.
CTAACAACTTCAGAATTTTTTCAATTAATACATTAAATTTGTGACTGTGGGAGAAAGGGAAGCTGCAAACCATAATATAAAGTTCTAGATAGGTTTAAAGCAACATAGAAACAATAGTGATCACAGTGCCATATAATACTCAAAATGTCAAAATCAATGAAAAGATGCTCATTAAATACTTATAAAAAAATTCCAAATTTATTTAATACTATTTATTTGAAAAAAAGACAAGTCAAGTAATGAGTGCTAATGTTATAAACAAAATTATGATTGGCCCCACCACAAATACTAGTAGAGAATTTTCTGACATTTTTATAAATTTTAGAACAGAATTTTCCTGCTTTATGATGGCTTAGCACTAATTTGTTTGGATTTTAAATATGGAATTTAATTAACAATTATGTTATTAGTTATTTTTTATCAGCAATGCAGTAATGATCCAGTAAGACAAAAACTGTTGTTTTAATTTCGTATTTCGGTGTATTATTTTTTTATTTATTTTACATTTGCAAAATTGAAATATTATTTTTCAGATAATAAATCCAATAAAAATTGTTGATGAAGAATATAGAATAAAAATTCAATCTTAAAATAAATGTTGTAAGTACACATTAGGGTTGCTATGAAAAACATTAAAATGCAAAAGGGAGCGTAGATGCTCAAAGTAATAATTATATTAGAAAAAACTGATGTATTAAAGGTGGATAGAAACCAGTCTGTACCTTGTATAAGAGTGGTATCATGAAAATTATACTACAGAAATATTATTTATTATATGGATAATCTATTGTTTAGAAAATGTCTAATAAAAATTATTTCTGTGCTTCTACCAACTGGTTTGTGTCAAAGTTGTAAAGGCAGTAAGTTTGAAACTTATCAATTGAACTGTAGTAATATCCTATTTTTATATACTGAACAATGATAAAGATGTATAATAAAATATGATCTGGGTCAACTGATGAGTGCTTGTTCAGCATGAAATGCATATCTTGGGGATCATACATCATTTTCATATGTCTTTTGACATATATTTATGATTACACTTCTCCACAAAGTGTTAAAAGTGATTACAAATCAGTCCATAGCTTGTGCCTGAGTGGTGCAAATGAAAATTACTCTCCAGAAATATTATTTATGTTATATGTAAAATTGCAGACCACACATGTATCTATGAATAGGTGTTTGACTGGAAAAAAAGGCAAGAATATTAGAAAGAGAAAAGTAGAAAAAATTTTAAAAGTTGCACATATGGCACTGCTAAATCATGCCATATATCATTAATGTGTGATAATTTATAGTATTGGGAAAATCCTTATAAACCATGCTACTTATGAAATGGTCAAATCTGGATGATTCTTATAGATAAGTATACAAAATTTCTGCTGACAGTTGCCTCTTATGGAATAACCTAATTGATTAAATCAGTAATATCAAATTTATAGTTCAATGGTTCACATTTTCATTCCACCCTTTTATTATCAGGTTACCTAAGGATACTAGCACTAAGCTAGATATTATTACTAACAGTTGAATGCATTTGAAAAGTTAAATTGAAAGATGTCAAGCATTGTTAGCTGAGAGGTAATCGCAAGCAAGTAGTTGTTTGCAGATGGTTGTGGGTTTGCATCCCGGCCGATGCTATGACATATGGAAAAAAAAAGTTTGAATTTTTCTAAAAAATTTCAACTTATTAGCATTAAATGATGTGAATAGACCACCATATAATTACAAATAAAATAACATCATAGAAAACTTTCAAATATTTCTTTAATGGAATAACAGAAGAGACTGTAAATTTATATTCTTGGCTTTAACTCATTTACACTACTATTTTCAATATAGTTTTCTTGATTTTCCATTTATTTTATAGGAAAAACTACTTTTTTTTAGAAGTAATAAATAATTTTTAAATTTAATACTATTACAAATTTTCAGATATATGTCATTGAAAGGTGCTGGTAGGGTGTTTTTGTGCTCTCTGCAGGAGAGCACCTGCCATCAATTTAGAGCACGGGTCATCAATTTTGACAGTTTCATTCCTCCATTTTGATTTTGAAAATAAAAACATATTTTCTATACATTTTTACACATTTATAATTTTAACATAAAATATTTATTTAATATTAATTATTTTAGAAAAAGATGTTATAAGAAAATATTTGCTTTTGTAAGATGATAAACTGAGAATGAAATCAATGATGTACAACTGCAATTTGTATTTGGAGAACACAAATACATTTTATGTGACTGCAATAGATTAATTTTGTTAATATAAATAGAAATTTATTTTTTGACTTTCATTTACTTTAATATTTACTATGGTAATAAACCTAAAGTTTGTGCAGTTAAAATGCGAAGGTAGTGTCCTCTACAGATCTTAACCATAAGTTTACACATCAGTGAAGCTTGTGGTTAAGACTGTAGAGGTCCCTGCCTTCACATTTTAATTTTACAAGCTTTAGGTTTATTGCCTTAGTAAATATTACTTACATAATCAATGTGCGTTAAATAAATTTATAAATACTTTAATAACATAATAAATTAATTTGTGTTTTAGAAACTAAACTAAAACAAATATATTTTTAAAAGACGCTGATTCTGTAATTGACCAGTCAAAAGTTAGAAGTTTAATTCAATTTTCCTATAGGGAATTTTAAAATTAAATGATGCAGTAAAAGTTAATAAATAAAAGTTTTACAATTAACATTTTTTTCATCATTTTCATCTTTGACAATTAAAAAGCAATTATTTTACTTGTAAATAATTTAAATTGAAATCCTGTAAAAAGAATATAAATTAAAAATGGAACTTTTAAAATATTAAAACTTGTGAACAATAAGTTAGAAAATGACATATTCATTGCATTATAATGTTTCAATTTTTTACATTTTTTAATGTGTTTTCCAAATTATTACATATACTTTTTATCACACAAAAAATAAGTTTATGTGCTTACAATAAGTAACTTATATGTTGAAATTTTGAATAGTTACAAAACATAAATAAAACTAAGTATATAAAAAAGAAATGAATAAATATCAAAGTGGAATATTTGGTTCTCTTATATAATATTACTAATTGTGTATAGAGTTTTAATTTATGTTATTTACTTACACAGAGAAAAAACTTATACAATAGCACCACTCAGTGTAAGCCAGAGCAATCAATGGATGCAGGAAGGTTTGTGCATAAAATGCATTGATTACTCTGGCTTGTACTGAATGGCACTATTGTATGGAATGTTTTGCCTCTGTGAAAAACAGATTGCATAAGCATAAACAATAGTGATCATGTGATGTTTGATGGTTTACTATTATTTATATACAATGAGAACAATTAACATTTTCAGTAAAAATTAAATGTTAATTCAAAAGAACTTAAAATGTTAATTTAATTATACATATATATAGGTGATATAATATTTTTAATGGATGTTTTAGATGGAAATATTTAATGTGTGGAGTTCTACATTTATAATTACTTAAGTATTTAACCTAAAACAAGTCAATCAGTCTGACAGTTTCACTTTAACTTTTGGCCTGGGGCACTTGGCTTACATTAGTTTCTGTTCAAAGTTGAGTGCTTTCTAATTGAGTTAATATAAATGGATAACTTCACACATTAAAATATTTTCATATATATATAATCTTCATATATGAAAATATTTTCATATATATATAATCTTCAGCGTGAAAAAACATTATATCAAATTTAAAATATTTTCAACATTTTTAAAAAGATTATATGATTGATTAAAAAATTGAAATAAATTAAAAAAATATTCTATATTTAATTTGAGAAATAAAAAAAGTTACTTCTAAATCTTCAGTTTCTGTATTCTTTTTTACATGCAGATTATATAATCCTTAAAAACATTAATAGATATTAAAATAAATGTGTATAATTTTTATTAACATGATGACTTATATTTATTAAAAATCATTGTTGGTACCCCCCTCAAATCATGGTTTTCTGCTGCTTTCAATCTCTGTATTACCATTATCTTAACTTGTATGAGTGTAGGATTTTTTAAATAACACGTTTTCCTGTACTGCTTTTATTGATTATTTAATTATATTAACTGTTTATACTTTTTTTATACACAGCATTATTTGCAAAAACAATTACATCATCTGCAAAATCTAAATGACTTAAATAATCTCCATTTACTTAGCTTCCCATTTTAATCCACAAAGTACTTTTTGCAGCATTGCTGTAAAAAGTTTTGGAGATATAAAGTCACTCTGTCTTACACCCTTTTCAATGTTGACTTTCCTACTGTCATTATGTAATCTAATTGTTGCTGTTGCATTTTTATAAATATTTTTTAAAATATGACAATATCCTGAATCTATATCTTGATGATCCAATATTTTAATCACTGAAGAAATGTTTATAGAATCAAATGCCTTTTCATAATCTACAAATCCTAAGCATAATGGCAACTCATATTCATTTGTCCTTTCTATTACTTCTCTCAATACCTGGATATGATCTACTGTACTAAAACCACTTTTAAATCCAGCTTATTCTTTTGGTTGGTGGAAGTCCACTTATACATATATTTAATTGCACTGGAATGAGATTATTGTTAAATAAATAATTAATACTTTTTTAGAATACTGCATTTCTTGCTACAGATGCTATTTTCTGCCAGATTTTTAACAAAAGTTTGCTATTTTTTATAAGAATGGTCATTTTAGTTGCTTAGTAACAATTTACATCCACAATTTTTAGCCATTTACATGATTTGGTACTACATCTGTTATATCTCAACTACTTACCTTCAACTAAAATGAACTAGGCCAAATTCCATCTTACCTTGATTGGACTGAGCATTAATTGCTACAGACCAATAGGTATATGAGTAGATAACATATCCAATAGAAGAAACATGGTAATGGGTGATGATGCACAGTCATTTAGTATGAATAGAAATCTGGTTATAGGATCTGATTATAAATAGGTAGTCCAGTTGGAGGTAAAGTCAGACAACTACGATTTATTGTCAGATCTGAACAGCAGTACACAGATAGTCCACTAGGTGGTTAAAGCAGTGAGGCAAGATTACTTTAGCACTAGAATCTGCAAGAACTTAAATCAGACATGAGGAAGCTGTCCCATAACTTCTGGAAGTATTACTAGGTTTACAAGTAGGCAAATTGTAATGATACAGCTGGAAGTCATAGGTAAACCTAGAAGGCCACCTGTAGTTCCTCACATTAATAATTGCATGGTAAATAGATGTTAGATTTTTGCATCAGCCAAAGGTATAACAGTTGTATATACTGTAAATATGCATTTGTATATTTGTTTGAATTAACAAATATTTAATCGTATTTTTACAAGCCTGTATTTATTATAACACAACAACTTCCGTTTCACCTTATTATTTTATTCTAAGGCAGTAGTAATTTGCTTATACCGAATGTTTCTCATTTATGTAAATAGAGGGATTTAAACTCGGGTATTATTCAGTGTATTCAACCTCCACTCTACCTTTAGCAACTGATATACATGACCATACAAATGTGAAAAAGATACATGTTGCCCAATATATGTATTTCATGCTACCAGTACTCATCGATTGGGCCAGATTCAAACACTGATAGTATATATGTGTAGGAGATTATGATCTGGCCCAACTAATGAATGCTGGTTTAGCACGAAATACATGTATTGGGGATCATGTATTTTTTTTGCATATGTGTAGTCATGTGTATTGGTTGCTTGAGATAGAGTGAGAATTGAGTAGACTGCAAAATCCTAAGTTCAAATTCCTCTATTTACTTAAAGTTTTATGTATATTGAATAGATATATACGAAGCACTAACAACGCTAAAATAAAAGTTACACATATGTGAGAAAGATAAAAAATTGATGAAATATAATTTTTCATTTCGTTTTATAAGGTATTTATAAATGTACAAACATTTGTCTTATTTTAAAAAAAAATTAATGTGTTGGTGATTTTATTTTTTATTCAATTAATTAAAAAAATACCTTCACGAGTTTTTGTTATGGGCGTTGATCATCTTTTTCTAATAATCTTTGGACATTAGTAAAAATTTTATGACATACCGGTAATAAATGAAAAAAAAAAAAATTATAAAAGTCATTTATATCAACTGTTTTTCTCGACTAAAATAGTCAAGTAGAAAAAGATAATAAAAATGCCTATAAATCACGATATTAGAAAATGTGCAATTTTTTGCATGCGAAGGCATTAAAGAAATAGTAAGACATAAAATATTGGGAAATATAATTGTAAAACAATAAAGAATTTTAAAAAAGGAATTTAAAAAAACGGGCATTTTAATTCATTTTTTAAGTTAGTAAAGAAATTATATATACATATGCAGCTAATATTTCCTTTGTTCAAGTTAATATTTAGCCGTAAATTAACTTGTAAAGTTATATTAAGAAATTTAGAAAGTAATAATTTACACATTTAAAGAAATCTTTCGTTCTTTTCCACCTTTTAAAGACGATTTATGGTTTTACTTTTTTTTTTTAAATTTTATAATTTACCATCTGGAACTGGTTGTTAATAATATGAAATTACTGAAATATAATTTACAGATATTTCAAATCATTTTACGGTAATGAAATATATACCCCATTATGATTTCTTGATATAGTATTTATATTTGTAGTTTTTATTATAATGATATAATCTTTTTATATAAACCAATGTCTTTAAGAATGTAATTCTTCAATTTTCGACAACAAAAAATATAACATTCTAAAAATAAAATAAAGAGTGGTATAATATATATTTATATGCCCTAAAATATATATACCCCAAAATATTATGAAAAATAATTTTCTTAGTTGTTCATTATTGAGAAATGATATAAATTGTATTTTAAAATTGAATTATTGTATCTCTGCATTCAGACATTAATCATATAAACCGTGCATCAAAATTCACCACTATACTAATATATTTCACTATAAACTCATCAACACTCCTTTAACACTTTAAGCAAATATATTTTATTTATTATAACAGTTTCGACTGTAATAGCAGTCTTCGTCAGATCTTAACTTTCCTTCTACCTTCACCAGATGGAGGAAAGGTGAAGATAGAAGGAAAGTTAAGATCTGATGAAGACTGCTAGTACAGTCGAAACTGTTATATTAAATAAAATTATTTGCTTAAAGTGTTAAAGGAGTATTGATGAGTTTATAGTGAAATATAAAAAGAAGCAAAATATAGAGGGAGAAAGAAGAAATGGATAAGAGTTATATGTGAAATATACTAATATATATTAATACTTATACATAATTTGTAATTAATAAAATTTATTACATATAAAAGAACACAATTTATTCCATTTCCTTAAGCAAGTAATAGGTACTATATATAGGTAATTACAATTAATCAAAATACCACAAATACCAAAAAACATTCAGTATCTGAATATATAATATTTTGATTTATTTTTTTAATTATGACTATATATATTGTTACTAATATAATAAATTTAATAAAGTAGCAACCTCTCCCTACAGTAATGCCATGCAGACCAAACCAAACAGTTAAGGGAATGCTAGATGGTTTCTGCATAAAGTCCATATCTAGTGTGTCTGCCTCCAATATCCCCATGAGTCTCTAGCTTGTGGCTTATATCAGTGAGGGGTCTTTGATCTGTAAGCACTCTACCTAGATCTTTGGATTTAAGGCAACCCTCCAGCAGCCATATTTCACCTATTTATTTAACTATAAAGCTATAAGTTCAAACTATAGACTAATGTTTTCTATCCATGCTAATTTACCTGTATAATCATGCAGATTGGAAGTTAATTCAGTATTTATATATTTTGGTGTCTTTGGTTTCTTAATAACATAGTCACCATAATCCTACACCTAGAGTTGGTTTCAAACCTCTAAAACATCATAGATCACTATTCCTTAGCCTACACAAACTGTTAAAACACTAGCAAACTCTCTTAACAATAGTGCCACTCAGCACAAACCATAGCAATTAAAGGATACTACTAGCATAGGGATTTTATGCACAATCTCTGAGCATCCATTGCTTGCTGTAGCTTGTCCTGGGTGGCACTACTATATGGAGAGTTTGCTACAGTTTTAGCAGTTGGGTAAGCATATGAAATGATCATGTGATATAAATTTTATAAGTTAGACAAAAATATTACAACAATGAATGCAAACCTTTAATAGCAAAACTAATATAGATGATTCTAGAATGGAATGTAAACATCTTTTCTTGGAAGCATATGAGTAGACATAAAAGAAAGTGTGTCTATGCTAGCACATAAAGAGATGATTTTTGTTTAGCTATATACACTGTGTCCCGGTGATGTGACAACTGATCTTCTCACCAAGATGTCTGCAGTATCATTTCAGCATCAATCATGCTTTAGATAGTGACTTAATTCCACTATTCACCACAAAACCTTTACTGTACTAATATATCCAGATCACTAAATAGAATATGAAATGTGACAGTAAATTTATATCTTAAATCTTGCTTGGATGATGCACTTATATTAAATTGTGCTCAAATGGTCCAAATGATTCCCACTGTGGGGAGTAGTGAAGCCATGACTTGTAAGAGTGTTCCTTCCATGGCTGGCCAGATTGATGGGCAGAAGATTATTAGAAATAATCTACGACATCTACTGGTCAGATGTCATGTTGTACCTCATAATCTAAATGTATCTGTGCTTTAAAATTGTTATGGTTAATGGATAAATCTACCCAACATGAATGTTGGTTTAAGGATGATGCAACAGGTAGCTTGGAGAAAGAAACACTGGAACAGATTGTGTGCATAGAGAAATTTTTCAACTATAATCAACTGGTCAATTTCTCAGTTATGACATGCAAGCAGTTAAAGAGGCATATGGAACTCAAGTTCAGACCCCTTTAGCTATCACATACATTATTTTGCACTGTAATAAAAGCCTCAAGGTTGTCCATTATTTGATGACATTGAAATCACTTTTACATTTTTATTATTGTTTTTATTCTACTTGTTTTGACCTCTGTTGTTAATGAGATCTTTAAATTAGAGTAGGTGTATATTATTTAAGAAATAATTGGGTAGCCTTATTTGGGAAAAATTTATAAGAAGTTTAAGCACTGGAAATGGCGGAGATCGAGGGTCTGAAAGCATACTGGAAACTCAGAAATAATATTGTAATTGAATCGTTTATTATTAGGAAGTTCATAAAAAGTTACAGAGCTGGGAAGTGATCCATGGGCCTTAAGTGCCAGAATCTGCCACTCTACCACTGCAGCCGAGCATGCTGGGAACTTTGAAAGAATATAATAATTGAATGGCTTATTATTCAGGAGTTCATCAGAAATGATGGAGCTGGGTGGCTTGAGCGCCAAAGTTCGCCACTTTACCACTGCGGCAGAGCATGCTGGGAACAAAGAAAGAATATAGTAATTGAATGGCTTATTATTGAAGAGTTCATCAGAAAATGGCAGAGCTGAACTTTGGGCCATGGACCTTGACCTCCAGAGTCTGCCATACAGCAAAGCATGCTGGGAGTATTGTAATTGGATGGTTTATTAGTCAGGAGTTCACAAGAAGTTTAAGCATCAGAAGAAAGCTGAGCTGCAATCCATGGATCTTGAGCTCCAGAGTTCGGCTCTGAACCATGTTATCAAACCATGCTGGGAACTTGGAAGGAATACAGTAATTGAATGGTTTATTATTCAGGAGTCAGAAGAAGTTCAAATATCAAAAGTGACAGAGCTGAGTCGCAATCCATGGACCTTGAGCTCCAGAGTCTACCACTGCAGCAAAGCATTCTGGGAACTCAGAAGGAATATAGCAATTGAGTGGCTTATTATTAAAGAGTTCATCAAAGGTGACAAAGGTGGGCTATAATTCCTGATCCTTGAGCTCTAGAGTCGGCCACTCTACCACTGTAGCATAGCATGCTGGGAACTCAGAAAGGATATAATAATAAAAATGGCTTATTATTCAGAAGTTCATCAGAAGTGACAGAGCTGGGCTGTAATCCATAGACTTTGAGCTCCAGAGTTTGCCATTCCATCACTGCAGCAAAGCATGCTGGGATTCAGAAAGAATATAGTAAATGAATAGCTGATGTTCCAGGAGTTCATAAGTAGTTCAAACATCATAAGGGGACAGAGCTGGGCAATGATCCATGGACCTTGAGCTCCAGTGTCTGCCACTCTATTACTGCATCAAAGCATACTGGGAACTCAAAAGGAATATAGTAATTGAATGGCTTATTATTAAGGTGTTCATCAAAAGTGACAAAGCTGGGCTCTGATCTATGGACCTTGAGCTCCAGGGCCTACCATTCTATGACTGCAGCAAAGTGTGCTGGGAACAGAGCGATAAGCTGGGCTGTGTCTATCACCCTACCATTGCAGCAATGCATACTGCAGACTCAAAAGAATATGAGAATACCTGAAGGTTTGTGATGATGGTATATTATTAGATGTGATATGTTGGATTATTTCCATCATCTATGAGTGAATGTTGAACGTATAGAAAATTTTAAATTTGATTTAAAACTTTTCAAATACAAACATCTTGGTTAGTAATAACACACAACTAAGCAACACAGGTTGTTAATCACACAAGGTTCCTAGTAGGGTTATCGTCCACTCCTTTTTAATTGTTGCTGGCCTGATATGCTCAGTTAAAGTATTCCCATAGAAGTTAAACTCACACCTTTAGATGCTTGAAATATCGAATTTAAGGCAAATACTAGTTTGTTAGAGCATTTGCCTTAAATTCTATATTCAAGAATATAAATATGTAAGTGTGACTCCTAATACTGTCACTGGTCAGGCCAGGAATATCTGAAGAAGAGTAGAGAATAATACTACTCAAATTATTGTGTAAATTGTGTGTTATTACTAATAAATTTTTTGTACTGGGAAAGTTTAAATGAAGTTTAAAAGTTTCTATACATTCAACATTCACTCATAGATGATGGAAATAGTCCAATATATCCCATCTAACATAGTAATAGAATGGTTTATTATTCAGGGGCTCATAAGAACTTTAAGAATTAGAAGTGTCCAAAATGAGCTGTGATCCAAGGCCTTGAGCTTCAAAGTCTCCTACTCTATCTCTGCAGCAAAGCACGGACTCAAAAAAAAAAGAATATAGTAATTGAATATCTTGTTACCCAGGAATTCATAAGAAGTCAAGCATCATTAAGTGGCAGAACTGGGCTGATGATCGATGGCTCCTGAATCTACTTCTATCACTGCAGCAAAGCATGCTGGGAACAAAAAGTGTATAGCAATTGAATGGCTTATTACCCAAGAGTTCATAAGAAGTCAAGCATCAGAAGTGACAGATCTGGGCTGCAATCCATGGCTCCTGAGTCTGCTTCTATCACTGCAGCAAAGCATGCTGGGAACAGAAAAAGGGTATAGTAATTGAATGGCTTATTATTCAGGAGTTCATCACAAGTGACAGTGCTGAGCTGCAATCCACAGACCTTGAGCTCTGGAATCTGCCACTCTACCACTGCAGCAAAGCATGCTGGGAACTTATAAAGAATATAGTAATTGAATGGTATATTACTCAGGAGTTCGTAAGAAGTTTAAGCATCAGATGTGAGATAGGTGGGCTGCAATCCATAAACCTTCCAGGATCTGCATTCCACCATTGTAGCAAAGCATGCTTGAAATTCAAATAATATATACAATCCAATGGTTTATTAGTCAGGAGTTCATAAGAAGTTTAAACCTCATAAATAACAGATTTTGGATGTAATCTATGGATTGTGAGCTCCAGAGTCTTTCACTCTACCACAGTTCCAATCCATGCAGAATTCCATAAGCATTTAAAAGTGCCTGTTAATTTAGTAAGTATAGAAAATCATTTATTCCAAATGATTCTATTTTACCAAATATAAGAAACTGATTGTAAGTTGCCTTGGAAACTGTTCTCAGTATTTTCAAGAAATTTATATAAATTATATTTAATTGCAGTAGTAATAAAAAGCAATAGAAGTAACGTTCCAACAATACTTTGAATTCATGCCAATGCATTCGTAAAATTGGGCATTGCAATGGTATTGGTCACCATGTCAACATTTAGCACCTATTTTTCAGTTTTACATTTTCTTGATGGTAAATCTAAGATTTAAAAATAATATTGATTTATTAATTTTAAAAAAATCTCAGAATATCAATATTATAATGAGAAACCTAATAACAATAAGCTTACTAAACTGCTGATTGATAGTTTCTTTATTTTGTGGTTCAAAAGTGTTTGCAAGAGATTTTGAGAGTTTGTTTCCCTTTGTTTAGATTTTAAAAATGAAATAAGACATTTTGCATAATTTGTTTATACATTTATGATCATGTTTGCAATTTATTTGCAAAATAATTATTTTTTATAAGGCTATTTGTGATTAGACTCAGATTTTATTCCAAAATATTTGTTTTTAAAAGAAGATACATTGAGAAATGTATTAACATAGAGCAGAAAGTTGTTGTGACTAGCTAAAAAGTGAATGGCTTATAATTACCACAGTATTTGTTTTATTATCATTTATAAATAAATATTTAAGCAAAATTTTAAAGATTTATATGCTTTAATCTTCACCTACTCTAACAGATTTCTTTGTTCTCATTTACTTTAAGCCTTCACCTTTTAGTTTAATATTAAACCATTATTATTTATCAGAATATAAGAAATCCTACGTCATTTTTTTTATTTTTTTAAATAATTTTAAGAAATTGCATTTGATTTTCAGAATTATTTAAAAAAAATAATTTTAATCAAAACAGGGCACTGTTTTGTCATCAAATTTTAGGTGAAGCAGATTCAATTTACAAAATGAATGAAATGTTTTTTGTTTGATATTTGTTTTAAAAATCTGAACAAATTACTTTTAATAATTAGTAAATCAATAAAATTATGCTTTAAATGTTTAGAATTTATTAGTAATTTTTATAATATCACTAAATGTTATTACAGATTGTTTAGTGAAGAACGTTTTTAGTCCATTGAATTTCCTGTGGTTGCAATCATTATAGTGATGTCACTTAGAAGATTATAAGCATTTATATTTAAAAATAAAACAATTATTTTAAAATATAAATATGCAATAATATATATTTTAAATTTCCAATAATTATCATACAATTTCTATACAAGAATAATCATAAACTTTACACAAAATCAAACTTTTAAACCATCATATTTTCTTGAAATAATCTCACAAAGTTTGAGATCACCAAACATATTAAAAGCAGCTATCATTATAGATGAAGAACTTTTGAAGACCTTCTTATTTGATTATCCTGAATTTTTTTAAAATTAAAATATTAGAAAATAATATATGCAAATTTTAAAGCTGTAAAATAAAATATTTACAAAATTTCTCAGTAGAGGGAGAAAAATAAAAATTTCAATTTCTTGACTTCTGCCCAAGGAAATATCATAATGAAATATTGCATGATTAATTACAATTTGTTTTGATTTTAAAAATGGAATTAAAATAAATATTCTTTCATTTGCAAAACATTTTTATCAGCTATCTTAGAAATTCTGCTGTAAAAAAAGTTCTATATTTCTAACTACATATTTACGTTTATTATTTCTTTTCTACATTTTTAAAGTTGAAATAGTACTTTTAAATTTGTTCATCATTTATAAAGTTATATTTACAAAAAGTAATTTGAAGTTCTTGGAAATTTAAAGAAAAATAAAATTTGATTTGTTAACTCCATAACTGTCATCTCCACTTTTAAACAAATTGGCTAAAAAAACAGTAATATTCATGTTATCGTAGTGAATTTATGCTCATTTTAAAGCTTAAAAAGTATCATAAGATTCTGATCTCTCTAGAATTATTTTACAAGTAAAACATCAATAATATTTAATTTAGAATCTACAACAATGGGAGAAGGCAGTCTTTCCTAAATCTGATTGGTCGGTACTCATTTTGAAAAGAAAAAAGAGCACCTGACAATAACTTTCACTGCTCCAACTTCTTTGTTTTGATTTTGAAAATGAAAGTTTTAGAGTATTTTTTTAGTATTTTTTTTTTACATATTATAAACTATTTTGATAAAATATGCTGAAAATAAAATTATTTAAAAAAATAATTAAAATTTTAGTCAAAATTATTTACTTTTAAAAAAATAATTTTGACTAAAATTTTAATTATTTTTTTAAATAATTTTATTTTCAGCATATTTTATCAAAATAGTTTATAATATGTAAAAAAAAAAATACTAAAAAAATACTCTAAAACTTTCATTTTCAAAATATGCAACATTTTCTAATAGGTTATGAAAATTCTTTTTAGGTTCTCTGCTATAAAATATTTTTATAATTATAAATAGAAATTTATTTTTGAAAAAACTTCACTTTACTTTCATATTATTTGCTTTTTACAAACAAAACTAAAATGAATCTAATATTAAAAGATGAATATATTTTTACTGCTGATTTTGTAATTGACCAATCAAAAGTTTAAAGTTTTAACTCACTCGACTAAATGGAATTTTTGATGAGGAAAAGGTTAAAACAAAAAATTGAAAATTAGTCCAAAAAGCTATCAGGAGCGGTCAAAAATTATAAAACTGCAAAGGGATTAAGTGAAAATAACTAATTAGTAATGCCTAAACAAGAGAAATCTTTTTGCTTTGTACAATAAGATGTTGATTCATTAATGTTTAGGTACTATTTTTAATACAGTTTTCTCTAAATTTTGTCTGCACTTTTTTACTTAAGCTATCTAAATCTTTTTATGTATTATTTTATCATTATTTTAAAATATCATTAATATTACCCTTTTATCTACTTGAATTCAAAGTTTTTTATAATCTTTTATATTACTTCACTAACAGTTTCAACTTTATTTACAGCCTTCATCAGAGTTAAAATTATAATAAATGATGTTTATATATGAAGTTGTTTAAATTTTTATTTTTATATATTATTAGCTATACTTAGAAATATACTCAGAACCTTAAAGCAGATGAAAATAAATGTAAATTTTGATTTGTTTGTTATAAACATAAGGTTATATAATTCTATAATTAAACCACTTCTTTTCTTTTCAAAAACTTTATTTGTTGTATATATATATATATATTATTGTAATCAGTTGGCTTACATAGCATACACTAATATAATGTATGTGCATATATATATATGTAAAATAAAGGAAAAGTAAAAATAAACACAAAATAAATTTTTGTAGATTTTTTTTATATTTGCTAAAATAAAATAATGATAAGCAAAGGGTTAAAAAAATAACTCTGATTAAAATAAAAATTGTTATATAATTTAAATGTTAAAAAAGGTCTTAATAAATATAAATATTGTATTATTATTATTATTATTATTATTATTATTATTATTATTATTATTATTATTATTATTATTATTATTATTATTATTATTATTATTATTATTATTATTATTATTATTATTATTATTATTATTATTATTATTATTATTATTATTATTATTATTATTATTATTATTATTATTATTATTATTATTATTATTATTATTATTATTATTATTATTATTATTATTATTATTATTATTATTATTATTATTATTAAATGTAAAAACACAATACTTGTTTTTGAAATTTTTTTTAATTAATTAAAACATATATGTTTTTAAAGGGATTAGAGAGCTAAAAATAAAAACTCTGTTTTTAATCAAAGTGTTGTTAACACCTCAGATGAGTTTATAAAAGACTGATTAAAAATAAAGTTAGTCTGGTTAGTGATTTTTGAAGAGAACAGGTCAGCTGCAGAGTTGGTTACAATATTTTGTTGCAACCTGATGAAGGGCAGCAGTTGGTTTTAGCTGACCATATAGTTGGCAGAACATTAGATTGGGGAGCTGCCAATATTTCTTTTGCAGGAGTTTGAAATTCACATGGAGAAAATGATCCACTTCTTTGTGCTGAAATTCATAGCCTTAAACGTGCAGAGGAAGATTGATTGCCTGAAATCCATCAAACCAAGACAGCTGCTTGTCTGGGACAATCCTAGGCTGAAAGGAAGACCAACATTGATTTTACATGGATTACATTTTTCCTGATTATGACAGTCACTAAAAAACCAAACTCATCAAGAAAAATCTTCCAGCTTTCTGAAAGGCAGAGAAACATGGATAAACATATATACAGCTGGTGGTTAGTAGCATTATATATGATAAGGAAGTTTTAAACAATTTCCTTAGTAAAATGACATTTTTATAACTGATAGAAATATATAAAATGATATTAGTTTAAAATCGTTTATTAAAGAAGAAAAAACTGTTTAAAGTTATATTTATAATTTAAAAAAAAAAAAAACTCCAAAGAAAGTTATAATTTTAATAATCAAGAAAAAGATTTCCAAAAAAATGTTTAAACTAAAAAAAAAAAAGACATTTTAAATCAATTAACTGTCAAAAATTTGGTATTTCTTATTTTAAAGAAAAAGATTATATTCAGCAAAGAGAATTAAATTACGAAATAATCTTTAATAATTTTATTGTGATAAATACAAATGTTATGTATATAAATTAATGTTTCGCACATTATATATATATATGTTTCAGTAAACCTAGTATGTAAAATGTATTTCATTTAACTGAAACTTCAATCATTTATTGTATTTTATATAATTTAAGAATTCGATAATTATTTTGTAACAAGTCAAATAGGTTATTTCATGCACGCACATGTGTGTGTATATATGTCAATTGTATTGTAAATTATAATGCTTGTCAGATAGACACTTATGTGTAAAATTTTGATCATTTTTCTAAATTAAATGTTAATTCAAACATATTTATTTTGTATCAAGCCACATGCCTGTGTGCTGAATGGGTTTTAAATAAACCTAATTTATTAATCATGTAACTCAATGTATACTTTTCAAAATCAGAACCCTTATAAGACCTTAAATATTTTTTTTTATTGTTATTAATAAACTTATATTTAATTGTTAAAATTGTATTCCATCATCTCTTGTTCACATACAGTAATAGAGTCCATGTTCTCTGAGCTAGATTTCAGACATGGATAAATGGGGATATGTTTATTGCTTTGGGCATCCAGAGATGATCATCATCATCCTGGTTGGTGCAAAAGAGGATACTCTTTAAAGCCCATTCACTATCTTTTACTTTACTTTAGTCTTATTAAAAGTTAAGTTTATAGTTGGCCAGTACATTAATAGTACTTTAGTGGCCAGAGCATTGATGATGATCAGCATGCTTTAAATGTCCCAACATTATTGTTCTATTTCTGATTATTGTGTATTTTAATGGATGGGCACTAAGATGGTGCATCCAAGTTATGTTTATATAATTGCCCAAGCTGGCAAAGGCTCAGTAGTTAGTCTGGTCTACAGAAGACCCATTTCCAATCCAGTCACAAGGTTGACTGTTGATTCATATTTTTTATTGTTGAAATCCAGCCACAAGATGGACTGTTGATTTTATTCTGATGTAATGTACTAATTTGTTTATTCCCATCAATGATGATGATGGATAGTTATTTCTCTTAATATTTACTTATACTTACTTTGACTAATTATAATGCTGGTTGAATTTATAATTATGCTTTTAGTTGCTCTTCTGAGTTAGCTTTTGATCTCTCAACGTTCTCAGAGATTCTCTAATCTCATACTCTTATATCCTTAAATACAATATTTCCACTTCTCACCCACCCCATCTCATTACAAATGGCGCCCCACATTGGGCGCCATTTGTAATGGGATGGGGTGGGTAGGAAATGAAGTTGTACCTGGGGTGAAGGGAAAACATCATCACCCCAAGTTAACAAAATGAAATAATCAATAATTTATAAAGTATATATAAGTATATTTAAAGATATGAGTATGAGATTAAAGAATCTCTGAGAACATTGAGAGATCAGAAGCTAACTCAAAAGAGCAACTAAAGCATAATTATTATCAACCAGCATTATAAAATAAACATCAGTATAAGTAAATACTAAGAGAAATAACCATCCATCATCATCATTGATGGGAATAAACAAATTAGTACACTAAAATATACAAATCAACAATCAACCTTGTGACTGGATTGAAAATGGGTCTTCTGTAGACCAGGCTAACTATTGAGCCTTTGCCAGCTTGGGCAATTATATAAACATAACTTGGATGCAACAGCTTAGTGCCCATCCATTAAAATACACAATAAACAGAAATCAAATCAATAATGCTGGGACATTTAAAACATGCTGATCATCATCAATGCTCTGGCCACTTGTACTGGCCAACTATAAACCTAAATTTTTAATAAGACTAAAGTAAAATAAAAGATAGTGCTTTGGGCATCCAGAGCTGATCATCATCATCTTGATTGGTGCAAAAGTGGGTACTCTTTAAAGCCCATGCACTATCTTTTATTTTACTTTAGTCTTATTAAAAATTTAGGTTTACAGTTGGCCAGTACAAGTGGCCAGAGCATTGATGATGATCAGCATGTTTTAAATGTCCCAGCATTATTGATTTGATTTCTGTTTATTGTGTATTTTAATGGATGGGCACTAAGATGGTGCATCCAAGTTATGTTTATATAATTTCCCAAGCTGGCAAAGGCTCAATAGTTAGCCTGGTCTACAGAAGACCCATTTTCAATCCAATCACAAGGTTGACTGTTGATTTATATATTTTATTGTACTAATTTGTTTATTCCCATCAATGATGATGATGGATGGGTATTTCTCTTAGTATTTACTTATACTGATGTTTACTTTATAATGCTGGTTGATAATAATTATGCTTTAGTTGCTCTTTTGAGTTAGCTTCTGATCTCTCAATGTTCTCAGAGATTCTTTAATCTCATACTCATATCTTTATATAAACTTATATATACTTTATAAATTATTGATTATTTTATTTTGTTAACTTGGGGTGATGATGTTTTCCCTTCACCCCAGGTACAACTTCATTTCCTACCCACCCCATCCCATTACAATATATATATATATATATATATATATTGTAATATATATATATATATATATATATATATATATATATATATATATATACACTTGTTCCAACATTTCAACTATTTTTACTCTATAGTCATTTTCATAAGATTATATGTGCATGTATATATTACCATCATTATCATCATCATTTTTAACCAAGGTCTCTTTGAGTTTAGACCATTTTTTTTTATTTCTTCTCCACATGTTGCCAGCACATCTTTTTATTTCATCTTTCCATCTCATACATAGTCTCTTTCTAAGTCTTTTGACACCTCTCAGAATTCTGTTTATGATTTCAACTGCACATCTCTTATCATCTCTTGTAGAAATAAATCCAACCCAACTTGACTTCTGTCTCTTAATTCTTTCAATGATAATAGTAACACCTGTTTGTTCTCTCACCCATGCATTTCATTTTTGATCTCTTTTTGTTATTCCTCTCATGCATCTCTTCATATTGTGTTGAATGGTTTGAAGTCTCTGTATTGCTATTCTGAGAAGTATCCATGTCTCAGATTTATATGTAAGAACTGTTAAAACACATCTATTGTCAATGTGATAAGTTTAGTGGCATTTTTATCTCTGAGTTTATTATTTAATTGTTGTCAAATTATTCATTGTTTTTAAATTGTATTTATAGTATATTGTTTTAAAGTCAAGTATTGTATATAAGATTATGAAATATACATTTTAGTAATTATATGAAAATTATATTTTTAGCACTGAAGAAAACAGTAGATCAGTCAAAAAAGTAAAATAAATTAGATTGTCAAAACTTTATATTTAAATACTGAAGTGAATTTTTAATGTAATTTTACCTTACTGTTTTCAGTCTTTTAAATTATCATCGAACCTAATTGTCACGAGCCTCTCATATCATTGATTATGTGCACACACTAATTAAAAGGATAAGATTGTAGGTTTCATGCTATCATTTTTTTATTTTTTACGTTACTTGAACAGTAATGTTGATTGCCGTGAATATTGTAATTACATTTAAAATAACGATATAATTATCCCTTTAAGTGGTAATGGTTTGTTTTAATAATATTTTAATTATACCTGTGCTGTTGGATTTAGATATAAATTTCCAATTGATATTAAAGCAGTTTCAAAAACAAATAGGCCACAGGTCCTGATATTTGAAAACGTTTTAAAATATAGTGGTAATATATTAGCTTTACAACTATTGAATTTTATTTAGTCATGTGTGGATTCATGGACTTATGTCAAGTCACCTTATGGATGCTTCTATTGTTCCAATTCATAAAAATAAAAGGGATTCAGGAATTATCTTGGAAATTTTACTGTTATCTATTGCCGCAAATGTATTTTAAAAAGATTATTACTTTCGAGCAACTAACAAATAAATAAACAGTAATCAAATAATATATGTTTCTGGGTGTTTGTACATAATTGGAGCACTGGAATTAGCAGCAGAGGGCTGTAATCCATGAACATTAAGTTTACTACTCTACAATTGATCCAAAGCAAGTAGTAGAAATGAAAAATTTTGATTGGATATAATTATAATTTGTAGACTTGGGAGTTTTAGATATAAATTTAAAGGATTTACATGCTGACTTTCAAGCTCCTTTCAGTGACCTGCTTCATTTCATGCAACTGATGCATGTGACCATACACACACGAAAAAAAAAAGATTTTCAATGTGCATATATCAGTTAGTCCAATTCATCTTCCACACACATATATATATATATATAAAATCAGTGATTAGTTTATATTAAGATAGTTAATCTTCAAACATTTATGGTGAGGCATCAGTCTATTCTACCCTTCAGAATGACTTAAACTCAACATGAACATGACAATAATATTCACACTAACAAGGGATTTGAGTGTCCCAGCATGAAATTTTCAATCGTATGGATGGCTGAAGAGGTGGAGGGTAGAACAGATTGAAACCCATCCACTAAAGTTTGAAGATTTGCTATCTTAATATAAACTGAGCACTAACTATATATGTGTGTAGGAGTTGATGATCTGGACCAACTGATGAGTCCTGGTTCACCATGAAATACATATATTGGGGATCATTTATTGTGTATATGGTCTTGTGTATCAGTTGAGCAGATAGCTGAAGGAAACTTGAAAGTCAGGGTTCCTTATAATTTACATATAAATTAATAATTATAGAGACTCAATGAAGTTTTTTAAAATGAATTATAGTGTAAACATAACTTTTATTGTTTATGTCGGAAACAAAAAAAAAATTTATATACTGATTGTATGAAGCAATGTGACACAATTAATTGAACCTAGGTCTATGTTATCCTTCAGGCTCTGGAGAATGTTCGACTTCTCGGAGTTCTCTGTAACTTCAGTTTTGGAGTTGTTTTAACTCTATTGCGAGTTTCACATTCATTTACATTTTTATTTTTAATTAGATCTTGGGAATAAATATCATCAGAATTATTATCATTGCAATTATGCATTGTGTGAAAAATATTAACTTCACCCTGAGCTTTCAGCAGGTTTACTATTTCTTTGTTAAGTTCTAGGCCCTTTATAACATCTCTAAACAATTAATTGAACAGGGTGTTTGTTGTCTGAAATAATTGTTGGTCCATCTATGCCCTACATAATAAAATGAGAGAAAGCATCACCACAGTTGTTGAGAAATCTGAGGAATTTAAAATAAAATCTGGTGTTAAAAATCAGTACTAAATCCAAATTTATTTTTTATTTTTTATACATTTCTATTTAATTTGCTTTGTTTGTGTGTGGCCTGTCTTAAAATCAGGCAAATCAATATTTACCCACTTTCAGATTTTTTAACACAATCGAAAATTGAATACATATGTATCCTTGATGTCTATACATTTTATTAGTTTGCAAACAATTTTTGGAAATAAACTAGTGAAAAACTTAAAGAGATTCAATACTCTTTATGGCCATACGATATAGAGGTATTAAATTCCATCTACACTTTTTGTTCCTAATTTCCAGAAACTACAAATTAGAAATTAAAAAAAATTAAATTAACACTTTTATTCACATAAATGTACTAAAAAGTAAAAAATAAATAAAATGCATGTGGTGCTTAATCTAGAAATATTACACTATTTCTTAACATCAGCACTGCACTTGTATAATGTCAATAATATTGTAAAAGCTTAAGATAAAAAAATTAACTTTTTTTGCATTTATGGGAATTCAAAACATTTTAGATTATAAGATGCTTTAAGATGGAAAGCAGATGGAGTCCCTAATTTGACACAGTAAAAGCAAAGGCTTAACATTTTTTAGCATCTAGATTTAGATTTATAATATACTGAAAACCATATTAGTCTTGTTAATTTAAAAGTTCAACTCTAGAATGTATTTAGTGTTTTGAATACAATTTGCAAAATAGACAAAACTCTCCATTGAGTAGTGCCACTCAGTGCAAGCCAGAGTAATCAATGGATGCCAGAAGGCTTGTGCATAAAATCCCTATCTAATGCCTCTCATCCAATATCCACAGACTAGTTTCTAGCTTGTGGCTTTCATCAGTGAGGAGCCTTGGATCTGAGAACACTGCATCCTAAGCTCTAGGTGCAGTACTGTCATATCCAAAACTCCTTACGGATGAAAGCCACAAGCTAGAAGCTAGTCTGGGGATATTGGATGAGTAGGTCACTAGATAGGAATTTTATGCACATACCTTCTTGCATCCATTGATTACTCTGGCTTGTACCGAGTGTCACTACTGTATGGAGAGTTTTTCTGTTTTAACTGCTTGAGCAAGCATAAAAAAGGGTCATCACATAATGTTTAGTGGTTTAACCTGAAAAATATTTGATTTGGAAACTAATTAATATTCAACCGATGAAGATCCTATGCTGTATGTTAGGCGTTGATGAAAATGATCATTAAGAAGTTTTATCTGGCATAGTTATCAAAGGTGGACATAGTTATTGAAGTGCAGCATAGATTCAAATGTGCTATTGCCACTTTCAACTAATTAAAAAATAGGATACATTCTCATTATGATAATAATCATTGCAACTAAATTAACTTCTATATAAAGCTGTTATATATGTTTACCACATGGAGATGAAACCTGGACCTTCTCCTAATCATCATAATATAACTATTGCAGCTACATTAATTTCTATATAAAGCTGTTGTAGCATATGTTTACTATATGGAAGTGGAACCCTTCCTCTTTCTTATTGTCATGATATAACTACTGCAGTTAAATTTCTATATAAAGCTTTGTCACACATGGTTACCATATGGAGATGGAACATGGACTTCTTTCTTATCATCATCATATAGCTACTGTAACTATAATTTTTTATGTAAAGCTGTTATGTTACACATGATCACTATATGAAGATAAAACCTGGACTTCCTTATCATCATAATATAAATACCATGATTAAATTATTTTCTATATAAAGCTATTATTTTTCACATGTTTACTATATGGAGGTGAAATCTGCTCCTTCTTATAACTATTGCAATTAAATTAATTTCTGTATAAAGCTGTTATAATACACATGGAGATGGAATCTGGACTTCTTCCTTATCATTATAATATAGCTACAGCAAACTTGTTATGTGCAATATGGTCATTACATGGAGATCAAATCTGGATCACCTTAACATCATAATATACCTACAACAATTAAATTAATTTCTATATAAAGCTATTATTTTTACATGTTTACTATATGAAAGTGGAAGCTGGACTTTCTTATTATCATGATATAACTATTGCAACTATGTTGATTTCTATATAAAGCTGTTGTTATATATGTTTGCTATGTGGAGTTGGGACCTGGACCTTCTTATCATCATATTATAACTACTGCAATCAAATTAATTTCTACATAAAGCTGTTACCTTACACGTCTGCTATATGGAGATAGAATCTGGACCTCCTATCGACGTTTTTAAAAATATGATTGGAAAATAAGATTAATCAATACGTCATTTTAGGAATTATTTATCTGCCAACATTTGAAAGATTCTGTTAATATAACCTGCCTAAAATAAAGGCATGACAATTGTATTTTTCCTTTTTATATTTTAATTATAGTTTTTAATTATTTTAATTACAAAATGTATAATACTTTTTTTTTTAAAAAAAAAAACTTAATTCTTTTATAATAATTCTTATATTCCCCTTTTGTTTCTTAAAAAAAAAATCGAATTAATTTAATCTTTTATTTTTAACATTCTTAATAGAAACAGCAAGATATTTTTTATGTCGTTATGTTAAATTTTATTTTAAGTCTATCTTACTTTTTTAAAATTATTTAAAATATATAACGTTGCTATGTATGTTTCGCAGTTACGTATATACCCAAGTATGTATTGCTACAAGACATAACTCTAAATTAATAAATGTGGCATAATGCTGGAAATTAATAATTAGGGGTCACAATGATACATGTTATTAAGTACAAGCATCTTGATACTAATTTTAATGTCAGCTACCTAATAACATTCAGAATAATTCTACTACAATCTGAATTATATACAACAACACTGTGCCCTCAGATTTAACAAGTGGTAATAAGGTTGAGTCAACCTATATAACCCTAGGGTCACTTTGGCATTTACATTGATAAACTGCATGGGGAAATTAACAATTATTGCTGAAGGCTTTCTAACACTTTCCCTCTTAGCTCTTTAATCTTCTGTTCACCTGCTTCATCAAATGATTACTAGATATGCAAACAACAATTTCAACTAATTCTTATTAATCTGCTTTTTGGTATTTATAATCAATCTTAATATTGATATCTGAAATCACCTATTGTACTTTAGTTAAAATATTTCAGCATTGAATAAGCAGGATTTAGCAGCTGTGTATGTCTATGTTACAATTAATCCCTTAAGTAATTTCTTTTTCTCTTAAAAGGACAAGTCAGCTTGTATACATAACACTCCTCTTACTAAAAAGAAATTTAGCCTTTATGTCAGGTAATGTAGTCCTTTCATATTTTGCCTGCATTTGTTGAGACTCACATGATTCTACAAATAGGTTAATTCTTTTAAAATGGTAATACCCTTTTCATCTTCATTATTCTTGAGTTCTGGATTTACTTTTTCCTTTGTTTTAATTACTTTATTACTATTCTTTACTTCAATTTGTTATTATCCTAAATCAGGAGATAAGATATTATTTGTCTTTAATGTGTAATTATTATTAATATACTTATATAATCACAACACATATAAGTCAGCATGGTGAGTTTATTAGCTTTTTACCTCTGAGTTTAAGATCAAGATATACCATGATCTTTCTTCTCAGTTGCCTAATAAGGCAGAATGAGTGTTTGTGTAAGTGATAAATATTTTTCCAATATATACAATTATGACAGACAAAAATACATCATGGCTCTTATTTCCAGTAAAGCCACCAACCAAGGCAGGGGTTTGTGGCCAAAGGTGGAGGATGCTAAGAACCCCCTGATTTCAGACCCAGACTGCCATCTGATGATGACTTTTTATTTAGATATTTACAACTGCAGATCACTTCCAAGTGAAGGAAAGTTACAAGAATTGGTAGAACTGTCTTATATTAAATGGGACATTATTGGACTTTGTGAAGTTAGATAAAAAGGGGAAGAGATCATTGATTTAAAAGTGGACATGTACTCTATTATAAAAGTACAAATATTGGAAATACAAGTGGAGTAGGATTCATTATAAATAAAATGTGGAAGAACAACATTGTGGAGATTGATGGTGTATCGGACAGAGTGGCAAGATTAGTTATACAGCTTAATAGCAGATACCAAATGCAGATAATTCAGTTTTATGCCCCAACAAGTTCTCATAGTGATGAAGTAGTAGAAGATTTTTATATGGATGTACAAAAGACTTTAGATCAGAGTAAACAACATTTTAAAATTGTTATGCAAGACTTTAATGCTAGTATTGATGAACAAATGAAAAATAAAAGTGCTGTAGGTAATTTTGTTTATGGTAATAGAAGTGAGAGAAGACATAGACTTGTGGAGTTTGCAGAAAAAGAAAAACTTTATATTATGAATTCTTTGTTTGTTTTTTTTGAGAAAAATATTAAAAGGAAATGGACATGGAAGCATTCAAATGATGGTACTGCAGAATTGTATTATGTTTTGACTAACAGAAAATACATATTTTGAGATTGTAATGTTCTTAATAAATTTAACACAGAAAGTGATCATCGATTATCAAAATGTAAGATACGTGTTAATGCAAAACTAGAGAGACAAAAATTATTAAGAAAAATAATATTTACAGTTGATATTCCTAATCTTCAGAAACATTCTAATGAATTTAAATTAGAACTTACAAATCGGTTTCAAGTATTAGTAGATTTTGAACATGATTCAGATTTGAATGAAATTAATATGAAAATAACTGATACACTTTTAAAAACTGCAACAAAGATAGCTAGTAGAAAAAAGCAGCAATTGACTAATAAAATTTCTACTGAGACTAGAGAATTTATGAAAAAAAGAAGGAATATGAAGATATACAAAAATGATATATTAAAAAGAATTGAATATCTCGAATTTTGTAAAATGATGTGGAAAAGAGTTGAATGTGATATAAAAAAAATATAACTGTGAACTAGCAAAGAAAGCTGTAGAAGAGAATAAAAGTCTCAAGAGTGTAAAACAACAGTTTGGTATTGGTAGGAAATTTATAACTGCAATAAGAAAAAAAATTGAATTATTACTAAAAAGAGAAATGACATCATAAAATGGGTAGAAGACTTTTATCAAGAATTATATAGTAATAAAGAACAAGTACCTCCTATTTCTATTACATCATCTGAATTGCCCAGAATTTTCAATGAAGAAGTGAGAAATGCAATGAAATGTATGAAGAAAGGAAAGGCTCCAGGTAATTATGAAATTATAATTGATATATTTAAAGAAGCAGATGAAGAAATAGAATTTTTTTAGCAAAGTTATATACCAAATGTCTAAATGATAAAGATGTATCAGATGATTGGAAGAATGCAGTATTAAAATTAATATTTAAATAAAGTGATAAAGAAGATATTCAAAATTACAGACCTATCAGACTTTTATCAGTTTTATACAAAATTTTTAACAAGATAATTACAACTAATCTATAGAGAACATTGGTTTTCCACCAACCAAGAGAACAAGCTGGATTTAAAAGTGGTTTTAGTACAGTAGATCATATCCAGGTATTGAGAGAAGTTATAGAAATGACAAATGAATATGAGTTGCCATTATGCTTAGGATTTGTAGATTATGAAAAGGCATTTGATTCTCTAAACATTTCTTCAGTGATTAAAGCATTGGATCATCAAGGTATAGATCTAGGATATAGTCATATTTTAATGAATATATATAAAAATGCAACAGCAACAATTAAATTACATAATGATACTAGAAAAGCCAACATTGAGAACAGTGTATGTCAGGGTGAATTCATATCTGCAAAATGTTTTACAGCAGGCTGCAATAAATATTTTGTGGTTTAAAATGAGAAGCTAAAGGAGTGAAAGTAAATGGAGATTATCTAAGTGATTTAAATTTTGCAGATGATGTAGTTGTATTTGCAAATAATGCTTCAGAGCTGCAGGAAATGTTGCAGGAGTTATCAGATGAAAGTAGAAAAATAGGACTAAAGATAAATGGTAAAAAGACTAAAGTAATGTTTAATCGATTTGCTCAAAATATTAAAATAAAGATTGATTATGATGAATTAGAAGATGTTAACAGTTACAAATACCTTGGTCAGATTATTAATACAGATGGAAACATAATGGATGAAATTAGTCATAGAATCAAACTTGGTTGGAGTGCATTAGGTAGAAATAACTTGATACTAAATAAAATATGCCTATGTGTTTGAAAAGGAAAGGTTTTTAATAAATGTCTTTTACCAGTTCTTATGTATGGATCTGAGACTTGGACACTTAATAAAAGAGCAATAGAGAGACTTCAGACCACTCAAAGTATGGAAAGATGTATGCTGGGAGTAACAAGAAGAAATTGAAAATGAAATATATGGGTAGGAGAACAAACAGGTGTTACCGACCTCATTGATAAAATTAAAAGACTGAAGTGAGTTGGGCTGGACATGTTGCTAGAAGAGATGATAATAGATGGACAATTAAAATCTTAAACTGGATTCCAAGAGATTGTAAAAGATCCAGAAAGAGACTACATGTTAGATGGATGGGTGAAATAAGAAAGTGTGCAGGGATGATGTGGAGAAGAGAAGCTAAAAATCTGAGAAGATGGATTGAACTTGAAGAGTCTTTCATTCTGCAGTGGAATGATAATGGTTGATGATGATGATGATAGTGTTTTAATAAGTCTGTGTTCATACTTTCTGTATTATATGGGTTTTGTTTATCAATTTTTATTATTTATTACTATTTTATATATATCATAACCCAAAGTTCAAGTCTCAATCAAGCAAGAGATGACTGTTTAAGATAAGTATGTTTTATGTGGAATGCATTTATGATTGGTTGTGCATTCACAAAAATAACTTAAAATGAATACATGCTTAATTTCTGCATAAAATAAATAATAATAACTATTTAAGAATTTAATAATAGGTAAAATTTTAAAAATTAAATTTCTATTGATGTATAATAATAAACTTACTGTATTTTTAAATACTTACATTCTGTTATATCTCTTAGGTCAAGAACTACTTTAATATAAAATAATATGCATTTTAAATAAAGCTAGCAACTTTATCTCATTCATAAAATAAATATATTCAATTAATTATTTATCTTAGAGTTCTTAATTAACTAAATCTTTAGCATTCACAGGTGTAAAGATTTAATGTTTGTTAAAGAGAATTTATTTTACATCACCTTACTCTACTAATTTGTATTTCAGATAGCAAAAGTAATAGTTTGTGGTGATTTTTTAGCAGCTGGTCACTTCTCTTTGATTTTGTTCAGCAATACTCTTCTCTGATGATGGGTAAATGTCTCAGCACTGGTAGTCAAAGATATTTGCTACATTTCAGGCAGTCATATGTAAGAATGGGGAAAGGAACATCAAATGAACACCCCTCTGGTAGCTTAGGAATTCATGGGAATGCTATGGATTCCATATATATAGTTGTTGTTTTTTCACATGTCATAGCATCGGCCAGGATGCAAACCCATAAGCGTTTGCAACCAACTACTTGCTTGCAAGGCAGGTGCGATGACCTCTCGGCTAATAACGCTTGACAAACCATATATATAGTTGTACATTTCTGATGGCTGAACTGGTTGTTCCCAAAAAAATGAACCAGCAAACTTTGTACTGCAAGTTACAGTAGAATAAGTGTAACACACTACTAAAGTGACAGCAAACGAAATAACAGAATCTTATCAAAAAATTCAGCAGAATCCATACAATAATTTTGAAACTTTTATACCCTTGCCAAATCATTGCCTGATACTATCCATATTATCAATTAGTTTTCCAAATTTCATTTTTTAATTAGTTAATTAATTCTTTATTTTTATGTAATTGCAACCTTGATTAATATTATTATCTGATCAGTTAGAAATATTACTAATTTCTAATAAAATATAATCTTCCTGATCATATAATTTACAAAACATTTGACCTCTAATTAGATCTCTACATGGTTTCAGTAATTATTTGTACAATCATTTACAATTAAATTCTTTTCATTAAATAACTTTATAATCTTTAAATTATTCTTACATATTTAAAGTTTTCATTAATTTCTTTGTTTTCATCTTTATATTGGAGTTTCTTTTAGTCACAAGAATAGATGTGGTTTTTAAAAATAGTAACTCTAAATTTTTTTACATTATTATAGTCTTTAATCAAACTTTTTGAATTATTAAGAAAAAAATATCTTTACTTTTATCTATTAATCAAAAAAATAATATACATTGTTTTGTTCTTAAATATTATTTTAAATGTTTTATGGAACATAAACATATATATATATATATGTGTCACAATATATTTGAAGTCATAAAGCTAACAAATATAACGGATATATTTAAAAATGTAAATTTTAATTTAGTTTTATTAAAATTTGGAAATATATAACACTAAAATATTTTGTTTAATTTGCATTAAATCTTTAAATACACATAAGGCTTTAATCTTAATATTATGTGCCTTTTGAGTGCTTAACTTTACCATGAGAGCGATCTCTACAAATCTTAGCACAAGATTATGACTTTATAAAGATAAGAGCAGCTGTTTTATCTTCAACCTACTTTGCCTATATAATTAGAAAGTAAGTTGAAGATAAGATGGTCACTCTTATCCTTATAAAGTCATAACGTTTTGTTAAAATGTGTAGAGGTTACACTCGTGGTAAAATTAAGCACTCAAAAGGCACTTAGTATTAAGGTTAAAGCCTTATATGTATTTATGTGTTGACCATGTGCTTAATAAGAATTAATTAAATCTTTAAAAAAAATTTGATAAAGCAACCAATTCCACAGTAACAACTGTCTCTACCATAAAAAAATGTTCAGAAAAAAATGTGCTTTTAATTACAGAGGTATAGTATTTAAATCATGAACAAAATGTGATTACAGTACATAAATTCATGTTTGAAATGTTATATTTAGGGAGGTGAAAAAATAGATGTGTTGTTAATGTATTTAGTTTAATTTTGGTTAGCGTATAATTGCATTTATGCGAAAAATTAATAAAAAATGCTTGGAAAAAAATCATAGAAGGATTTTGAATTACAAAGGTATAGTATTTAAATTGTAAATGAAATGTGATTACAGTACATAAATTCATCACACAATTACTAAACATCACATGATCACCATTTCTTATGCTTTCTCATAACTGTTATTAAAACAGGCAAAACTCTCCATACAGTAGTGCCACTCAGTGCCAACCAGAGTAATCAATAAAAGCATGAAATCTCTATCTAGTACCTATTCATCCAATATCTCCAGATTTAGGTTTGAAATATATAGTAAGGGCAAAAAATGATGCTTTAGTACAGTATTTATATTTGGTTTTTGTTAGCATATAATTAAAGTTGAAACATCATTGGCCTTTCAGGGTGGCTATATTTTCATGTTTAATACATAAAATTGAAATCTTTTCTTTAATTTACATTAAATTTTAAAAAATTATGGCTAGCATATAATTGAAATCGAAACCATGGCCTTCTAGCTGGCTACATTTCTTAAATTTAATATATAATATTAAAATCTTTTATTTAATTTACATTAAATCTAAAAAAAAATTGTTAAAGTAACCAATTAAAAAACATCAGGTTTTACATGCTGGCTGCAGTCTGGCACAATTATAATGTAATAAATAAATACATCTTGTAACACACTAAAAAGTTAGGTATGAATGTCTATCTTCAAATGTGTTCAAAAATGCTCTTTTTCAACAAAATACTCTTTGATGGAATTATTTGTTAGAGGATTAACTCATTTAGCATAACAATGTTTATATATCCATCAAAGCACTCTTTCTAATTATACATTAATGTTAAACCCAGAATATATTTAAACATGATAATCATTTTTTTAAACTACAAAAATATTGCTTATAGTTTATTATAATGTATTTGTAAGAACACCATCATAATGAACAATAACGTTTCATATTTTTACGCAAATATTTTTACATAAATAAACACTATATCATGAAATACCTCATAGCGAAGATAAACAACTGATGATAAAGATTTGAAATCAAAATCTAGATCTTATGCATGAGATTATATTAATCCTAGTAATGTTTATATTTAGTTTCTCATGATGCCTTACTAATAGTATGTGATATTTTTTTTTCATATGTCGTAGCATCGGCCAGGAGGCGAACCCGCAACCGTCTGCAACCAACTGCTTACAAGGCAGCTGTGCTGACCTTTCAGCTAACAATGCTTGACTAGTATGTGGTTTTTTTTTTCATATGTCATAGCATCGGCCAGGAGGCGAACCCGCAACCGTCTGCAACCAACTGCTTACAAGGCAGCTGTGCTGACCTTTCAGCTAACAATGCTTGACTAGTATGTGGTATTTTAAGTTTATATATTTTATAAATAAACAAATTTAACAACAAAATATAATGTCAGTAAACTGTTTCTTGATTAAGAAAGATGTTTTTTTTATTCTTAGTCAATCAATAGTGGATTATTTGTTTGTACTGGCATTATTCCATATATGAGGTATTTATATATTGCATATTTGATTTAAATTAAGTTCTCTTCGAAAGTGAATGGAATACCTACGCAATATGCTATGATGACTAAATAATATCAAATATGATTGTCAGGGTATGTTTCCACCACTTTTCATCCAGTAAATGTAATTTATTATTATTATTAACAATCTCTTACAAATAATTAATTTTGTAATTAATACGTTTCATAGCTATATTTTATAGTATTTTAAAGGAGTACCTTTATTCAGAGCATTTATGCATTACTCTGTTATCCCATAATTAAGTTAACATAACTACGTAATAGCCAAATTGTGAATTGTGATAATACAAGATGCATAGGGCCAGTTTAATGGAAACCTTTTCATCTGCTGTCCCAAGTCTTACATCCCCAATCATAAATCATAAAATATAATCTAACTGGTTTCAATAGAATACCAAGATCTAGACTTTACCAATCACAAATCATACAATATAAGGCTATCAAGACTGGTTTCAAAGAAATCTTTTTCATCAGCTATGCCACTTTTCAATCACAAATCATATAACACAAAATTCCACAGGACTGTTTTAAGGCAATCCTTTCATCAGCTGTTCCCAGCATTCAACTTCATCAATCACAAATTATACACGATCACCCATTTTCAAGCTCTAAAGCTCATCAATAACAAATCATACAATATAATGCTAACAGAACTGGTTTTAAGGGAATCTCTTTCATCAGCTATGCCAATCAGAAACATTTCAGTCACAAAACATACAATACAAGACTATCAGATTTCAAGGGAGTTTCTTTTATTAATCATGCCAAGCTCTAAATATCACCAATTACAAACCATACAGCATATGGTAACAGGACTGGTTTTAAAAAATTTTCCTTTACCAGTCATGCCAAGTTCTAAACTTTCCCAATCATTAACTATACACTGTAAGGGTAACATACCAGGTTTCAATGGAATGCTTTCATCAGCTGCAATAAGCTCTAAACATCATTAACAACAAATCAAAAGTCTTAAATATCAATTATAATATATTTTCATTGCTGTAAGCATGCACAGGAATTAAATATGATGCACTTTATGATTAAAACATGCATAATATCATTATGAAGACATGTGTTCAGTCAAAATTATTCTTAACTATAAATAATCTCTCAGCTATTTTAAACCTATCATACCATCTCATTATAAACTTTTTTGTCTTTTTGTTTTTGATAGGTGGTACAATTTATTCTGGTTAGTTAGTTATTCTTTCTCCTTTCTATTGTTTTAATCCATCTCCTATTAAAAAAAAATTTGTTTTATAATATTATCACTTATGCAATTGAAATTTTGTATGTTGATTTGTTTTTGTTTTTTTTTTTATTACCAAAAACTATATTTCCTTAATAATTTAATTAAACTTTATGTTTTATAAACATAAATTAAAATATTTATAATAAACTGCCTAAAAATATTTTTTTAAAAATTATTTCTATCTCTCTCTCTCTCTCTCTCTATATATATATATATATATATATACATATTAGGTCATAAATTGCCAAATAGTATGTTTCAAAATGTAATTCACAGTATAATGAGTAAAGCTTAATAAACTAATTTGTTGCTATGACAACTTCTGTAGATAAAAGATGGATTCCATCTTTTATTCTGTTCTAAGCTCTTAACATATTAACTGAAAAATAGTTGAACATGGCTTTACCTTGCTCTAAAACTGGATGTTTTTACATTATCGTATCAAATTTACACTCATTTTAAAGCTTAAAAAGTATTGTAAGATGCTACCCTCTCTAGAATTATTTTACTAGTAAAAAATCAATAATATTTAAATTTGAAACTATAATAATGGGAGAAGGCAGACTTTCCTAGATTCTGATTGGTTGGTTCTCATTTTGAACAAAAGGGAGCACTTGCCAATATTTTTCACTGCTGCAAGTTTTTTGTTTTTATTTTGAAAATGAAAATGAATGTTTTAGAGTATTTTTTTAGAATTTTTTTATATATTATAATTATTTTGATAAAATATTCTGAAAATATAATTATTTTAGAAAAGTAGTTAAGATTTTACTAAACATTCTTTACTTTTATACTAATGTAAATTGAAAAAGAAATCAATGATGTACGGAGCATTTTCTAATAGATTACGAACGTTCTTTTTAGGTTCACCACTATAGAATATTTTTATAATTATAAATAGAAATTTATTTTTGAAAAACCTTCATTCACTTTCATAATCTGACAAATTATTAATTTGCTTTTTACAAAGGAAACTAAAATGAATTTAATATTAAAAGACGAATATATATTTTACTGCTGATTCTGTAAATGACCAATCAAAAGTTTAGAACTTTAATTCACTAGTCCAATTAGCAGTTAAAAAGTTAAAGAGACAAAGAGTAAATGCACACAACTGTAACATATTAAGATCTTAATCTACCAAAAATAATTATATAATCCCCATTGAACAAGCAACAATAAACTTCTTGATAGTGGATTTATAAATATTTTTCCAATCTTTCAATCAAATCCTTGCCCAATATTGTTGATGTAATATGCCATAATTGACAATAGAGAACTGATTTCTATTGTAGTTCATAGATCAACATTCAAAGCTTAATAATCCAGCAGAATATCCTAATCTTTTATCAAAGCAATGTCTGTAAATAAAAGATGTATTCCAACTTTTACCTTGGTCTAAACACTTAAATAGACACCTAGTGAAGCACTTGACTAAAACAGATTAAGATTAAATCTGCCTTGGAAGTTTTAAACAAAGATCATCCAACAGGCAAAGACAAATTATATAAAAGTAAATTGATAAAGTGGTATTCTTTTACAACCATTCAATCTTCTACTCATGTGACAATATGCATGTATGGTGCAAGCCACTTTAATACTATATTGATTGAAAGACAGATTTGCTTAATTTAATTTTAATAAATTAGCAAAACTTTTTTAATTTCACAACTAAAAAGCTTTT
This sequence comes from Epiperipatus broadwayi, assembly GCA_028023455.1. NCBI lineage: Eukaryota > Metazoa > Onychophora > Udeonychophora > Euonychophora > Peripatidae > Epiperipatus > Epiperipatus broadwayi. The sequence goes on along the minus strand of JAQFVV010012563.1, from coordinate 117,172 downwards.
ATTATTTTTTTTCTGTATGAATTAGTTTTTTTTCTTTTTATAACCAGCTAAGTGCATTTTTGGAGTGGTCCACCAGAATCATAGCTCTTACTGATTGGCTAGATATGCTTCTTTATTTATTGATGAATAATTATTGCAATTATTTAAATTAGATTTTACATATTTAAGTTGGTTGAAAATTAAATATTGTTTGCTTTTTTATTGATGATGCGATAGTTATTGGCATTAAACCAAACCTTCCTAGCTTTTTTCTTCCTGTCATCTGAGATATGGTTTATCATGGATCACAATGACATCATCAATAAGTAAGAAAACAGTGTTCAATGTCTGACCAAGTGGAATATGTAAAATCTAATTTAATTAGTTACCACAATTATTCCTCAATAAATAGGAAAGCACAACTTTCCAATCAGTGAGAGCTATGATTCTGATAAACCACACTGAAAGTGTGCTCAGCTGCTTTTTTTAAAAAGGAACTAATTAAAAAAAAAATAGTAAAACCATTTCAATTGTAAATGTTAAAAATGTTTTACTAACTTGTTGCAAATACAAATGAACAAGAAAAAGTAATTTTTGTTTAATTTTGAAAATGCTAGTGAAATATTACCATATGCGATAATATCAAAAGCATTTCTAAAATACACCATTAATTATTTTTCACACTGCAATCTTTAGTTGTAGAATGTATTTATATATTTTATCTACCTTAAAGCATATAGAATAACTAGGAATCATTATGGTACCATCATACATTAAAGAGTACTATTGCTTGCAATTCTTTTAAAAAGTCATTTATTAACATACATAAATAATGAATAATAGTAAAAAAATCAGGTCACACATCACATGACTTAACTTTAAAATTTTGTATTACTAATATAATACAATGAGCATGCTAATAGCGCTGAACAAGCTTTTTTGATAAATATCACAGGAGAAAGCATTTAAAATCTCTATCTAGAATTATCCCTAACCCCACATCATTTTTGAATTCATGATCAGCTCGAAACAGGTTTGGGCATAGGTATAATTCTAGAGATTTTAAATGCTTTCTCTTGCAGAATTTATTGGAAAAGCTTATTTAGAGCTATTAGCACACTCTTTATATTATATTTGTAATACAAGCTTATTAAGTTAAGTCATGTGACATATGATTTATTTTTTTACTATTACAGTTTGACTTTTGAGGCTTTGGTGATTATTAATATATGGTGTAGCTGAAAATTATTCAGACCCGTATAGCTATTTAAGTTAGATAACTGGATTTGAAGACATATGTCTGAAAATTTCAGTTTTCTACTTAATTAAGTATTAGATATATGTGGTGCTCAAGTTGGTATTTTAGATCTAGTGTCAGAATGTCCGAGCACCTCACTCATGAGAGCCATCAGCTTGAAACCAATTTGGGAATAGGAATAATTCTAGATACAGATTTTAAATGCTGTCTCTTGCAGCATTTATTGGAAAAGCTTGTTTAGAGCTATTTGCATCTCATTATATTATAAATAATGAAATATACTTGTAGTAATAGTCTATATCTCCCCATAGTCAGACAACTGTGGATCACAATCACACATTAGTATGACATATTTACATTTTATTATGAAACCATACACACACTGTTTTTTCTAATGACAATTTTATAATGATTGTTTATATTGTCAACTTTGATGGTTTTATTATTATTGGTTTCTGGAAATATAATGCATTGTTCAAACTCATCAATTCAGTTTTTATTTGGACATCATTGAGTGGTGTTGTTAATCTTTGTATAGTTGTAATTTAAACATTGTTGAGTGTGTTGTTCTACTTTCATTTTCAAACATCAACTTCTGTTACTTTAATTGAGCATTACAGGCAATTATCTTAAATTTATATATAGAAAAATAAAGACCCATGGCCATAATTATTCTCACTTAACTTGATTTATTGACATAATCAAGTTTCATTTGAGATTCCTAACAATTAAATTTGCATTCCCCCCCCCTCTGGTGAAAATTTTGCAAAACGTTTTTTTTAAATGGCTGTAAAATTCACATATATTTATTTATAATATTTTAATTACAAAGAAAATCAAAAGATGGTGGGGAAAATCAAACTATCAGTATTACAGAAAAAATAAAACCCCTGTTTGATGAATAGACATTGTTTATTTGGTGATCACAAACTTTGCCAAGTGTATTTCACAGAAATATTATGATCATCAAGAAATATTATTTTGGTCTAAAAATTTGACTTTTTGGAAAGTTTACAATTATATTTGCATTGTAATTGTGTAATAATTATTAAAAACCAAAAATACATATTTTTACATATTCATTTTTTTACAGAAATGTTTTTTTTAATATAAATGAATGTTTTCTTCTGAATATTAGTACTATAAAGATTATGGTCATGGGAAAACAAAGTTTTCTAAAAATGAGATCATCTCACTCATCTGATTGTTATTATATTTAGTGAAATCATAAAATTACAAAAAAAATTATAAACCATTAAAGCATAATTTGATAGATTTAGTAGTTATTAAAATTATTTGTTCAGATTTTTAAACAAATTGTTTTGTTTTCACTAAAATATAATTTTTAAAATAGTTCTAAAAATCAATTGTGATTTTTAATAATTTATTTAATTTTTAAACAAAAATATCTATCTAATGAGGCCAAATTTATTATATTCTGATAAATAATAATAGTGTAATATTAAAGTGAAAGTTGAAAGCTTAAATCTATTCAGAACAAAGAAATCTGTCAGAGTATATGAGGATTAAAAGAAGCTGCTTGTAAACTAATGACAATTTCTGAGACAATGTGTTTTTGTGAATCATTACATTCAACAATTAAGTTTCAAAAATCAAAACATGGAGCACAATTGATGAATGAATTCATTTCAGAATTATTGTGTACTTTGTTAACAAATTGTAACCACATTTTAATGTTCTTGTTAATCAGATACCATAACATGAATAATAAATAAATTTATATTGATTTTGTTCTCACTTATTAATTTTATTTTCTTGACTTTTTATACAAATTGTATTAATAATAAAAATTTTAAATCAAATATTTTATTCTGTTGAATACTTCAAATATTTAATTGCTGCTCTTAAATATATGGTATTTATGTATTTTTCATCTGACTGCTTCTTGTTGGCCATTTTGTTTTAAGTTATAAGAATACTTATATAATTTTATGGGTTAGGGTTAAATGTAAATATAATTAAAACAAAATAAAAACAAAAGGTGAAATGTTTTAAACATTGTTTGTTATATGAGTTTTTTTTATTATTAATCATAGCTAAGTGTGCTTTTGGATTAGAAAACTAACACCACCACTTGCAACACAGTATATTTTGAGGAATTGAGGACAAATATCACTGCAAAAGTTTTCACCGTAAACATTTATATAAGCGTAAACCAACTCTCAATATAAATCTGTCTTTGGGAGTATGGACAAAAATTTGGCCATGCCTTTCACCCAATGAACATCCTTATTGTTTGCATGGAGTGAATGACAGAAAAAGTGGAGATATGCTTTATTGCTAACAACAATTATATCATTAAAAAAAATGAAAACAGTGTACAACACTCAAGCAAGTGGAATATTTAAATAGTTAATTTAAATAATACTTCACCAATAAATACTGCAGCGTATCCAGCCAACACACAAGTGTTATGAATCTGATTTCTTAAGCCAAAAGTGTGCTCATCTACATTTAATAAAAATAAATACATATAATAAACCTTTTCTTTAACCAACATTCAAAATGTTTTTGCCAATTTATTACAAACAAGAATAAAAAGGATAACAGCCAATGTGTAACTACTTTTATAACTAAAATGGCTGACAGGAAGCAGTTGGAAAGAAAATACGTATATACCAAATATATTTCAATTTTGACATGTAACTCTTAAAGACATGAAATTTGACCACCCCTGGTCTATATGTTCTCATTTAGATTAAGGATATAATTAAACCAATTATTAATAAATATATATCCAACAGTAAAAAAACAGTCTTTTTCAATTTACCAATGTAGTTTAATCCATGGTGAACTTAACATAATCAAATCATTACTTATAACTCAAGCTTATAAAAGACTCGAGTAGTATATACAAGAAAGATTAATCTTATTTATGTTATAGTAAGCTTAAATTGAAACAGTCAAATGATATTGTAATAGTATGCAACAATATTATCAAAATTCAACTATAGTTGATCTCTTAGACACTTGGTCACCATGATAATGAATATTTTAAAAATTGTAAAACAACTTAAAAGCAAATCCTTATGTAAAACATTATTTTTTTATAAATATATATATGCAATTTAAATTTATTTTAAATTTTAGCCAATCCTATAGGATTTTACTTAGATTTTATTTTAGTGATAAATTTTTTATCTTTCAAAACAAACTTGGTTTCTATAGGGGAAAAATCAAGCCATGATTAAAATATTAAGTTTATATATATATATATTTCAAAAAAATTACCAAAACAAAATCCAATATCTTTAAAAACAAAAAAATAATATATATATATATGAACTTTTAAAAATAAAAATCCTATATATTACAAAATCAGGTTTGAAAAATTATTAAAACTAATCTACCGGCTATTATTAACCAAAAAAAAAATCAGGTTACTTTATACTAAGTAGGGGTTTATAAACATTGATAATATAGTTAAAAATATAGAAATATGAGAAGAAAAATATATATTAATAAATCCACACAAACAATTACAAACTGTTATCAGCGATATTCAAGCTGTATTTGTGATCATATTAAATCTGATAATCAATTCCGATCTTTAAGTTCTTAAAAACTTCCTAATTTAAAATTATTTAAAAGTCTTATGTAAATAGACGGTATTTGAACTCAGAATTTCAAGCTCCCTTCAGTCATCCACTTTATCTTATACAACCAATACACATGACTACATACATGTGGGAAAAAAAAATCTCCAATATATGTATTTCATGCTGAACCAGCACTCATCAGTTGGTCCGGATCATAACTATTAATTATATCTAGCTTGAAAAATATTATGTAAATAGTCTATTGAATAGATCAATAAATATAATAGGAAAAAAATCTATTTAATATATATATATATATTTGTTCAAGTGCAATGTTGTATTCTAATGCCCATTTCAATTTGGTGCCTGAAACTATTGTCTCATTGCATAACATATGAAAATAATCCCTGGCCATGATATTTTAAATGCTTACTTACAATATTGTTTCAGATAGAAGCAATTTTATAAAAAATATATATTAATTCATATTTTCAGAATCAATTGAAAGTTAATAATTAAAACTGATGCAGTCAGTCCATTTGAAATAAACAAACACATGCATACTCGAAGTATTAAAAGAAAATTATGAATTTGCAAAATGTTCATTTTTAATGAACATTTTGCAAATTCATACATATGTGGTGCCTAACATCAGTTGATACAACTATTACCTTTCATACATATATATATATATATATATATATATATATATATATATATATATATATATATATATATATATATATATATATAAAATTAAGAGCGTGCTAATAGCTCTAAACAAGCTTTTTTTTTTTTTTATTTATGATAAATGCTACTACAAGAGAAGGCATTCAAATCATTTTTATTTTGATACAGTGAAGAAGCCAGTAGCAGAAACCGGTCTGTGCTTATTAAGAGCTCATTATATGTATACATACATATGTTGTGATTAACATAAGTTGATCCAACTACATTCATACATATATACATATATATGTGGTGTTTAACATCAGTTGATCCAACAGTTGATCCAACTACTACCATTCATACATACATACATGGTTACATTTTCATTTACCATTGTCAAACTCCCTCCCCTCACAACTTTGACACCATCCATTTCAGATAAATACACTAATGATTATTACTAATTACCTAAAATGGATGGCATCAATGTTGTGAGTGGAGGGAGTTTGACAATGGTAAATGAAAATGTAACAATTTACTCTAGATAAATACTTTGCATATAATATATATAAGAGATAGTGACCTGGACCAACTAATGAGAGCTGGTTCAGCACGAAATGCATCTCAGGGGTCATTTGTCTTTTATTATATCTTTATTTATATGAATTTAAAAAGAATGGGGAAGTATGGAGGTGTTTATTATATATATAAAAATATGTGGTTCTAAAACATCAGTTGATCGAATTACTACCATTTTAAGATTAATATTAAAATATAAAGTAATTAAAATATCTTAACACAAAAAGCACTCGATAATTAAAATATGGGAAATAAGAAAGAATTAAATATTCCTAATCAAATTAATTTTCACAATTTATGGCAAAATATCATAATAGTGCTTCAAAACTATGAAAACAAGTTACAAAATATTGAGCAGATTTATAAATAAAATTAATGAAAAAATAATAATTAAAAATATCTACAAATTAATGAGCATCATTGCAGCCAGCTGCATGATTTATTTATTCATTATTTTTATGAGAGGATAAAAATCTATACTCTTGAAATCTGAAAAATCCAAGAATTCAAAAACTATAATCAGGAAAATTGAATAATAGCATTTTACTTGTGTGTATATATATATATATATATAAACTCCAACAACAAATCTATTATAAGTTAATGAAAAAACTTGTTTAGCCTCAGGGATTTCCAATTAATAGCTCAAAAGCTAAAGGTTATCTCTGTTTACATGGATATAATCTTATTTCTATTCCTTATTATTATTTAAATACACACATATTGTTTATAATGAACTTATTGTAATTTAGAAGGGATTTGAACTCAGATTTTTTTAAGCTCCCTATAGCTATCCACTCCATCTTATACAAATACACATGACTGCATTCAAGTGAAAATGATCAATGATCTCCATATACATCATCATCTTCCACACACATTATAATCAGTGCTCAGTTTATAATAAGATAGCAAATCTTCATACCTTAATGCATAGGATTCAATCCTCTTTACTCTAAACTCTTTAGCCATCCACATCATTGAAAATCTGTTGATGGAATATTCAAAGCTTTTGTTGATGCCAATATTGGTGTCGCACATATGTTGACTTTAAATGCTAAATTGCATCAAGTTCAGTGTAGACAATATACTTGTATTTATATATTATATACCTCTTTTGTGTATTTAAATGGACATATTAAGGTCCTATACATGAGGGATCAGAATGACTTAAAGTTCAACATATGAGAACAATATTGGCATTGACAAGGGCTTTGAATATTTGATGATCAGATTTTCAATTACATGGATGGTTGAAGATTTGAAGGGTGGTGAAGATTGAAGGCTGTTCATTAAAGTATGAAGATTTGCTATCTTAACATAAATTGAGCACTGATTTTAAATATGTGTGGGAGATAATCTGGACCAACTGTTGAGTGCTGGTTCAGCATGAAATATGTATAAAGGATGTCATTTGTCTTTTTCATATGTATGTGGTCATGTGTATCAGTTGTATAAGATGGAGTGGATAGCTATAGATAGATTGAATGTCTGAGTTCAAATACCTTCTAAATTTGTTATTATTATAACAATTCACGAAAATATTTAATTCAACATATATATTTAATAACTCTATTTACCATAAAACAAAAGATGAACAGATAAGTATAATTTTAAAAATATCAGTGATTAAAATAAAATTGTAAGTAAAAAGCATTAGCCACATATAAATATACTGAAAATTCTACAGATATAAAATTAGAACTTATCAATAATTTTTCCAGCAGACTCCTATCTTTTTTCACTTCCTTCAAACCATGGATTTACTTTTATTTCACTGGTATTAATTTTATATTCTATTATTTCTATATATTTGTACATTTGTTTCTGTAATTGTTGTGATTACTGAGTGCTTTCTTGATATATTTGATGCACTTTGATATGTAAGAATTATGCACTATCTCTTGATTTATTCTTTTAAAACTATAACTCTCACTAGAATGTTGAATGGAGGCAGCCACTGTTAATATATAGTGTGAGAGTAATACAAGCAGTTTTTATAATTCCCTGATGTTCCTCAGTCAAAGTTCAAAGTCCTAGAGATGCACTGGTCTATGACATTCCAGATTTAATTGGCAAATCAACACATCTTGGAGTGGTATTTTCTATAGTCTTTAGATCAACTTCATACTTTTTATATCCACATGCATAGAATAATAAAACACACTACAACAGTATATGTGTTTTGTTATTTACAAATTATATATAAAGTTTAATTTATATTTGTACATATAGTATATAGTGAAGACACAATATGAACTATATCAATTTACCCTATTTCACTCATATGCTATTAAAAAAAAAAGTAAACAAAAAAATATGAATAAAATAAATAAAAAGATTAAAATTGGTAGATTTAATTAATTTTATGATACAGGAGCAGCCATTTTGCTATTTCAGAGAATCGCATGTGATCGTATTTATTTGAATGTTTTTTTAGGTTATATTATGAAGATGTACATTTTATACTTTGCATTTTTTCATTCTTTAGAAGTTTAATGTAGTACAATATTTCATTTAATAAAATGTTTTCTAATAAAGAAGCTTAAAAGTTTTACCAAATTTAAGAAAATTTATAAAGTACTGTTCTTAAACGATAAAATGAATATTATCGATTTAGTAGTGACAGAAAAAATGAGTATAATGGAGCTGGAAACTATGCTATACTGTATTCCACATCTCCCTTGCATTCAGATAAGATAAGGTATAATAGCACACCTTTGTTGATAAACATTGATTAGAATATATATATATATATATATTGTTTACTGAACTGCAAGTGTACAGGATTTTTCAAAATGCATATATTTATATAAAATATTTTCAGTCTATATCACTATCTGAAATAACTAATCAAATTTCAAATCACCTACAAATGTTAAGAAATTTTCAGCCACACTCTTTGTGAAATAAATAAAAAAAACATTTAAAGTCCACATCTCAAACAGCTAATTCAAAAAAGGTACCTCTTTGAATTATAGCTGCAAAAGATATTAAATATTGAAACATGGACTAATTCAAACAAAGAGGGTGAACTTTATATAAGCAATGATGTCAAACTACTCGTAAACATACATGTTTAGTATCCTTACACAAAGACAGACTAAACCTTAGTCATTTTTAATCTTTGAAACTCCCAAACATGGATGTATGTATATATGAAAATATTTCCAGTGCATATCACTATCTGAAATAAATAAACAAAATCAAATCATCTATAAAAGTTAAGAAATTTTCAGCTATGCCCTCTGTGAAAGAAATTAAATTTCTTAATATTTATAGGTGATTTGATATTTCATTATTTATTCCAGATGGTAATATGCACTGGAAATATTTTTATATACACATATATCTATGTTAGTTCCAAAGATAGAAAATGACTAATGTTTAGTCTGTCTTCATATAAATATAGAAAACATGTTTATCTAGGACTAATTTAAATATTATTGTTCTCTGTTTGAATAAGTCCTTGTTTCACTATTTAATATCTTTGCAGTCTGTAGTTCAAAGAGGTATATTTTTGAAATTAGCTGTTTTGAGATGTGGACTCTAAATGTTTATTTCATTTATTTCACAGAGGGTATAGCTAAAAAAATTTCGGGATTTGTAGGTAATTAGATATTATATATTTATATCTGCACTCTAAATGTTTATTTCATTTATTTCACAGAGGGCATAGCTAAAAGTATTAGTTAAACAATTATAATATAATTACTAATAATAAATGAAAAGGATATTTGTTATGTTATTTAGTGTGTGTTCATTCATGCAAGCATTAAAGTAGTAAGAATAAGAAGGAAAAAAACTAACTCATGAATTTGGGTAATATTCATATTATCAACTTTTTTCTCTTATAGAAACTGTAGACTCACCTCTTTTTCAAAAAATTACTTTCTAATTATATTAATGTTTTAAAAGACACTTATTTGTGCCTCATCACCAACAATCGAAAAGTTAGACAACTTACATTGCAATTTAACAATTGTCAACTATAATGACTTCATCTGTCTGCATGGGGAATCCCCACCATGAAAGGAAAACAATATAGTCTCATTACCTCCATCCAGAGATCCACATGCATAACTATCACCACATTACCAGATTTCAAATACATTTTCCAGGTAAATTTTACATTGCTTATCCTGATTAAATCATAATTTGAATACTCAAGGACCAAACAATATAACCCAAATGAAGTTATAGAAATAGATTATAAATCTGGATCTGCAAGGACTTCAATCTGACTCCTGCACATCCAGGTCACAAATCATTTCAGTATGAATGTACCTAGGTTATTAATGTTCAACCAATATTCTACATATATAATGTAATATTTACAATACAAAAAATAAAGTTGTTTTTGTCCCTCCAGGTCTGTTGCAACTACATTCCATCATTTAGCAGTCCTGAAGTACCCGTTAGGCACCGTTTTCATTCGGTGGTTGGGAGTACACTAACATAATAAGCAAATGTTTCTCAAGGCCCCAATTGGAGACACATTACTTGAATTGCTTTTTTACATAATTTGTGACAAATGAGCTTAATTAAGAGAAAGATAATTCACACAATACAAAGTTCCATCATTGGTCCAGACATGCTGTGAATCTTCAATCACACTGCAGGACTGCATGGGAGTATGTAATTCAATTGTGTATGTTTATTACCTTGAGAATAAACAGATAAACCTAATCAAAGTCCTTAGTTGGAAGAAGTTCAATAAGTTCTTTATGGTAATTTATTAAGTTTCCATTGTCCTAGAGAGTTTGACCCTGAACGAGGTTTGGTCCACCAGCCATTGCTGACATGTGTTTTTGTTCTTTTTCCTAAGTTCTTTAATTTTCTTAATAAATGTCTCTTCAATTGTATCCCATTTCCTCTTGAAAGATTATTATGTTTTGGGCTGACCATAGAGCAAAGTTCACTTGCGTTGCAAGTCTGATCAGCCCAAATTCACCTTTCTTGATTGATTTGGGAATGTCAATAGCCATCATGTTCTTATCAGAAGTCTGCAATTGAAACCACTTCCGTATAGCATTCCATCATTCACAATTTGCCATGATGTTAATGTTTTTAAATCAATATTCTGAAATTTTGTAAAACTTTTACTTTTAGGAAGTATTTTTTTAAGTGAAATACAGCATAGCAAATTCAGAAAGAATTATAAAGAAAGAAAAAAATATGTGCTTTCAATATAAACCAAATTATTTTTTTATTAATGTATGTAATCTTTACATGCTTGGCTCAGAGAATAAATAGCTGTGGAATAAAAGAAAAATATATGTTTGTAAATAAAAAGTACTATACGTAAAATAGCATGAACACATTGAGAATCAATGTAATGAAATCAGATTGTCTTTCATGAGCATTAAAATTTTTTATAAAGCTAACAAAACATCTCACAATCAACATTTCCTACACTTACACAAGCTGTTTCTAGCAATAGCAAACTCCTCACTGATGAAAGCCCAAACTATAAACTAATCTGGAAATATTGGATAGTAGATACTAGATGGGGATTTCATGCATAAACCTTCCTGCATCCATTGATTACTAAGAGCTGCTATTGCTAAAATTTCTTATGTTTGTGAAATGTGTCATTTAGCTTTACTTTCACAGTTACAAAATATTTACATCCTGCTTGAGAAGTTTAGTAAGAAACAACTGGCCATTGGTTTTTAATTTATTATTTGAACTATCTAAGTAAACTATAAATGCACAAATACTTTACACACATAAACTTCATATATTAAGCATAATAACTGAATTTTATGTAGTTGCTGATGAAGCATGGCTTTGTGGAAGTGATGGATGATTTATATTTAAATTTTCAGCTAGGGATACGCACAATTTGTTTATTCACATTTAACTTTGAATAGTGTATAATTGAAATCGTGTATCATGTAGTTTGCAGCTTATTTATGCATTCTGTCAGTAAACTCAATGTTTTTGAAGTTTAACTAGGAATCTAAAATGGAGATGATTGTATATAGATATTATCTCATCCTTAATGAAACTGCTTCCATCAGGTAAAACAAATTATTAAAGGCAAAGAATATCTTCCAGAGCATATTCAACTCTGACCAGAACCTGACACTGCAATTATTTTATTTAAAAAAAATACAATACACTAACTTTTTATTATTCTTTGAGTGAATATAAACACATACACAGTAATATATTTGTAAATGTGTTTCTCCAATTTTTTAAATTTTTTTATATTATTTTAATTTATATATGCAAACTGTACATATAAACTTTAGCATTTGTGTGGCCTATATGTATATACCGAAAAGTATTGTATATTTGCAGATTAGCAGACAATATATATTCCACTGTAATCAAAGCTTATTTATAAAACCCTAACTGTTATAGATTATGTACAATGTGTGTGAGAGCAGGCTGGAACCAAATAGAGTGGATATTTGGTTCCACTGTATATACAATCTATATTCAGCACAACAAGACCTAAAATGCTAAACAAAAGTTGTATATAAAAATTAACTAAAAACTCTGGAAATGACCAATGTATAAAGTGATCGAAATAATACTAGGAAATAAAACACAACAAAAATAAACTGTCAATTTCAGTGTATATCATATCATTTACAACTTTCTTTACACTTAAACATTACTATTTTTTATATCAAAACTTTATTCTAATAGTTTCAACTGTTCTGCAATTTTGATATAAAAAATAGTATTGTTAAAGTGTTAAAGAAATTTGTAAATGGTATGATATATAAAAGTAGAAAACAATACATAAGAAAAGGAAGAAGAAGAAGAAAATTATATTAGTTCAGTTTCAGTGTATATACGTTTTATAATCAAAGCAAAAAAAAAAAAAACAACGCTGAAATATTATAATATAAAACTGTAAATTAGATTATTAGTTAAAAAAAAAACGTTTATCTATAAAAAAAGAAAGACACAAATTTGTAAGATAAAATAAAGACTTCTATCTTTAAAATAAAACAATGGAATAATTTATTGGTGTTAAGTTTGTGATCCCAAGCCTGCCACTGTGCATCAAAGAATGCAGAGCTTTTAATGGAAAAATATTAATGATTTTTATTAATTATTCATTAGACTAGAGATTATCCAATAGTGAAATTTCATTACACCACTGTCAAACAAAGTAAAGACTGGTTTTTATATCCACTTTTCACACCTTATGGAGGGATGTAATCATAAACGTATGACCAAAAGACATGTGAAAAAAGATGTATAATCCCCAAGATGCACATTTCGAGCTGAACCAGCACTCATCAGTTGGCTCAGACCACAATCTTTTACACATATCTTTATCACTGTTCAGTATATATAAAAAGCAAATTATTATAGTTGAGGCAAACTTGCTACCCTCAAATTTTTTATACAAACCTCTTAGCATTATTCATTATTGAATATTTTATAGACTAATGAATCACTAATAAAAAATATTAATATATTTCCATTAAGTGGGTTGTGCCAAAATTATAAGGACAGTAAGTTTAATACTTATCAATTAAACTGTAGTAATTTGTTATATATATACTGAACAATGTTAAAGATATGTGTAAGTAATTATGGTGTTGGCAACTGATGAGTGCTGGTTCAGCACGAAAAGTGCATCTTGGGAATCATATTTTTTTTATATCTCCACAAGGTATTAAAAGTGGATAAAAACCAGTTCCTACCTGGGTGAGAGTGGTGTAATGAAAATTACATTATAAAAAATATTATTTAGAGCTCTTTTGTCTCTAAGGTTGAGAAAAGTATATATATAAAAGAAAAGATTTATATTACTTATTTAAAATTTATTCGCAGGTTTTTCCTATTTTTACTGAGAAGTAAATCTCATTCTACTATTTTTTTTCCCAATATTAAATCTTTTTTTTTTTGCCTATGCGTTTTATAATTCAATTTACAAGATATACTGGATTTTTTTGCTTAAAACTAAAAACCAATAAAGACATCAATTCTTCTTTTCATTTTATAGTCTTTTAAATCTATGCGGTTGTCTGATTCAATCTTTCTTATCCTTTCGCTGAAAAGATATCAATGTTGGCAATCTATCTTTAATCTTACAATGCTATCGCTATTGTAAAACTAAAAAGAAAAAAAAATCTACTAGGATCACTTTAAAGTCTAAAATTAATTGCAAATAAATACAAAAAAAACTTTTGTGCTTTAAAATGGTAATTCATTTTATTTTATTTTTGATGAATTTATACAATTGCTGGTCGCGTTTAAAAAGTTACTTTTTTTTTCATGTATTATCTTATTCTTACTCCTTATATATATACATATTATTGATAATTAAGCTTTTCTTACGTAGCTTGCGCAGCGGTGGAGTGGTAGAGTGTTGATCTTCAGAACCATGAATCACGGCCCAGCTCCACCACTCACAGGGCTTAATCTTATTATGAAATCCCGAGCGGTAACCTATTCAGTTATTTTTTTAGACATGGATCGCGATTCTTTCTGTCACTTCTGGCGCACTAAATTTATAAAGCATTCGTTGAGTGTTATAGTGACAAGGAATGGAATAAAAGAATAGATGCATTAATAAGAAATAGGGAGTTGGAGAACTATGGAGAGTAAAAGGACTTTAAATCTATAAATAGAAGTAAACAATATTGAGTGCGAGTTAATTTATGATGATAGCTAGGAAAATAGTTTACTGTTTAAGGTTCAAACAGGATCGTTAGCCACAAGGGAATATATACATAAATAGAGAAATGTGGGTGATTTAGTCTGCAAGTTATGCAAGGAAGGTATAGAAAATATTAGGCATCTGTTAATTGAATGTAAATGCTTACAAGCAGAAAGGATACAAATAGTGAAGTTGTGGGAAAATAAATATAAACAAAGTGATTATACAGAAAATGGATTCTTGGTTTTTATGCTGGGTTTGGCAAAAGATAAGGGGGATTTAGATATAAAGGCCATAAAATGGACAAAGATAAGGTTGTGGAAATGAGATGCAACAAGATAGAGAAGAATATGGGAAAAAAGAATAGGGAATGGAAAGGGAAGGTAAGGTGGCTAACAGGTTTTTCTGGCCATAGTGGCTGAGAGATCCTGTCTCCAGAAATGAGAAGCCAAAATGCATCGCACCGATAATCTTTTCCTTTTTTTTTTGTTAGTGCACTGAAAATATTTCTACCAATTGAAGAGCTAATTTTAGCACCCTCTAGCGGAAATTTAAACTTCAATATTGTAAATGGCTCTTATGTAATCTGTTATACAACAAATAATTAATAATATTGAAGATTATTATGCCTGGGCTAGTGAGCACTTTTCGTTTATGATAAATAGATATAAATTAGTAATATATGGCAATATTAAATAGTAAAATATTTTTAAATAATTCTTGTAAACTTGGTCCAGTGTATCTAGATATCAAATAAATTATATTAAACAAAACCATATCTAAATCTTTAATCTTTATCAAGAGTAATTTCTATAAGTTTAAAATGGTATGTATAATCTATATGAATTATATATATATAAATAAATATAATATATAGGGTATATGAGCACAGACTTTCACATGACCCACTGCTCTCCACACTATCTCATAACAATTTTTAAAAAAATCTCGGCCTCAGGGTGGCTTTTGACCATTCTATCATCAGATTTTCAATCGGATGGACGGTTGAAGAGTTGGAATGTGGAATAGATTGAAGCCTGTCCATTAAAGTATGAGGTTTGGCTATCTTAATATATCTGAGTACTTATAGCATATATGTGTAAAGATGGTAATCTGGACCAACTGATGATTGCTGGTTTAGCATGAAATGCGTATATTGGTGAATATTTATCTTTTCAACTTATATGTGTTTAAGTGTATCAGTGTTATGAGATAGTGTGGAGAGCGGTGGGTCATGTGAAAGTCTGTGCGCATATATCCTATATATTACATATATGTCACACAGGTATATAATAAGCATGTGTGTTTCAGTTATTATAAATAAATATACTAAATTGGTCTGGTATATACAATATATATGAATTATAATTATAAATAAATATATTAAATTGGTCAACTGAAAGATTCTGGAATGTCAAATTGGGCAAGGAGGAAGCTCAGAGGTTTCTTTCCTTCTTCTAACTCATCTGAAGAATGAGTTTGCAAAGAGCATGCGTAGCGAGAGAGAACGGGAAGGGAAGTCTGAATTTTTAAGCCGGCGGCGGATATTTGAGAGTCGCAAAAACAAATCCATTCATATAAAAAAAAGCCAATTTTGAAAATAGATATCTGCAGTGCAATGATTTTTCATTCTTCCACAAGATGTTGAAAATGGTTACAGATCAGTCCCTACCTTATTGTGAAAATGATGTAGATTGTAAGAAGAATCAAATTATCTGCTATTTGATATCTTTAGCTTACAGCAAGCGTGAAGGTTGTTTACGAAACGCATGCATAATGAGAGAGGATGAACTAACCTTTTGGAACTGGGATGATTAAAATGAGGGATACTCCAGTAACCCCGTACTCTTTCAAAAATAAAACCTAAAAACACATGCTTATATTTCATCTAATAATATTTTTGATACTGAGACCTGATAATATAATAAATATTAGTAGATATTTATAATTGATGATTATATATCTTTAGTACATTAATACATATACATTTGTGTGTATATAATTTTAAGAATCATTTTGCAGACTTGTGGTATTATGTTACCTTTGATAAGAATAATGTATCAATAGTTAAACAGTTGTGTTATTTATTATAATTTATCCAGATAATAAAACCGAGTTTAAACAAGAAATTAAGAGTGGGAAAAATTTAAAGATAATAAAAGTCAAAGATGCATAGATTTTATGATGTTTTTATTTAGATGTTTATAATCAAATAAGGGATTTGAGGATAAATTAATGTATAATATAATAATATACGAGGTGTGACAATTTAATATCTGGAATGCACCTTCATAAAATTTATATATGGAAGCATATACTAGTGACTCGCATCACATTCAAAAGTCTCTCTTTGTGCATCTATACACTGATTAAAATAGTGTTTCAATTTCTGGGAGCACACCTCAAACTCATTTTCAGGAATAATGTTGAGCAGCTGTTTTGCATTCTTTTGTATATCAGTTATAGTAGGAAATCTTCATCCTTTCAGTGTAGTTTTTTTATTTTGGAATTAACCAAAAATCACAAGGAACTAAGTCAGGTGAATAGACAGGATGATCTAATTGATTTTTTGGCCAAAAGATCTCTCAAAATGAGAACACTTTCTGTTCATCTGTGAAGATTCAAGGCACAAAATTCACAAAGATCTTTCTCATACCCAATTCTTTATTTAAAATTAGCCTGTTTCTCAATTAATCTGCAATTTTTTCAGTCATTAACCCACACACCTATTGTTAATATTAGTCATTGTTGTTTTTGGCTGCCCACTTCTGGGACCATCTTTGAATTTCTTATATCACTCAAACATTCGATTTCTTCATAACATCTTTACCATATGCCACAGTTGTACATTTCAGTAGCATATTTACCGATTTTCACACAAAAAGTGATATTAGTATGTCACTCAACATTTTAATCACCCATTTTTATGCCAAAGCATAGGCAAGAATATTTATTATCTTTTCAATAGCTAATTAACAATAAGCTCTTTTATCTTAAAATTTACACACATGATATCTTAAACATGTTTGAACATGAATACTCATATGATTTTGATACTATTATGTCACAGGTGACACCACATGGCCATTCTGGGAATTAAATTAGCATATGTTGTATATATCTGTTAATGGTAAGTGAATGTTTACCACTAATATTAAATCTATTTTTGATAAAGTACGAATGGCATTGTTATATCCCATGGTATACAGCCCAAAGTATTTCAGTTTTTTTTTTTTTTTTGGTTATTATTGCAGTCAGACAATGTTGAGAATATATTTATGTAATTACACATTAGTTATACTTACAGTCAGTAGATGGCATCTCTTGAAGCAAAACAAAGCTTCATTTACATGGTAGAAATGATAATTATATGAAGAAAAAAGTTTCAAATAAATACAGTGAGAAATCCTAATTGTAGAGAAAGATACAACTATATGGTATTACTGCTTTTTCTATTTAAAATGACATACAAACTTTTTCATTAAACAAACAAATCTGATTATGTTAGTAACATAATTCACAAGCTATATTGTTAAAGAATCATATAAATGAACATAAAATAATGTCCACTTTCTTGTTATATTGTTATCAATTATTTTTTATTCCATTAACTATTCACATTGATAAAACATAATAGTGGGCATTATTTACTAGTCCACTTGAATGATTCTTTAGAAATCTAGCTTGTCAACTACTTTAATAATATATTTGATCTTATAGGTTTATATTCCCAGCATCTTATAGTTAATGGATCTTATTTTATGATCATTAAAATCATCCAAATGTTACATATGAAGTGATCAGTCAGTTTGTATTAATGATTACCAGTTATTCTTAATAATAACCAAATAAGATGGTCAAAGTGATTAATTAAAAAAAAATTGTCATATCAACCGGTAGTTATTAATAATACCCTACTGTCAATGGTAAATTTAATAAATGTCAATACCGTTAGCAATTCTATGCCAAGGATGAATTTACAGTCTGCAAAAAAACTTTTATTTTAAGTAATGATGTTCCAGATTGGTCATAGGAATTTCACTTTAGATCATCAAGGATTCCAACACTGCAATTGCATAGATGATTGTAACTATTCAAATAGCTGTTAATGTAAAAAATCAAAAATTCTTTGCAATTCTAAATGCCACTGAAGCTCTTCCTGAAAAAAATAAATACATTTGCAATTTTATTTTATATATAAATAGTTTGAAATTATTTGTAATTTTGTAAAAATGTAAAACATTTACCTAATTAAATTTTTTCTATTTGTTTTGTATTCCTTATTTGTAATAAATTGTTTTTCTCTTCACTAGTAAAAATTGTAATTATAAATATGCGATTTTTTTCACATGTGTTAGTGAGGCTATAATTATATTATAATGTGTAATAGGTCTGCTTAGCACTTTTGAGATTTAATGCTCGAATCTCATACTCATAGCTTTGTGAGTGAAGACTGTTGTGATTTATTGTACACATATGCAAATGAGTTTGAATTTTTAATTAGTCAGTCCATTGTTTGGAGAGAGCAAAGCATGCCTCTCTTCTATTAATGGCACTGAGATCATTTGCTATGTAAAAAGCTTCTTTAACTTTTCTTTTAGCATCACTCTTCTTTGTAAAAATTATTTGGGCAGAACTGGGTTCAAATACATGGCCTGTAGCTGCTTGGTGGTCCCAGAATACTGATATTTCTTCATTTTTATTTTTAACCCTGTTGTATGCATACCTGTGTTAGTAAATTCTTGTATTAAGGTTAGCCCAAGTCTCACTGTAGTAAGATGCCTGGCAGCCTAATTGAGGGCATGCCATTTTATAGTCCACATGAGGGGCATGCTTTGCTCTCTCCAAACAATGGACTAACTAATTAAAAATTTAAACTCATTTGCATATTTGTACAATAAATCGCAACAGTCTTTATTCACATAGCTATGAGTATGAGATTCAAACATTAAATCTCGAAAGTGCTAAGCAGACCTATTACACATTATAATATAATTATAGCTTCACTAATGCGTGTGAAAAAAGTCGCACATTTATAATTCCTTATTTGTATAATTTTACCATAATTTGATAAACAATACAATAAATAAAAAAATCACTAAATATTAAAAAATAACAATATTGTACAATATATTTTATTACATTTACCAGACTTCACTGATAATTATTAAGAATTACCCAGTCAATGTGATGTATATGTATTATTTATCACTTTGACCAAAGGATCCGGTAATTATTGATAATAACCAGTAATTATTAATAAATACCAGATTTATTACAATAACAGTAATATATATATATATATATAACAATTATTTGCTTTAAGCTTAAATTTACATTGATTTTAATAAAAAATTTGAGATGGAATGCGGACCATGAAAGATATTATTTTATTTCATTGATTAACAGTAAATTATTTACATTTTAAATTAGTTTTATTTCTAAATTTATGGATGCTATTTCTATTGTAAACATAAGGGATTTGAATACAGACTTTCAAACTGAGTGTGGAGTAGATTGAAGCCTGTCCATTAAAATTTGAAGATTTTTCATCTTGATATACACTGAGCAAAGATTATATATATATGGGAGATGATGGTGATATGGACCAATTGATGAGTGCTGGTCAACATGAAATACATATATTGGAGATCATTTATCGTTTTCACATGTGTGTGGCATGTGTATCAGTTGCATGAGATAGAGCAGCTAGCTCAAGGGTGTTTGAATATCTGTATTCAAGTCTTTATGGTTACACCTAAACTCCAAGTATATACATTTTACTTGTATTCAGTCAAATATTACTAATTCATTAAGCATCACATGATCATCAATCTCTTATACTAGCACATAATTGTTTATAAACAAGGCAAAACTCTCCATACAGTAGTGCCACCTTGTGCCAACCAGAGTAATCAATGGATGCCAGAAGGCTTGTGCATAAAATCCCTATCTAATGCCTACTCTTCCAATATCCCCAGACTAGTTTCTGGCTTGTGGCCTTCATCAGTCAGTAGCTTTGGATCTGAGAGCACTGCACCTAGATCTTATGATCTAATGCAACGCTCCAGCAACCACCTTTTATCTCTACTTAACTATAAAACTATGAGAATAAAATTGAAAACACAAAAGTATTTTCAATATAAGCTCAATAGCTCTGGTTGACACAAGGTGGCACTACTGTATGGAGAGTTTTACCTTGTTTATAATCAAATATTACTAGTTATATTGATATATATAAATTGTTATAATATAGTTTTATATTTTTATGAACATAGAAACGAATTACTTTATTGAAATATCATATTTTTTCAAAAATGTTGCAATAAAAACACATCACATAACTAAAACATTAATGATTAATTATCCCTGTCTTCATCACAATATCATTTTTCTTTAGAAAAAGAAAAGGTAAAAAATATCTGTGGAATCATAAAACTTAATTGTTAATAGTTTTCTTTATTTAATAAATATAGCGTTTGTAAGTACACTTTGATATCTATATATCTAATCTGCATATAATAATCGAGGAAATGAGATGGGATGAGAGGTTTGAACCCAGCTGGGTGGTTGGTTCATATGTTGGACCATGGAGCTCAATCTGAAATCACCGATTGACTGCTTCAAAGTAAAAATATTTCCAACTGACTACAGTAACAAATGTTAAACTATTTAATTCATCAAATTAGCCCCCTCCCCATATTTGATAAATTACTGTTTTTAATGACTACAAAACTATTAAATAAAGTAGATTTTCAATTGAATGGACGGTTGAAGAGTTGGAGTGGGGAGTAGATTGAAGCCTGTCCATTAAAGTATGAAGATTGGCCATCTTAATATATATATATATATACCTGAGCGCTTATAGCATATATGTGTAGAGATGATAATCTGGACCAACTGATGATTGCTGGTTTAGCATGAAGAACATATATTGGTGATTATTTATCTTTTCAACATATATGTGTTCAAGGGTATCAGTGTTATGAGATGGTGTGGAGAGTAGTGGGTCGTGTGAAAGTCTGTGCTCATATACCCTATATATTAAATAAAATAGACAAAAATGTCAAAAATTGCAATTTTTTTAAAAAGAAAATTATCATCATTACAAATATTTGCAGTAATTTATGACCTTATTATTGATACTAAACGAGAACTGAATGAATGCAAACTTTCTCTTGTCATTTGAATAATTAAATTTTAATAAAAAAGAATGTTTTTGCATATTTTTAATAATTTACTATTTTAAATTTATCAATGATGCTTTTGAAATTTATCTTCATTACATAAAATCGTTACGATTTGATTTATAAGTTTCAAATTTTCCACACATACAACTTTGACACCAATCATTTCAGATAAATATATTAATGATTATTAATTATCACTTATTTAAACTGAGATTATCTTTAACACCGATATAAAATTAAAACCTGTTAAAGATTAATATATTTAGTAAATATGTATAAATACCTAAAACTCAATTTCATCTTTCTTTACTTGTGTAATATCTTTTAAGATATCCTCTCTACCAGACATTTTTGAAACATACAAATAAAGATACATGAAAAGTCAAATCACCCAAAATGTATTTCATGCCGAACCAACACTCATCATTTGGTCTAGGTCTCAACTTCTTACATATGTCTTCACTATTTGTTCAGTATTTACCAAGGTCAAGTCATTACAACTTTATTTACAAAAGTAAAAATCTGACATTAGCCCTATAAATATATATCTTAATGAGTAGTAATAATAAATTTTTAGATTATTTCTAGTCCAGACATAAATTTTGAACCACAATTAAAATTTTTTTGGATATAAGCACATGGAATAACTCAGTTAATATATCTCTATTTAATTATATATAAATACATAGAATATCTCAATTTTATCTCTCATTCTATATGTAATATGTTTTAAGATATATTTTAAACTTCCACTCCACCACATATTCATGAAAGATATGAACAAACATATTTTAAAAAATCAAACAATTCTCTAATTGCAAAATTTTATCAAGCAAGGCTCTCTTGAAAAAAAGCATTTTAAAATTTATTTGAAAATAGACATTCAGACTTAATTTTTTAATATATTTGTTAATGAAAATGTATTAGCTTAATATTCATATAATTATAAGTTTTAAAATCAAAATACAAAATAAATATATGCTAAAAAATTAAGTATTTTCATAAAAATAAAAAAAAAGATCTAGTTATTTTTTATTTTTCATTAATAATATAATAAATATTAAATTTTTTTGCCTGGAATTTATATTAAAAACTTTAAAAAAATTATTTATGTATACAAAATTCATGTGAATGTTTGTCTGTAACACTGTCATGTGTTTTCATGTATCAAATTTATAACCAATTAAACAACCATTACTTTTGAATATATTATGTTAAGAAAATAATTCTGCCATTAATAGTTGTTATTCAGTTTAGAGACTTAATTTAATTCCAAGCACTTTATTTAAAGTAAGCAAATCCACAAAGTAAAAAAAAATGTTAAGTTAACTAATTAACAAAAATATTACAAAAATGACAGCTACGTTTTTTTCACATTTATTTATATAATATTAAAATATTTCATTTAATTTACATTAAATCTTAAAAAAATTGTTAAGATAATCAAATGAAAATGACAGTCTTTCCAAAGGCTGGGAAAATCTGGTATTAAAATAGTAATTATCTTTATTTATAGATATAGTCTAGTTGTTGAGTATCTGTCTTTCAATCAGGAAGTCCATATTCACTTTCTAGTATATAAATCTAAACTATTATATATATACATAGTCATTTATTGATACTATTATTTATTTGTTTTGTGGGTATGGGGTAGAGAGATCATCTATTTGCTGAACCATATTGCTTGCTAAATTAAATTGTTTGTTTACTTTTATTATTTGACTATTATTTAATTATTTTATTAATGCATGCTAACACCAATTAAATTAAAGTATATATATACTTATGTAATTTCTGTCAAATTACAGTTAAAAATATTCAGAAAAATGAATTAAACATGGCTGACGTAAATAAATAATTCCTGTTAAAAATTTAAAAAAATGTAAATTATGTATGCAAATTTTTTATTTTTATTTTCTTTTTTTTGAGGGGGTTTGTTCTCTTGATAAAAAATATAACTAAAATTAAAATTTTCATAAAGTGAATATATAAATTAATTTTCAAGTGAAAGTGTTAATAGTTACAAACATTGATAGAGTACAAAGAAATCAAGTCATATATCACATGACCTAATTTATGAAGCTTGTATTACAAATGTTATACAATGAGCTTACAGAAGCTTATTAAGAGTGATTTGTAAGCTTACTATATAACATTGTTAGAGTAGAACTTCTTGCAAATAATAGTTTTGATAATTTCTTATTGTCAGTCAGCTACTAGCAGTAAAGATTAAAATATTTTAAAGATATTAAATAAATTTCATCTGACAAAATAAAGTTGTGATAGCAATTTTTAAATTATGCTAAC
This sequence comes from Epiperipatus broadwayi, assembly GCA_028023455.1. Lineage (NCBI taxonomy): Eukaryota > Metazoa > Onychophora > Udeonychophora > Euonychophora > Peripatidae > Epiperipatus > Epiperipatus broadwayi. Next base: position 92,995 of record JAQFVV010012563.1, on the reverse strand, counting down.
TCAAAAAATGTGGTTACAAAGGGTAAAAGTTTTTGCAAATGGCAGTATCTCACTGATTGTATTTCAGGATTCTCTAGAAGTGTTAAAAAAATTTTAAAAATCCCAATAATCATCAACAATTTTAATCATAAATATATGAAGTCTGTATAGAGAAACGTTTTTGTAAAGTTCATTTTTTTAAAAACTGTATGTGCTATATGTATGACTTGTAAATAGTTGAAAGTCTGCTAAGCACATACCGTTTAAAAAATAATGGTCTTCATATATTTATGAGTACATTAGTCTGAGTTAAAGCTTATAGTTTTATAATTACATCAACTATTTTATAAAAATGGCTTAAATCAAAAATAAAAGATCTAAAATTGCAACTACATTTGAATTACTTGCCGTAGTATTATAACAATTTAGAAAGAATTGTGTTTGAACTAGAAATAGCATATCCCTTATGCACACACACACAGGCTGTTATATATTATTATATATATATATATATATATATATATATATATATATATATGATTCAAGTGAGCATTGCATAGCTTTCCACAACATAGTACATGTTTACACCTTGATGAGATATTTTACTTAATGCACGATTGAGGCTACCATGAACTTTCTGAATACCAATATTGCAAATACATTGTTTGTTATTATAAATTAAGTATAACACATGACCTCTCACATGATTACTTACATTTCCAAGAGTAGTTTTTTATTCTCTTCTAGAGTTGACTGCTATGTGAATAACCCATGGTTACCAGATAGCGTAGTGATAGATGCAAAATGTATTAGTTTCACATTTGAACCCTAGTCTTTAATGATGAACACAAAAATCATAAAATGGTCAAATTAGAGGTAGGGGATTTTATAGCACCATATCAACTGGTGTGCACTGATTGTGCTAATGTAGACTGAAGAACACTGTTCTTGGATATAAGATTGTGGGTATCAATTTTCCTAGATATAGTGTAGAAGGGGTTTACATTTTTTTTATAGAATTGAAAACTCAAAAATATATAGAAACTGACCTGGTATTAGATCACTATATGAGTGAATTATTCTGGGTTTGAAACTTCAGATTTAATTTAATATTCAGATTATTAGCTTGAATAATATAAATAAATAAAAAGTATGTTAGACACATAAGTGATTTAATTCCAGATTTGAATCCTAGTAAAGGCAAAAGCCAGAACCTGATCACTCAGGGAAATGGGAATGTACCACAAATGCCACCAAATCTAATATCCTTTATTTTTATGTAATGTTTTGTTCACTTTATTTTGAATACTTTATAGCAAAAATATGTATGTTTGCATACACACAGTATGACTTTTCATTATCCTGCAGTCTTTCTCAAAGCTATGATATAATGATAAGATAAAATAAATATATAAATAATATGATAAACTAATATAATGAAATTAAAAATAAAGATAAATAAGGAACACAAAATATAATAAAACATAACTAAGATAAATTAGACATAATATAAAATAAAAATCATAGAATATTGTTATATGTTTAATTTATTTATCCTTATATCATAACTCTGAGGAAGACTGTAGGATAGTTGAAACATCATTTTGTTTTTATATAAAATGGGGATTTTATAGTGCTATACTATCTGGTGTTCATTGTTTACTCAAGTATAATCTAGTAGCTGTAGGGTAGAATGAAGTCAATTGCTTGTGATTTTTACCATATATTAATGCAGAAATAAAACAGTAGTATTCAACAGAGAAACCTTGATGAATAAGTTGTTGTTTATTATATTAGTAAAGTTTTAGGTTTAAGGTATACATTTTTTTTATTTTACCAGATAGTAGAAAATTACAAAAATTCTCTAAGCAATAAATGCTTACCTATTGTCTAACAACTGGATACTTGAAATTAAAATCATGTTCTGATAGCAATCTAAGACATACATAATCCAAATTCAGGATGTCCACATTGCATACAGATGTCCTAACTATCAAGTCATAAGTTTATCCACTATAAGCACACACTCACTTTCAGGAAATATATATATATATATATATATATTATAGTGGTATACATATATGCCATCACATCTCTTTCTAATAAAAGTAGAAACGATCTATAAATAAAATCATCCTCAAATAGAAATATATAAAAAAGGACAAAAAAACTAATTAAATTTTTTTTATTGAAATTAATATAGATAATGGACAGATGGCAAACTAATTATTTAATTATTTAAAGTTAAAAATCTAAAAACAAGATTGTTTTAATATAATTTTTTTTTTAAAAAAAGCTGTTAATTAGTTAAAGTTAAAAATTACATTCCATCTTAGAATGGAAATGATTTTCTATATTGAAACAGACCCCTTGTGCATAAAGTCAGATAAGAAATAAATTAAAAAAATACTCGTGATAAAATTTTGACTTCCCGCTCTAAATAAAGCTGGCCAATAACAATGGAAGTAATGACATGGTCTACAGAAAAACATCATCATCGCTTATAAGAACAGTGCCACTCCAGGCAAGTTCAATCCTGGAATTTGATGATAAGAATTAAAAATGATATAAAAAGAAAACTTTTAAGTGGAGTTGGAGATTTGGATTGCTCTTGCTGATTGGGTATTATTGAAACATATTTTATAAGACTATTGTGGATCTTCAAAATGTAGGGGTTATGCAATAAATTATGTTTTCCTATATTTGCACCAGCTGAGGTGGCCTCCAGAGTGATAGTTTCCAGAAACTGGCCAGAAACCAATTCATTTCCATCTAGGACAATATCAATATAGGATGGAAGAAACTGTGAACATAGTTGTGTGACGTATCAAGACCCGCCAAGACAAATTTCAATAAGCCTACAGCCATAGAAAGTATGAACATTAACTATATAATACCAACTTTTCAAGTATTAATTTTAAACATCACCTGACTTTTAAAAATTTTTTGTCTGACTAAACTAGAAATTTAAATTATTTATATTGTGTTTTTTTTTTTATATGTTTGCTACTGTCATTTTCATTCTCATTAATTTCATTTAAATTAATTATTTAAAAGTAGGCATAAATGGCTGCATAGATGTGTAAAATAAGTTTGGGCTAATTGTTTCATAGTTGAATCGGTGCTGGTGGAGGAAAGTACAAGTGTTTGATGTCAATGTAATCTGGGTAAGCACATTGGATACTCATTTACTTGTGGGACATTATCATGCAGGACATAATACCCACCTGAATACATGGCCAAAATTCTATCCATCTTGTTGTCAATGGTCATAGACATATTTCCTGTGCCATTGATTTTCTTATGCTCTGGTTGGGAGAGTAAGCTAGAAAAGACAGCTAACCTCATTTACAGAGCATCTCTTTTATATATATTTCAAATGATTTCATTTTGTATTATTAATTGAGAAGTGGATTGTTCCTGTCTGTTGGTGAAATTTATTAATGACCATGGGGAAGATGCTCGTTCCTTCTCACCATGAATTGCTATTTTCTAATGATATCCTGTGACAGATATAGATTCCTGTCAGCGTGATTGTGTTATGCTAACAATCTTATTTTGCATTGAACACATAGGTATATTAGTAAGCTGACATTGGTTTCAATGTGAAATTTTTGTCTGAGATTAAAAGGATTACGTTAATTATATGCGTATTCTATGCGGCGTATTTATGCTTAGCAAAATATTAAAATTGTATTAAATCTATTGAATGTACCCATCTGTGTATATAATTTAAATCAAATATATTTAATAGTTACTTTAATCTTCAGATGTTTGAATAAATGTATGTGTATAATAATAAAATGTTTTGTTTAATTAAATTTTGGCAGTAACTTATATATTTTTTTATTAACAATATTTTAAAAATCAAGAATTAGAAATTTTAAAGTATGCAGTGATATTTTAAGCTCAGCTTCTCCTTGAGCTAGTGACTGGGGCTTTTAGTCAGATAAAGTTGAACCTCACCATATGTATCTGTCACCTTTATAAATTTTCTAGGTTTAAATAGCCTAGGGGCACCTTGGCATGACAGATATGTTTGTGAGGTTCCATCGACCATTCTAATATATATATATATATATATATATATGTGTGTGTGTGTGTGTAAAAGATGAAACAGTATTTAAATAGCTACTACAAAGCAAAAGGAATATTTAACATCCCATAAAGAGAAATAAAAAAGAAACACATTACTCACCAAGCTATTTAGTCAACTTCACGTTCCCTCGACCATTCCAATATATATTATAATGGTCGGGGAATGGGTGAAATATCCAGACTTACTATAATCTGCCATACAGGGTGCCAGGAGGCCATTTGAACCTAGAAAATTTATAGAGTAGGCAGATACTGCTGTTAAGATCATGACCATTAGCCCTAGTCACTAGCTCATGAAGTAGCAGAGGTTTATAACATTTATTAAATATATTTCTTTTAATAAAGAATAATAAAAATAATCACTGTCAGTATTAATAACACACAAAGATTTTATTCATGTATATATTAAGTGATGACACACGAACTTGAAAAATAATTCTATAAAAAAAATTATGTTTGTTTCATTACCATTTACTATTATTTGATTTCTTTTAACTTTTATTTTTAATCTTAGAAATGTTGAGTATACATGAGCTACCCAGACAATGTACTTAAAAGATTTTCAAACATTTGATTCCAGGCTAAAAGTCTGCAGCAACACCAATGCTTACTTCCAGATATATATCAGCAACCACTGCAATGTGAACATGTTAGCATAGAATCATGCCGACAGGAATGTGCATCTGAACAGCATGATATTATTGAAGAAAACATGTTCTTTATCCAGTACAGGAAATGGTATGTCTGGTAAAGGAATCATGTATATAATTTTTTTTTTAAAAAGTGATATGTATGGGGGAGAGCGGTCCATCTGCCGACTTATAATCCCTCCATAAAGCTGGAATGGGTCAATGGTGCAGGAAATGCATCTGCGTCCATTTCAATGATATGACTACCTTTTTGGGGTCATGCATTCAGTTGGACTCATCGCCCTAGGTGCTAACACACTTCACAGTACATTAATATAAATGTCCATATATCTCTCCACCAGCATTGACACAACTATGAAACAAATAGTCTAAATCAAAACTCCTTTAAAACTAACATATTTAAACGAGTCTAGCAGCCATCTACAGTCAACTAACATTTAGATCATTTTATTAATTTAATTCTAAAAAAAATCTTTAGTTTAAGGTTTTAACAATCATTTTAAGATAACATTTACATTTTAACTTATTTTTTTACTACAAATATTATTTGACCTAATTTCCTTTTCCTTTAAATTCAATAATGCACAAATAACAGTAAGTGTTTTTATCTTTAAATTTAAGTTTGCAATCGCAAACCCCTACCCTATTACAAACAGATATTAAGCAAAAATAAATAAAAGAAAAACAATACATATTTTAAGAGATTATGTTTAAAACTTTAGATAAGAGTTTTAAAATTTCAAAGTTTATAAAAATTAAGTTCAGATTTGTTTGAGAGACAAAGTCTAGTATTCATTTTAAAGACAGATAAAGTTTGAAGATTTTAAATTTAAAAGTTTATATTTCATTTTATCATTTATAAATTATAGTTTCCTTTATCCATGCTCGTTCCTTTGTGATGAAAATTTATGAAGACTTGTTACGATTTTATGAAAATTTACGATGACTTCTGAAAATGGGATCCGTGGAGATGAAAGCTGCCTTCGGCTGGCCGCTCCGAGGGAAGCGCAATTATACAGATTACATTTTTGGTAACAGTGACAATATTTATTTTAACTTTTCAGCAACAATGAAATGAATTCAAAATTCTAATTCTATCATTAATTATTCCCTTTGGATTTTTTTTTTATAGTCCTCAGGCACCTTATCTCTCGAATGCACGGATCGATCTCTCATATTTCATATCTATTTTAAATTGGTTCATTAGGTTTATCCAAGTAGATTTTGGGTTTGTGGTTAGGTAGATTTTGGGTTTTCCACTGAGGTCTGTGTCTCTATCTCTGAGCAGGAAAAGCAAGTCTTTTGTTTCTATTTCTCGACTCTTATCTCTTTTGTAATCTCTTTTTAATAGTCATTTTGCCCCAAGGATCTGTTTGTAACTTTTATTTTTAAGATTAAAAACTCTCTTCGTTATTTTTAAAATCAAAAGGCTTTTTATTATATTTTATTTAAAAATTAGAATCTTTGCTTCGATTCTATAATTTTTTTTAAACTTATCTTATTTTAATATTTAAATCAAATACATTAATAAATTAATAATTCGTTATTTGTGCATTTTGAACGTTTGTGCTTTTAATTCAGTATTAGATATTTACAAAAACATTAAGTATTAGAATTTAAATGTAACGCATATATATATATATGCCGTTACAATATATATTGAAGCAATGGATCTGAAGCCCGATCCATGCTTCACATCTTCCTATAAACTTAATTAGTATTGTAGACCTGAATTAAGTTTATAGTTCAATATCAGCAGGGTTTTGCATTAGAGTTAAAAATAATTATGCTTATTAAATGTGTATTACATTTAAATATTTTGTTTTAAATAAATTTCATTCTATTAAGAAAAATTGCTTAACCTAATAGTCAAACATATATATACATCTAGCGTATATATATGAGTTAATGCAAAATTCTGCTGAAATAAAATGCTTATTCTACTATAAAAAAATAATAATATATTGTTGTTAAAATTTTGTTAAAATATTTAGTATGATTTGATTTTGAGATAAGCCTGCCAACATTTTCTAAAAGAATGTATAGTTTTAATTAGTGAGCCATTCAAGTGTAATTAAAGATGGCCTTCTCTTTCTTTCTTTTTAATTAAGAGAATTCAAACTTTGAAGTAAGAAAGTTAGAGTAAAAAAGTTAAAGTTATTTTTAGAAAGTGTTGCTTTGAAACAAAGGAGCATGGGGAGGCTTATCAAGATCTCAGATCATACAAACAATAGAAGGTAGCTGACAGAGAGGGTATAAATAGAAGGGAGAACAAAAGATTGATTATTCAGATTTTTCTTTTTGAAGAATTCACATTATTCAGATTTTTCCTTTTGAAGGATTCAGTTGATTCTGATTTTCCTTGTGAAGGTGATTCTTTCAGAGTTTGCTATTGCAAGATTGATTCAGATTTTGCTATTGCAAGGTGCATTCAGATTTCTCTTAGGAGAACTCTGTCAGATTTTGTTCGTGATTTTATTCCCAAAAGTCTACAACTGTTGTCTACAAATCATGAAGAAGTTTGAACCTGCTCAAGCTAAAAATCATATAAGTTTGATAGATTCTACTATGCTCGGCTAGGCAAATAAATAGCTTTGCCTATTGCCGAGGTTCCGGAATACCATTCAAAATGCCTTAATATCCACTCAATAGTCATCTGAACTCTGTGCCGTGTCTGGAGAACTTTTCGTGAAACCATACTACATATTTTCATTGTCCGGACAACTACATCTCGACGGTCGGATCAAAGCCACGTACGCCGTAGGGAACATGACCAAGGAAAAAGGACGGTAATCGTATCTCCTCTATTGAACTATTTCTTATGCTACCTTTTGTTCATTTTTTTCTAATTGCTTCAGTGAATTTATATGTATTTGCTATGTAACCATTTTTATTAGACTAACCTTAAATATATATATTGTGTGATCATCTATCTATATGTAACCTTTTTCCCTTCGCTATTCTTCCTTACTAACCAGTGTAAATATTTAGTATTCCATTGCGGTTAAGTTTAATAGTTAATTTTTGTTCATTTAAAATCTCTTTCCAATTTTATTTATGTTTGTTAATTAAATACGAGTCAGTTTCTTTTGTGTGCCAACTTGATCTCTTTGATAACGCCTCTTTTGTCCGCCATTAGCTTTACGTATATCTGATTTAACTATATACGTTTTAAATAATTTTTAAACACTGTTTGTAGCGCAAAGCAATTAGAAATGCTTGCGAAAGATTCTTTTTTTATCGAGAAGATCGAGTTGACAGTTTTTAATAAAATTGGGAAGAACAGAGTTAGACCGCAAACCTATTAATCTGCTTTTATTGTCTAATTAATTTGTTTCATTAATTTAGGGGAATAGCGGAGGCCATTAAATCATTATTCCTATTTTAAAGTCATTAATTAAAGATCTATTATTTAACTAACAAGCTTGACTTTTGCTAAATTTGTTATAAATGCTTTATGTTACTTTTCAATGATCTAGGCACGCAAAACGCAAACACATATTTCTAAGTATTTTTGGCACATTTAACTATTTAGCTCCTTAGGATTTCCCGTCCATGTCTCTACCGCTGTTGCTAAGCTTTGTGGCCGGTTGAAAAATAATTTATGCATGGCACAGATAGTGTTGTTTGTTTGTGATCAGGCCTCGAGAATCGGCGAATGGGCAGAGGTCATAGTATTCTTGATTTAATATCTCGCGTATTGGGTGGCCTCGAGGTACTTTCGCCTAGTATTCGAACTGGGTTAAACCAACATACATTATCTGACTGTCACAGTAAATAAAATAATATATATTGTAACAATATTTTGTCAATCGCCATTTGTAACAATTATTTATCAATTAATATAAATATGTATTTGTAATTATTAAATTAATATAAAAGATATGTATTTGTAACTATAATTTGTAGCTATTTTAATATGTCACATTTGTAACCATAATAAATATTTAGATAGGGGAAATTATTAATTATTAGATATATGCCTATCCAATCTGTACCATTTGTAACTATATCAATTCATCATAGCATAGATAAAGAAATTATAGAATCACTGTGCCACTTGAAAATATCAGCATTAAAGATTCTTGGTATTTATTTATATATTGGGGCAGTCATCTGAACAATAAAACATACTGGCCATTGTCATCTAATAAAAATAATATTAAATATAGCAACTGAATAAAAGTACCCACTGTGAGATTCCTGGAGTGCCTTATGCTTATCTCCAATACTAGGTTCTTCTAACAAAGAATCCTTCCTATCCTTCTTTCCAAATATATAAGACCATTCATGGTCATATGCACACACGGGTGCTATTCATGACAACTTATAAAAAAATATATTTTATAAAACTAATATTATGAAGTTGGAAAGGGATGATATCACTCTTTATTCAGTTTAGCTAAGTACATGTGTTTTCCCATGAGCGCCACTAGATTGTTTTCAATCTAGATAAGTATCTATTTATAGTGTACTTGAGTTCAAACTCATTCAGTACATATTTATTACACATGACTTGGATGACTATTGAACAAAAATGACATTCTTACATTTTATCTATATTGATAAAATTACAAGATCCCAATATTACCAAAGTTTATACTATAGATCAAAGATTCTTATAGACATTGCTAGCTCATTAGCGTATATTGATGAACAGACATGTATAATCCTATTAATGGCTTCCAAACAAGCATGTGAAGACCATTATTGATATTGATGGCCATTTAACTAGATTATTTATCACAATAAAGGTAATAATGATGATGATGATAATAATATCATAATAATGATAATAATAGTGATATCATAATAATGATTATAATAGTGATGATGATACCAGCCATGGCTTATCAATAAACTCACAACAATAAATTCATCTTTATAAACTTATAGGCATCTATTAAAATTATCCTATTTCATACTGGGATTTAATAATACTAATGGTGATGATTGATCATCATGAATCTCTTTGCATAATATTCAATTTTCTATAAACCCCTATTTACTAAAATATATTCATTACGCTAAACATTAAATTTAATGATTATAATTTATTAATGATGATTGATGGCGATCATAACTTTTATATAGTATTATTTGAAACATTTTTAACTAATAACATGATATCCATCTTTGATGAGGATGATCTAAATTCATGGACACAACACAATTTTAGCTTTCTATGTTGAACTATAATTATCAAAATTTGGTTATTCTCAAGCATAATCCTTAAATACTTAAATATCAACATTCTAGTTTACCTATTATTTTGCGGACGCTTAATATTTGCAAGTGATTGCTCAATATATACGAATGGTAATACTTAATAACTGCGAGCAATGATGATGAATTAAAATGATAGAATTAAGACAAAAAAAAAAAACACAATATTCTTAATAATTACTCGGAAACCAATTAAGATATATAATTATATTTTATTAACACTACTACTCTTTCTTTTCTTCTTTAAAGTTAAATCGACAATTAAATAAATGGCTTATTAATATACAAAATTTATATAAGTATAAGCAAATAAACTTAATATATAGGTTTGTCATCTTTTCTTGATATCTCAAAATAAGCTGACTTAAATCAATATTAAAAAAAAATACATATTCTATAAATGCTTATTTAAGACTTTTCTTACTTATCATATCATAAAATAAATTTCAGGTGAAACTTGTATGTGTTATTTCATTTCCATTCAAATGTAATGCCCTACTTTTTAATTTACCATTTTAAACTAATCATATATAACCTATTCTTTGATGTGTTTGGATAAGCAGTTACACATTCACGCATTCGGTAATGTTAACATATATGTTTAAAATGTATACCCAAAAATCACATATATAAAAATATCTTTTTCTTTTGCAACCTTATAGCGAAAGAAAATAAAATACATATATTAATTTTTAATATGCAACAAGATAAAATAAAAATAAAAAACATTATAAATGCATATATCTATAGGTTGCTCATTATCATTAACAACTGAAGAACAATTAAAAAAAAAAACATTTCAACATTACAATATATAATAAAAAAAAAAATAATGAAAAATTTAAGTTTAAAGATTTAAATTATGTTTGTGCTATGTTGTGAGATATTGCAAATAACTATAGATAAACAAGTCTTTAATGTTTCTGTATCAAAAAAGAAAATTGCTTTGACCAGTAAATTAAGGTTTACTTTTAATAAGTAAAAGAATAAAATCGGTTAAAGAAAGTTCATATTTACCCGTCTACTTTTTACTTCTTATTAATGTCCTGAATTTGAATTCTCAGACTGCTTTTCTTTGCTCACCAACAACAACAACAACAAAAAAAAGAAAGTTATTGCAGATACTTTTAAGATAATGCTGAATCAATTGACTTTGCTTGTTTCTTCAATTCCATTATTATTCACTGTTGATTGGCTTCCTTCTACCATTTAAAAAAAAAATTATTATAAGTACTTTGAATAAGTAGGTACCGGTGGATTTGCTTGTCTCTCTCCTTTAAAAAAAATAATTGCTGTCGACACTTTAGATGATTGAGGTAAATCAACAAAAATTTGATTTATGGCTTCAAACTTGGTTCTACATGGATGTTATAAATTTTCTTTTTCTTCTATTTCCTCTTCTCCATTCATTGGAAGGTAATGAGCTTTTAATAAGCCAGGAACTAGAAATAAAGCATTCCATATAGCTTGTGTGGTTGGCTTCAAAATCTATCATTTTGTTGGTTATTACTGGATACATGACTTCATAGACAGATCAGCGATTTTGACTCATTCTGTATTAACCAGGAAGCAGAAAAAATGGTTTAGCAATGCAGAGGCATTGTATTTTGCATAACCAAATATGTTAATATCATTTTTATAATTATTACTAACTTATAATAAATTCAATCTTGTTCCATTTCTCTCCTCTTCTTTAATATTGCTGGTAATTGCTTTATGTAAACGCACATTCCATTTGCTCTTTCTTTTTTTTCAACTTTCAAAGAGTGAGAGAAAAAAAAAATTAAAGCGTTCACTCTCTTTTACAAAAAAAAATCCAAGCTTACATTTCTGCTTAAGAATAATAACAAGGAAGGACCGACTGAGTTGAGTCTCAAAATAATAATAATAATTTGAGTGACTCTCACTCTAAAAAAAATTAATGACTAACTGATCATCTCTCTAAAAAAATTTAAGACTGACTGATCATCTCTCTAAAAAAATTTAAGACTGACTGATCATCTCTTTAAAAAATTTAAGACTGACTGATTCTCTAAAAAAATTTAAGACTGACTGATCATCTCTTTAAAAAATTTAAGACTGACTGATTAAAAAAATTGTTTTAATCATTTATATCGCGAATTTCAACCAAAGAAAAAAAAACATCTGGAAATCTTTATCTTAAAAAAAAAATCAAAGCTTCACAAGTTTGACTTAAAATTGATGCTATCGTTATCTACATCAAAGCACCTCTTTTGTAAAAATAATCTTAAGATACAGATAACAACAAAGCTGGCCATCTATAGCCATCAGAAATAAGTGTAAAAGCATCTTTGTGTTTGTACAGATCTATTCATTGTTTCACACGTGTACAATTTTTTATCTCCTAATCTAACAATTTTACACCTTTCTGATTTACTCTATTTTAACAAAATGAAAGTTAAATAAATTTAACACATATTATTTAATAAAAAAATATTATATAATAAATCACAAAAAGAACTGCTTATTCATAATAATAAATCTATACATATAAATCTCTGTATGTATAAAAGAATAAAAAAAAAATTTTTTTTTTAAATAATTGAATACTATATATATCTACAATATATATGTGTGTAAAAGATGAAACAATATTTAAATATCTATTACAAAGCAAAAGGAATATGTAACATCTCATAAAGAGAAATAAAAAAGAAACACATTACTCACCAAGCTACTTAGCTTACAAACCGTTAAGTTCAGGAGGGTAAAAGTTTTCTATCAGTTCCCTACTTTCTAGCTATAATTAAATAAACACCCATTTATTGTTTAGTATTTGGATGGATATCTGAAATAAAAAAACATCTGGTCTGTTTGTAATTTGAATGCATTTTCAAGCATTGCATCCTAAATTTAAAACAGATTAGGTTCTTAGAAAATGGAAGTGCTAATCACTATGCCTGTCACATCATATATATATCAACTAGTATAATACTAGTAATATGTAATCACTGGATTCAAAGCTATTTAAATGCCAGTAATGTCAATGCATTATCTTCCATTATCAGAATTAGCTTTTGAAAACGCGCAATGAATCCATTTATGTTCACATTTCCTAGTTCTTAAGAAGTTTAAGTAGCAAAAGCAGCAGATGGACTGCAAGCCACAGATCTCAAGCTGCAGTGTTTGAAATCCTATTACTATCCTAAATAATGCAGATCATATGATTTATTGTAATTATAAAGATACAAGACTTTTCTTAGATAAGTATAATACACCTTGTGTGTGCTGAAACTCAATAAAAAGAAAAAATTCTAATTGAATAATGATATTACAAAAACAGTTGAGTGAGTGCTTTCGAGGGCTTTCTATGTCCACTTAGTCATAGCATTAGAATGATCATGAGGGAAATGGTAGTATTTATATGCAAAAATATATTCAACACTTATGCAAATTAGAGAGTCAATTTCTTAGAAATAGGGTAGCATGATTCCTTTTGGTTTATAACATTATTGTTATTAGCATGGACCTTTTACTTAGATTTGTTTCTCTCAATACAAAAAATTGTGATAGATAAGAATTCAAATGTATGCCCAATGATGTTCTGGTGCTCCAAGAAATTTGACTTATACTCAGGCTTGTCTGAAATTCTATGTAGATATTTGTGTTGTGAAAGCCGAATGGAGAGGAATCCATGAGATTCTCCATAATATATGGAGTTGCCCCAAGAACTGGGGGCATATTATTTTGTATACAGTGTTTGGGATTTGATCAATGTCAACCCTGTCCTTGGAGTTGTTTATCAATCTTTAGCAGAAAGATAAGAGTAAAAGCATATGCAATGTGTTGGTTTAAATCATATGATTTATTATACACAACTCTGTCAAATCAAATATACTACGTATATATATATATATGTTTTTGTATTCTTTTTGTAGAGAAAGGATAATTATGTGATATAACTAAAACATTTAACCTTTTCTTAAATTTCAAAGCATTCTGTGTTTTGCTTTATCAACTACTTCAATACAAGCCTTTGACATTTATTAAATTGTTTATGCTTGCTTTTTAAACTTAAAGATGTTCATATATCCATAAATAAAAAGCAGAATTTTTCAAATAACTGTAATCATGTAAGTATATGTCTGTATATATAATAATCTGACTTCCTAACTCATTTTAAATTAATTATACTAATATATATATATTGTAACGGTTATTTATATATGTTGCAAATATATTGGCATTTGGTAGAAGCTAAAAAAATAAAAGTAGATTTAGATTTTTAATTGACTATAATTTTTTTAAAAATAACGTACAATGAAAGTTAAATTTTTCTTTCATATTTTTTTTTACTTAACTGGAAATAAAAGTAGAATTAGAGAGAACAAAAGAATTCCAAAAGCAAGTAAAAAGATAAGCTAAAAGAAAAATATTTTAGCTAATTAAACATGGCCGAAAACTTGATAAAAAAATGAGAACTTAGTAATTGAAAAATGATAAAGACTGTATAAGATTATAAACACAAAACACCATGATATGAGCATGTGCAGAAGTCCAACAACGGGACCTCGAGTATAAAAAGGAGGTATTCGGTTGGAGGAACGTCTTGGTTTAGCTGATATTCTTTTGGTTGGTTTTGGATTAGAGAATCCAGACCACTCTACGATGAAGAAGTTATTCATACGAGAGTAGACCGGAGCTTTAGCTGACATCATTACCGATGGACAACAGAGAAGCTTACGCGACTAGCCTATGGAACCAGCACCAAGATCAACTAATAATCAAAGGCCGTGAGCTCAATTCAACCCTGAAAAACTATGCATAGTTATCTACAACCTTCGTGAATTCACAAAGCTTACCGGTAAGTTAAGACTACTTATTCCCGATTATGACAAAATTAAGCGTTTGCAAACAAGTCTTAAAATAATCCCGATAGAGACTTTGATTTTTTCTGTACAAGAGACTTTTGTTTATACCAGAACTTTTTAATTAATTATTTTATTTTATTGATTGTGTCATATTTGAATTAATATGTGTTCTCTCTGATTTACTTGATTAGGAATCCTCATTTTAACTTAAACAGATTTTTAATCTGTTATAATAATAAAAATATTTCTAACTTCAATTTTCATTTGTTCGTTATTAATAATAGTTATTATTTTTTATTATTAAATCTATTAGTAGTTTAATAAGATTTAAAAATGTACTTTACCTTTGCCAATATGTTTGAATAAGCCCAGGAATAATAATCTTAAAAAAAAAGATAATTCTAGTTTACCGCAAAATTACCGATTCTTAAAATCTAAGACCAATAATTTTAAAAATATTTTATTTTTTTTTATTTGCGAGACATGCTGGCGACAGATATCAGCGGTCTTTTTAGAATAAAAAGACCTGGCGCCTATCAAATAAATTAAAAGCTGATCTCATCAATAGCATAATTCTCAACCATCAATAGGCCGAAGTTGATCAGGAAAAATAGCTGTGTGTAGAATTAAAATAAAACTTTTTTTATTATTTTGATACAGCTTGATCAACACACGCTCAAATATACATTTGGGGCGTATAGTGGTCTAGTAATATGAAAAACGCTACAATGGCGACCCAACTCGGGCTTCGATTTAACAACTACAACCTGAGATGAGTTGTAATGATAAAGAACATTACAATGATGACTCAAAGAAACTCACAGCCGGAAAATAAATTATGATTTTTTTGAAAAAAGAAAAAAATTATAAAAAAAAAACTAACTAATTAAACCCTGATTATTAAAATATGAAAGAAGATATTTTTTTAATATGACTTCCAGAAAGAAAAAAATATATATGTATATTTTTTTATATATGTCTAAAAACATGATCGTGGCTGATGTAGACGTAAGTCACAAGTATTTGACCGGGTAGGCGGTTACTGAAGAGGGGAATAACATAGCCCCGAGTCCTTATCCGCAGTATATGAACATAAGACCGTCTTTAAATGCTCGTCAGACTATTTCTAGCAGAGATCCCAATAAAGGGGAAGGCGGATCAAGTTGGACCAAGTTGCCACGAGCCTGTAAGACTCAGAACGATGAGCAACGCTCGTTTGTGCTTATAACTTGGGCTTCTTATCGTTAATATTACACTAAAGCGGATAGGACACAGATGAATGTTGAAATATTTTCCATTCCCGCCGTGTTAGACCTAAAAGTGGGCGTTAAAGCCGAACGTCGTTTGTGAATGAGTCTACACAATATATCAACACGCTACTACAGAAAAAAAAATACGAATATGAATTTAAAAAACTTAAGAATAAAATTAGTATAAACCCCTATTTTATTCTCATCTCCTGGCACTGGTGGTATTGTAACGTTTATTTATATACTATTTGGTAGAAGCTAAAAAAATAAAAGTAGATTTAGATTTTTAATTGACTATAATTTTTTTAAAAATAACGTACAATGAAAGTTAAATTTTTCTTTCATATTTTTTTTTACTTAACTGGAAATAAAAGTAGAATTAGAGAGAACAAAAGAATTCCAAAAGCAAGTAAAAAGATAAGCTAAAAGAAAAATATTTTAGCTAATTAAACATGGCCGAAAACTTGATAAAAAAATGAGAACTTAGTAATTGAAAAATGATAAAGACTGTATAAGATTATAAACACAAAACACCATGATATGAGCATGCGCAGAAGTCCGACAACAGGACCTCGAGTATAAAAAGGAGGGATTCAGTTGGAGGAACGTCTTGGTTTAGCTGATATTCTTTTGGTTGGTTTTGGATTAGAGAATCCAGACCACTCTACGATGAAGAAGTTATTCATACGAGAGTAGACCGGAGCTTTAGCTGACATCATTACCGATGGACAACAGAGAAGCTTACGCGACTAGCCTATGGAACCAGCACCAAGATCAACTAATAATCAAAGGCCGTGAGCTCAATTCAACCCCGAAAAACTATGCATAGTTATCTACAACCTTCGTGAATTCACAAAGCTTACCGGTAAGTTAAGACTACTTATTCCCGATTATGACAAAATTAAGCGTTTGCAAACAAGTCTTAAAATAATCCCGATAGAGACTTTGATTTTTTCTGTACAAGAGACTTTTGTTTATACCAGAACTTTTTAATTAATTATTTTATTTTATTGATTGTGTCATATTTGAATTAATATGTGTTCTCTCTGATTTACTTGATTAGGAATCCTCATTTTAACTTAAACAGATTTTTAATCTGTTATAATAATAAAAATATTTCTAACTTCAATTTTCATTTGTTCGTTATTAATAATAGTTATTATTTTTTATTATTAAATCTATTAGTAGTTTAATAAGATTTAAAAATGTACTTTACCTTTGCCAATATGTTTGAATAAGCCCAGGAATAATAATCTTAAAAAAAAGATAATTCTAGTTTACCGCAAAATTACCGATTCTTAAAATCTAAGACCAATAATTTTAAAAATATTTTATTTTTTTTTATTTGCGAGACATGCTGGCGACAGATATCAGCGGTCTTTTTAGAATAAAAAGACCTGGCACCTATCAAATAAATTAAAAGCTGATCTCATCAATAGCATAATTCTCAACCATCAATAGGCCGAAGTTGATCAGGAAAAATAGCTGTGTGTAGAATTAAAATAAAACTTTTTTTATTATTTTGATACAGCTTGATCAACACACGCTCAAATATACATTTGGGGCATATAGTGGTCTAGTAAAACGGAAAACATTACAATATATATGAAAACAATCTATACTTAAACACTACCAATATCAATATTAATCAACAATCTCAATTTGTTGTCAAGGCAACTTTCTTATTATAATAATTTTACCTAAAGTCAACTATATTTATATAGATATTAAAGATTGCAAATTGACTAAAGGCAATGAGATTATTATTTCATTGACTAAAGGCAATGAGATTATTATTTCAAAGAAGTTTAAATAAATCTCATTTAACAATCAAATATAACCTGTACTGAAAGCAAACTAATAAATAATCAATTTTAATTATTAAACTGCATTGAAAGCTTATATTATTTAGATAAAATGCTAATAATGCTCAAGATAGGTTTATAAATGAAAGTACATTAATGCATTGGTTGCTAGTCATGGATAAAAATGTAACAGTTTGACATCACTCTAAATCAGGCACTTTTAATACTACAGTTCAGATTTTGCATTCTTTTTAAAGGTTAAATAAAGTTCTGTAAGATGATGCCCTCTCTTCAATTATTTTACAAGTAAAAAATCAATAAAATTGATTTTATAGGTCTAACAAAAGAAGTAGGCAGTCTTTTCTTGAATCTGATTGGCTGTTAAATTTCGACAACAAAAAATGTTTGTCAATAATGTACACTGTTATGATTTCTTTTGTTACATTTTGAAAATGGTAAACGAATGTTTTAGACCATTTTAAAAGTATTTTTTGACAAATTATAAATTATTTTGATAAAATATGCTAAAAATAAAATTATTTTAGAAAAATAGTTTAAGACTTTAACAAAAATTATTTACTTTTTCTACTCTGTAAAATTGTCAAAGAAATCACTGTCATCACAAAACATTTTCATTGGTGAATAGCATTCGTTTTACATTTTCCGCTGTCAAATATTTTTATAATTACAAATAAAAATTTATTTTTGAAAAAACTTTCGTTCATTTTTATAACCTGACAAATTATTAATATACTTTTTACAAATGAAACTAAAGTGAATATAATATTAAAATATGAATATATTTTGATGCTTGAGTTTGTGAATTGACAGTTGATTTTGTGAATTGGCCAATTAAAAGTTTAGACTTTTACCTCACTCGGCCACTAAAATAATCAGCATAAAAGAGGTTAAGAGAGCCTGTTTTCCAAGGTGCTAATTGGTTGGTTGTAGTTCTCTTCACACGAGTGTAGCAAAATTTAGACAGCTCTTTATAGCTTCCTTTTGACTTTTAAAGTGAAAACAAGTGTTTTGCTAATGTTAACAATTCCAATATTTTTGTTTTGATTTTCCAAGGGAAAACATGTCTTGAATATTTAATGGTATTTTGCCAATCTTATTGTTATTTTATCAAAAAACTTCGCTAAATAACCTTTAGAATGTTTTTACAACTAACAAACCAATACAACAATGAGATAAGCACCTGCCTTTCAATGCACTGATTTTTGTTTAGTGTTCTCTTCAAAAGAAAGTGTCTGTCAAAATTTTGACCATTTCCATAGCTTTCTTTTGGTTTTTAAAATGAAAACCACTTTTTTTAAAATCTTTTAGTGTTATTTTGCTGAGTTTGACAATTCCAATGTTTTCATTTTGAATTTCAAAGTGAAAATGAGTGTTTTAGAATCTTTTTTTATACTTTTAATTTTTTTTCAGAAAATATTTGTAAAAATATAAATTAACCTCACATGATCACTATTTCTTATGCTAGCACATTATTGTTAATAAAACAGGCAAAAACCTCCATACAGTAGTGCCACTTAGTGCCAACCAGAGTAATCAATGGATGCCAGAAGGCTTGTGCATAAAGTCTCTATCTAATGCCTACTCATCCAATATCCCCAGACTAGTTTCTGGCTTGTGCCCTTCATCAGTGAAGAGCTTTGGACCTGAGAGCACTGCACCTAGATCTTAGTATCCAATGCACTCCTCCAGCAACCACCTTTTATCTCTACTTAACTACAAAACTATGAGAATAAAATTGAAAACACAATAATATTCTCAATCTAAGCCCAATAGCTTATACAGTCAGATGGGTCTGAACCCAGTTCAGTACCCATACATTTTGGTGCCTTTGTCTCTTTAACAACCATAGCCACTGCTATCCTATTAGACAGGTTTGGTGTTAAACCACTAAACATTACATGATCACTATTTCTTATGCTAGCATGTTACTGTCATTAAAACAGGCACTGAGTGGCACTATTGTATGGAGAGTTTTGCCTGTTTTAATAACAGTAATGTGCTAGCATGAAAAATAGTGATCATGTGATGTTTAGTGTTCTAACACCAATCCTGCCTAATAGGATAGTGGTGGCTATGTTTGTTAAAGAGCCAAAGACACCAAAACATATGGGTACTGAACTGGGTTCAGACCCATATGACGATATAAGCTATTGAGTTTAGATTGAAAATATTGTGTTTTCAATTTTATTTTCATAGTTTTGTAGTTAAGTATGGATAAAAGGTGGCTGCTGGAGGGTTGCATTGTATCCTAAGATCTATGTGCAGTGTTCTCAAATCCAAAGCTCCTCACTGATGAAGGCCACAAGCCAGAAACTAGTCTGGGGATATTGGATAAGTAGGCACTAGATAGGGATTTTATGCACAAGCCTTTTGGTATACATTGATTACTCTGGTTGGCACTGAGTGGCACTACTGTATGGAGAGTTTTGCCTGTTTTAAAAATATAAATTACTTTAGAACGATTCAGATTTTAATAGAAAAATGTAACTTTTTACACAAAAGCAAATTGACAAGAAATTATAATGATTAGCTGCAACTGAAATGGCTTTAAGATGATGTACCTGATGGAATAGTAAAAGTTCTGAAAGTGAAGAAGTAGAAAGTGAAATTACCATATATATGAAGAATATTCATAATAAATTAGGTGAATTTATTGTGTTTATATTAGTTGCTTATTTAAGTACATATATGCATTTTAAATTTGAGGAAATTTTTTTCCAATTGTTCAGTCTTAAAATCGTAGTGTGTCTTGAATTCTAGAGCATTTTATATTCAAAGCAATATGGTATAAGAAATTACAAACCTATTAATATTCTACAGCTCTATATAAAATCTTTACCAAGAAAATTACAGTTTGACTATAGTAGACATATGATTCTAACAAACAAAAGTTTTAAAGATGATTTAGCACAATAAATCAATAAAAATATGTCGTTGGAATTGTAAGTAGGTTAGAAAAATACATTTAGTTCTACAAGCCATGAAGATTAAATTTTTGGATCACCACTATATAAATTCTGGATATTATTATATTCTGAAGAATATTTATCAAAATGCAGCAACAACAATTAAATTGCATAAGATTGAGAAAGATATACAATGGAATGATTTCATAGTTCCAAAACTTTTTACCACAGTTTACATATATATTTTCATCGACTACAATGGAAATCTAAAAACTCAAAATTAAAAGGAAATCATTTAATTCAATCTTGCTGTTAACGTGGTTGTTTTGGGAAAAATACTTCAGATTTTCAGGAATTACTGCGAGTTATCAGATGCAAGTAAAAAAAGTAGGACTAAATATTAAACAAGGAGAAAATGATGTTTAATGACTTTTCTCAGAATAAAATTAAGAGATTTGTAATCGTGAATCAGAAGTTAGAAACTACTATCTTGGTTAGATTTTTAAAACAGATGAAAATAACGAATAAAATTAATCATAGTATCAACTTGGATGAGGTAACATTTGATAGAAATAATGAAATTAAAAGTAAATATGCCTATATACTTAAAAAGAAAGATTTTAAATATATTATGCTTTGTTCTGAGATCTGAATATTTAGGAGAAGAGATTGTAGAGACTTTAGACTATTCAATAAATAACCTTTCAATTATTACTATTCAATAAAGTAAAAAGAAACTAAAATGAAGTACATAAGTTAAAGAATAGATAAGAATCACTGACATTATTGAAAAAATTAAGGGACTGGATGAGATGATAACCTATGGACAGCTGATGCTTTAAAGTGGATTCCAAAAGATTATAAAAGACCTAGAAAAAAACCACATTTGAGATGAAATAAAAACTTGGCTAATATGACATGAAGAAAATTGATTATAGATTGGAAAAAATGAATTAAACTTGAATAAATTTTCATCTTATACTGTATTGATAATAACTAAGAATGTTGATGATGATAAAGGATCTCGTGACCTAGTGGTTAGCGCATCCAATTTCTTTGCTCATAATTAATATTTCCAATCTGGAGTGGGCAAAACATTTGTTTTGTTTTTTTCAGATTAAAAATACATTCTTTTTTTTTTATATAGTTAAGATCGCTAACCCAAAACTAATGTATGTTGCTAGCCATTTAATGTTATTTGCAAATGGATATCTAGCTATTTTTGCTAGAACATAAACAACGATAAAAAAAAAATTTACAAAAATTAACAAAAATCTGCAATAGGCATTCCTTGTTCATCTTTGGGAAAAGGAGACGTGGGGAGGGGGATTAGATCTTTTGACTTGCAGTAGCGCTGTAATGATTGTTTTATCTACCGTTTGCATATTTGCGTGTATATCTGGGTATATAATGTTTATATAATACAAGATCTGTAAATTTTTAAGTAAACCTTAAAAAGTTGTGGTTATTAAATAAATTCTTAAATAAATAAATTTTAAGTAGAAGCCCAGAAACATTTATAATCACAATTTGGTTTAATCTTTTAGAAAAAAGCAACGAAGATTTGTCAGATTACTATAATTTAAGTAAACACAAAAGTAACGGAAAACAACACAAAATAGAAATATTTTAAAGCGCTTATACTATATAATTAAACTTGTCTAAAATATTTTGAGCCTGCATGTATTTGCATTGTTAATGTGTGTGTATATATGTGTGTATGTGTGGGTCTTTGGCCAAAGACAAAACAGTCTTTCAATACAATCGACCTCAATCTTTTATTGTTCTCTGTTTCGTTTTAAAGATAATACAATTCAAACCCCCTAGCGGTTATCCGTGACTTCTACCGTTTTTCTTTTTTATTCCTCAGTGTAAGCTGCTCTTCAACATCTTTCTTAACCATACTGCATGTGTAATAAATATTTTCTGTAATAAAATTGTACAATTATCAGTTATATAAGGAGTTAAAACGATTTACATGAACTGGATTTGAGCCTGGCTGGTTAATTTTTTTTAAAAAAAAATTCAGCTTCCAATCAGGCTCAACATTTTTGTATTGTTGTTGTTGCTGGACTGGCCAAACCCATGAAAACTAGTTAACGTCTATTATTAATTAGTAAATAAATATCTATCTATTCCTAGAAAAAAATGAAAGCAAGAATGTCAGATTTGGAATGCCTAATAAGTACTGCCTTCTGTTTCACTATTGCTCTTGGCGAGATTCTTAGCAAGATCTTTATCTTGCAGAAGGGCATAATAAAGATTGTGTTGCTAGTTATTTACTGACGGTTAAGGTCATATTGTGCAAGCTCTAAAAAAAAAACACCAAAAAACCAAATGGAATTTAATTGTTAAACTAAAAATGATAGAAAAATTTTGGGTAAACAATAATCCTTTAGCAGGTTGAAAATGCCCTCTGGCGCAATAATTTTGGGGAAAAATTTTTTTTTTTAAATTTTGTTACTTTTTCTTTTCTTTCCCTATACTTGTAAAATTGGTGCTTTGATAATATTTAGTGTTGTAAAATTGGTGCTTTGATAAAATAATTGTATATAAGCTATCTAGTCTTGGAAATTCAGAGATCTCATGCAAGAATCACATTATTATATAAGGTTTTAATAGGTATAAATCACGTAACACTTATTACACCTGTGAATGATATGTTAAATCTTCTGGCTATTTGTGCAGAATCTTGGTGTTCATAGCAGTTGATGGAGGAACTTCGAACTCTAGAATTGATAATAAGATGGATAGCAAGGATTCAGCTGCTAAAGAATAATGTCTTATGTCAGCATTGTAATAAACAGATTCACTGGTGAGATATGCTGAAGACACAGATGGTGTTAGATGGCAATGCAAATTATGTCACCATAATATCCACCAGACATAGCTTTTTTTTCTCAGAAGTCATCTATCCCTGCCAATGCCTAAAGTCTTTTCTTGTAAACATAAGGGATTTGAACTCAGACTTTCAAGTAATCTTCAACTACCAAACTATTTCATACTACTGTTACACAAGAGCACACACATGTGGAAAATATAATCACCAATATACCTATTTCATGCTAAACCAGCATTCATCAGTTAGTCCAGATTATCATCTCCCATATATATATATAATCAGTGCTCAGTTTATATTAAGATAGCAAACTTTTATATTTTAATGGACAGGCTTCAATCTATTCCAACCTCCAACTCTTCAGACATCCTATACTATTGAAAATCTGATAGAATGCTCAAATCCCATACTGATGCCAATATTGTTGTTATGCCCATGTTGACCTCATGTCACTCTGACCCCCCCCCCCCATGTATAGGACAGTATCCATTTAAATACATAGAAGAGGGATAAGCAGAATGCAGATTTCTATGTATTTAAATGGGCACTGTTCTATACAAAGAGTGTCAGAGTGACTTGAAGTCAACATGGGCATAACAACAATCTTGGCATCCGCATGGTGTTTGGGTATTCTAACATCAGATTTTCAATGGAATGGATTGCTGAAGAGTTGGAGGTTAGAGTAAATTGAAGCCTGTCCATTAAAGTATAAAGATTTGCTATCTGAATACAAACTGAGCACTGATTATATGTGTGTGTGTGAGAGATGATAATCTGGACCAACTGATGAGTGCTGATTCAGCATGAAATACATCTATTGGTGATTATTTATCTTTTCTACACATGTGTGGTCATTTGTATCAGTAATATGATGCAGTGTTGATAGTTGAGGGTTGCTTGAAAGTCTGAGTTCAAATACCCTATATTTACAATTACATTCCAGATATAAGAATGCCTGTATTTCAAATCTTAGTCTTTTCTTATGCAAATAATTTGGTAGCAGCAATCCCTTATTTTTATCCTATCTGCATGAATTTTTATTCAGTACTCTATACAATAGTGACACTATTTTTGTGGAATTTAATATATGTAGTGCTGAGAACTATGCATTGTAGTTCGAAATTATTCCGCCAGAGTGCTAATCGTTTTTGGCTTGCTAAAGGTTTATCTAATTCTATTGTGTAGCACCAGAAGTGGAAATGGTGGGATTTAGAGTATGGGCATTCTGCTTCAGAATACGCCACTCTATTTCTGCACTGCTATAAATTAGTAGGTTTATATACAGAGTTCAAATTAAATACAGCTATGCTATTTAAACTGACAAACATATTCTATATTACAAAATAAAATACAGTTTTAAATCATTTTTCTTTTTATTTCATTTAAATATGAGCGGGTTCCATCCTCCAAAATATTTTGTTTTTCATTCTTTTTCCTTTTTTTTAAAAGCAGCCTTGTTTATATTTTTATATGAGTGATTTTATTTTATTTAAAACAGAAACATTATTTTAATGGTAGTCATAAATTTGTTTTTAAATAAAATGACAGTTAGTTATATTAAATAAAAAGATGTGGGTTGTAGAGTTCAATATTATACAAGTATAGTATTAATACAAATAACATTATGGAATTAATCGTATTAGTCCAAGATAAACAAAATATCTTAATCAAAAGTTAATCATATGACTAAGGTTAATAGAGATCACATGATCACCATTCTTTATGCTTACACAAGCTGTTTACACAGAGACAAAACTCACCATACAGTAGTGCCACTCAGTAACTTTTCTGTATCTCTTGATTTCTCTGGCTTACATTGAGTGGCACTACTGTATGGAAACTATTGCCTCTGTGTTAATAGAGGTCACTGAAATATAAAGATAATTCTGATGGAATTATCATCATGCCATAAGACCTGATGGCAGGTTGACATTGATTGTATCTTTGATTGTCATCATCCACATCATTCCAAGATATGCCCTCTATGATTTAGTGAAGTAGTATAATATTAAAAATCTGATGCTCAAAGTTTAAGAATCATATGTTCAAACTTTCCATAAGCTATGATAGTGTCAATAAAATTTAATTTGCTATATTTTATTTCAAGTCTCAATCTTACTCCAATCACAACTTTGGCATGATCCATTCTAGATAAATACATTAATGATTATCACTAATCATTCATTAAACTAGAGATTATCTCTTGCCCAGATATAAACTTTAAACCTCAGTTAAAGATTAATTTTGCTGTTCTAATCTAAGATATGGTTAGTAATAATCATTAATGTATTTATCTAGAGTGGATCACGTCAAAAAAATTTTGTAAATCAAAATGTAGCAATTTATTATTTATAAATATTGAACATATGATGAAGATATATGTGATTGTGATCTCAGTGAACTGATGAGTGCTAGTTCATTATGAACTGCATCTTGGGAGTCATTTATCTTTTATGGTGTTTTTATTCATTCAAAAGTGGAGTGGAGGCCAAAATACATCCATAAAACTTAAATGTATCAACAGAATTTTAACACATTACTCAATATGGATTACTAACTCAATCTACCTGAAATATTATCTCATTGATTGGTCAAAAGATTTAAACATGTGAATATTTTTTGTAATAGTTTTCTCTCATGTTCTCTCTGCCTCCTTGTGTGATACTTCCAAACAAAGCATGCCAGTTCATTCTCTAATTATTTTTTTCAGAGACACCTATTATGAGACTGAATAATCAATAGATGTTAGGGGGTTTTTCTTTGAAGAAGACTGTCATCTAGTGGCTATTGTTTATTAAGCTTTAATGTAGATGGTATTGGAATAAATACAGTGGATTATTGTTCCTGATGCATATGAAAATAAGCAGAGATGGTCATGTGACATTGTTGAATACATATGTATCTTTTCAAAATAGCAAATTTGATTTCAGTTAAAATTAACTAAAATCACTAAAATATAAATAAATGATCTATACAATTGAAGAAATGTAGATTAGATTCAAAATTTTCATTTTTTTAAAATCTCAGCTTATTACTATGAAATTACTAAATGTGCCCAACATTGAAGCCACGCAGCTGCTTCAGGTGACAAATTAGAGTAGGCACCAAAATAATATTATATGTGACCAATATTGGTGTCATAGGTTGAGAAGTGATGCCATTGCCTCAGGTTAACACATTAGAATAGGTGCCAAAATAAGATTATTAAATGTGACCAACATTTGTGCCATAGGTCAGGCAGTGATGTGGTTGCCTCAGGTGACAAATTTAAGAGTAGGCATTATTAAATGTGACCAATATTGGTGCCATAGGTCATGAAGTGATACCATTGCCTCAGGTAACAAATCAGAGTATGCACCAAAATAAAGATTATTAAAGGTGCCATAGGTCAACCAGAGATGTGGTTCCCTCAGGTGTCAAATTAGGGTAAACATCAAAATAAGATTATTAAATACAACTAACATTGGTATGATAGGCCAGGTCCTAATGTGGTTGCCTCAGGTCACAAATTAGAATAGTACTAAAATAAGATTATTAAATATGACCAACCTTGGTGTCATAGGTCAGGCAGTGATGTCATTGTCTCAGGTAAAAAATTAGAATAGGCAGCAAAATAAATCACACTACTTTTAAAAATAATTTATATTACATTAGTAGGGAAAAAATATCCAAATAAAATTTAAATAGAATATCTTCACTGCAGTAAAGAGGTCTCAGTTTTTGCATCTCTTTAAAAAATAAATATATTTCTTGTCATCGAATATATATTTTTCCTATTACAACAATTGACTTATTCAGTAGTCCATTTTAAATAAATAATGATAACTGTTTTAGTAATTTTAAAAGGTACAATTTTCAAGGTTTGCAACAGGTACAAAGCATGGTTGATCTGACCTCAAACATTTTTGATGAATATGTGGATAACAAAACTTTTTATGATCCTATATGTCATCAATGTTATTCTTCTTTAAAAAACGTGACTCTATATGAAAATGGCAATATCACTGCATTTATACATTTTATTTATTTTTAATGGCTATTTGAGACTTTATAATATATCCTCTTTGGGATATTCCATTCTAATTTAGGACATCAGTAGTTTCATGTTTATAGATATCATATCAACTAATAAAATTTCACAAGAGTAGAAACGTTTTTATTGTTGATCTCAATTCTTCAGTAAAAAATTAATGCTATGCTTCTACCGAGCAGGTTGATCACCACCTTATGAAATGGATAAACTGTGGAAAAAGCAGCTTTACATTATAAAATAATTTGAAAATACTCTGAAGCTATAGTATGGTTTATTTTCTTATCAGAATATAATATAATGATCTATAATTAGATAACATTTTGGATAAATTGTTACAAAAGGAATTAAAAGTCAGCAATATAAGATGACAAATAAACAGACCAAAATAACAACGTACTGTGCCTGAGACCATTAGATTTACAGATTGATTGTATAGTCATAAGAAAACTGATGTTTTTCCTTTTTTTCTTGAATTAGCATGGTAATACTCTCTATATAATAATAATCAAATAGTTAGCCACTCAGGATGTAATGTATTTGCATTTCTGAAATAACTGATTGAGGTTCAAACCCCGAGCCTAAGATTCTGTCACTGTGCCAAAAATGAACAGGATAAAAATACTAATTCAAAACAGTTTTGCAGAACTTTTGACTTTATGCTAAGAGTGTTTATAAGGCTTTGCAATTTAATACAGTGGTAATGTTACCAATTACAAAGGAAAACATATTCAGACTGAATCACAACCTGCCATTTTTAGTGTTTGAGTATCACATGACCTTATAAAAAGCTAATTACTTGACTTTATTTTTTTATCTCTATGGCAGTGGAAACATATGAGATATAAAAATTTCTGAATTCAAACTCTATCAGTATTAGTTTATATGTTTATGATTATTTTTGGAAAATATTTGGGATTTTTTTTTTGATTAAAAATATCATGATTAGATTCAGATTTTATTAAAAAAAAATTGATTTTAGAAGAATGTCTATTAAAAAAATGTAATAAACATAAAGCAAGAAATTTGGGTTGACTGAAAAAAGGAACACATTTTATCACAGTTATTATTTTTTGTCATTTTGAAAAATAATTGTAAATGAAATTTTAAAATTTAAAACATAATTTCATTACTTTATGTATTAACAGCAGCTCTCCATACAGTAGTAATATCTAGTGAAACTCATAGTAATCAAAGGATGCAAGAAAAAGTGTGCATAAAATTCCTATTGAGTGCCTACTCAACTAATATTCCCAGACTGGTATCTAGCTTGTGATTTACATCAATGAGAAGCCTTGGATCAAAGAGCACTGTACCTAGGTCTAAGACCTAATGCAACCCTCTAGCAATCTCCTTTTACCTTTTTAGTTAACTACAGAGCTATGAATCCAAAATGAGAATACAATAATATTTTCAATTCAAGCTCAGTTGTTTGTATAGTCATACAGATCTGGATCCAGTTCATTATCTATACATTTTGGTGTCCTTGCTTCTTTAATAACCATAGCCATCATAATCTTATGGGAAGAATTGTTGTTAAACCATTAGACATCAACTGATCATCATTTCCTATGCTTTCACAAGCAGTTAAAACAGTAGCAAACTCTCTATACAATAGCACCACCTAGTGCAAGCCTTAGTAATCGATGAATGCATGAAGGTTTGTGCATAAACTTGCTATCTAGTGTGTTTGCCACTGTTTTAACAGCTTGTATAAGTATAGATAATGTGATCATGTGATGTTTAGTGGTTTAATACTTTATGTATTTTTGATGATAATATATTGAGTTTCTAGAAATGTAATTTAAACAAATTTAAATTTATTCCAAATACATTTTTATAGACAATTTCAAAATAATAAAGCTATGGTTCTACTTATATACTTCAGTTTATTACTCTTTTAGACTATATTTTCAAAACTTAAATATTTTTAAGAATAGTTTTCATTTGTAAACTTATATTTCTAACAAATAATTTTAAAATTATTGGAATGCAGAATAAATGTTTAATTATTAAAATAAAAAGATGGGAATGGCCACTAAGGGCAACAGAAAGGTATCTCCACTTGAATGGGTTAATACACAAATTGTTGGAGTACAAATTAAATTTAATCACAAGCTTAGCTTCAGCAGAATACTTCTCTGACCAGAAACAAAAGCCAGTTATTATTACAATTATATTTCTTTTTGTTTACCATGAGTGCATCAATATTCATCTCATCAATGAAGCTTAAATAGGGATTTTTATTCTAATAAATAACAGATGAAAACACAGTTAAGAATCTTTAGTGCAAAAAATACTCAATATTTTTATAGGCAATGTATTAACTGCATCTTCTTTCAAGGCATCAGATCAGATCCATATCTGAGATATCTAGGAATTAAATTTTCACTCTCTGCTGAGAAATTTTGCAAAGCTTTTTTTTACTGTTTTAAAATTCATGTATATTTATTTTCTAATATTGTAAATACAAAAAAAATCAAAAACTGGCAGAAAAATTGATTATGCAGATCTTCAAAGTTTCTCAAGTTCCAGGATAATGGGTATCCTTAATATATTTCATGATATCAAACTTTACAAGATTACTTCGAGAAAATGTTACGATGGTCTAAAAACATGATTTTTTGGAAAGTTTATGATTATTTTTGTATCATAATTGTGTAATAATTATTAGAAATCAATAAAGTATACTATTATGTATTTATTTTTTACGAAATATTTTATTTTTAAATATAAAAAAAAATATTCTTCTGAATATTGTTCCCATAGAGATTATGGTCGCAGGAAATACAGATGTCTAGAAATGATGTACCTCAGCAGATTTATAATATTTAGTGATAATGTAAAGATTATGAAAAAAAATTAAACTTTTAAAGCATAAATTTATAGATTTAATAGATATTAATAATAATTCATTCAGATTTTTAAAACAAAGAAGATTTTATTCATTTTGCAAATTGAATCAGATTCACCTGAAATTTCATGATGATAGAATTTTGTTTTAATTAAATCTAATTTTTTAAATAATTTCAAAAATCAAATGTGATTTTTAAAAATTTATTTTATTTCTAAACAAAAATTATTAAATCTAATTTTTTAAATAATTTCAAAAATCAAATGTGATTTTTAAAAATTTATTTTATTTCTAAACAAAAATATCTATTGACTGAAATCAAATTTATTATATTCTGATAAATAACAATGGGTTAATATTAAAATGAAAATTGAAAGCTTAAATCCAGTGAGAACAAAAAAATCTGTCAGAATGATAGCAGAGTTCAGGAGGGTTAAACAAAAAGATTGTAACCCTGATTATGATCAGGATATATTTTGGTACTTACATATTTCCTAGTCAACTAAGGATGGAAGTGATTTTTATTTATTTATACATTTTCTGGGGCATACAATAAGCCTTTAATATAGAATGGCTGAACTGATCATATTTAATATTTCTGGTTTTATTATTTTATTATTGCTATTTTTTAAAAAAGACAATGCCAAAATTCTTTATAATATTTCCATTTTATTTGTCAATATTTTATTTCTACTAACTAAATAAAAAAATGTCACAAACATAGATTAAAAAAACATACATAACAAAACTTCTTATTCATTATTTTAAAAAAATGGTAATTGATAATTATTCATACAATAGCTGTTAACATAGACTTTTTGAGAAGGCAGGCTGCCATATCTTTGGAAAAATTTTTCTGCATGCTGTTTTGGTTGATGAAGATCGCAAATTTTCAGCATTTTTGGCAAAATTATACTCCCAAAAATTAAAAAATGCTTACTTTAAACAAACTACAAAAATGATTCCAGCCAGTTATCATTTACTTCTGAAAATCTAAATTTAAAAAAACTTGAAATAAACCTTGAGAATACAATTTATAATTAATTTCTTAATTTTTTAAAACATAATGACTAAAATTATTAAACAGGCAAAACTCCCCATACAGCAGTTCCACTCTGTGCCAACCAGAGTAATTAATGGATGCTAAATGGCACTGATTACTCTGGTTGGCACAGGGTGGCACTACTGTATGAAGAGTTTTGCCTGTTTAATAACAGTTATGTGCTAGCATAAGAGGTGGTGATCATGTGATGTTTAGTGTTTTATAATGACTAAAACTTATTCATCAAAATAAATTGGAAAAAAAAGCACAAACAATTAGATGTTGGGCCCCTGAAAGTAAAAATTTTTTTAAAAATTTTTTTGTCCTTGGTCAACTGGGAAATATATAAGTACCTATATTTTATAAGATTTATCCAGACCTAATTCATTACATTACAAAATTGTTGAATTATCTTTTTCACCATCTATGACAATAAATTGTGTCAGTATTACAATTTGTTTTTCTATTGTATTAGTTTTTTTTTTCATATGTCATAGCATTGTCCGGGAAGTGAACCTGCAACAACCAGCGCACTAACCTCTTGGCTAATAAAGCTTGACTCTATTTGATGGAAAAAATTGAATTAAAAAATGTAGTTATTTTGCATTGTATAAGATTTTAATTCTAACTTTAACTTCTAAATGTCAGCATCTATCAATAAACTATTCAATATATGATGATAATAATTCAAGAGATTTCTGAATTTCTATTGTGAAAGAAGTCACTTTGGATATGTACAACTTCTTTTAATGAACTGAACCAACAGTGAAAATAAACTTTCACAAATTTGTTTTTATTTGTGTGGTGCATATAATAGCTTTAGACCAAAAAAGTAATGAAGTGAAAATCTACTGGCATCAAGTAGAATTATTTTCTGTCAATATATATTATTTTTTTAATTAAAAAGTGATTTTTGCATTTTAAAAAAAAATCATTGTTTGAATATAAGCTTTATTTCCTATTGCCATAAATATACAGATTCACACAGAAGCTAAACTTTCTATATAGTAGCACAGCTCAGTACAAGCCAGGGTAATCAATGGAT
The DNA here is from genome assembly GCA_028023455.1 of Epiperipatus broadwayi. Classification (NCBI taxonomy): domain Eukaryota; kingdom Metazoa; phylum Onychophora; class Udeonychophora; order Euonychophora; family Peripatidae; genus Epiperipatus; species Epiperipatus broadwayi. The sequence continues at coordinate 60,418 of JAQFVV010012563.1, read as the reverse complement.
CCTGCCCAATAGGATTATAGTCACTGTGGTTATTAAAGAATCAAGTACACCAAAAATTATGGGTACTGAACTGAGTTTAAAACCTATATATCTATACAAGCTAATGAGCTTGAATTGGAAACATTATTGTGTTTTCATTTTGGACTCAAAGTTTTAGAATTAGGTAATAAGCTAACAGGTGGTTGCTGGAGGACTGCATTAAATCCTAAGATCAAGTTGCAGTATTCTCAGATCCAAGGTTCCTCATTGATGAAAGCCACAAGCTAGAAACTAGTCTGGGGATATTGGATACTGAGTAGATACCAGATAGAGATTTTATGCACAAATAGGAATTTTATGCACAACATAGGAATTTTATGCACAACATAGGGATTTTATGCACAACCCTTCCTGCATTTATAGATTACCCTGGCTTGCATTGATTGGTAGTACTGTATGGAGCGTTTAGCCTCTGTGTAAACAGCTTGTGTAAGCATAAAGAATGGTGATCATGTGATGTTTAGTCGTTTAATATACAGATTCGGTGGGGGAAATTTTTATTTATTTATTAAACTACATTTTTTCTGCTTGAAAGTTAAGTTGGTATTCTTTATATTGCTTATTAATCTCTTTTTATTTGCAAAGGTGATATTTTATTTTTCAAATTGCATTCATTTTTTGAATTTATGCTTTTGACAAATATTAAAAAGAAAGTCATATAATGAGAAAAAGATTTTATTCTTTAAAAGGTGGAACAAATAGCGAAATAATATGTAATCTTTTGCAGTAGTAAAAAATCCCTGGTTAAAATAATTGTTTAATTACAATGGTGCCATTATAAAAATAATGTCAACACACTCTTCGACTACGTATAACACAGTGCAGTACTTTATTTTATTTTCATATCTGTTTTGATTTTCCAACAGACTTTCTCTGATATGTAAATATGCAATCCATATAAAATGTACCATTATCTAAACAAAAAAATATAATAAAAATAAGTTGCTCTCAAATTTAAGGCCCCTCATTGATGAAATTCACAAGCTAGAAACTAGTCTGGGGATGTTGGATGAGTAGACACTAGGTAGGGATTTTATGCATAAACCTTTCTGCATCCATTGATTACAAAAACTTTCACTTGGTGACACTACTGTGTGGAGAGTTTAAGGAGAAGCCACAATACGTCACATCACATCACATTATTCTGCAAGTTGTGTAAGGAAGGCATAAAATGTAAATTCGTACAAGCAGAAAGGGTAAAAACAATGAAGTTGTGGAAGAATAAATATAAACAAAGTGATTGTACAGAAAGTCGATTCTTTGTTTTTATGCCGGGTTTAGGAAAAGATAAGAGGGATTTAGATATAATGAATTTGACAAAAATTATGTTGTGGAAATGGGATGGAGCAGAATAGAGAATATGGAAAAAACTTAGGCAGGGAATGGAAAGGGAAGGTAATGTGGCTAACAGGTTTCTCAAAGCATAGTGGCTGAGAAATTCCCGAATCCCAAAAGGTGAAGTCACAGTGCATCGCATTGCATATGCTTATTTTTAAAAAAGTTAAATCAAAATAGCACATAGACAACCAATATAAAAATTAGAATTGATGTACGTGGATACATTTTGTAAAGCTAACAACTTATATATAATATTTTCTTAATAAATATCGAAGTTTCAGAGAATCTAAATAACTTTTAATAAAAAGTAGGACGTTTTTTATTTCAATCAAACATGAAATTTCTGAAATGCCAAAGACAATTAAGATTTCTAGCCTTCAACTATTTTATTTTTTAAATAGTTTTTAAAAAATCAAAAAATTTTAAATATGTTTCACTTAATTAGTAGTCAAAACAAACTTTTGTTTGTCTTAATTATAATTATATGTCAAAGTGCACAAAAGAAATATCAAATAATAAATCTTTTTTTAAAAAAATAAAAATGGTACATCTTCCTTTCAATTATAATTAGATTTATAAAGTTTAAATTGCTCGTGAAAATATATAAAGTACATATGTTGCAAACCACATATATTTAATGTTTACAATCTTTTATACGATTTGACGTATTGGTTCATTTTTAACTCTAAATTCATAGACTGAAACCCAGTTCTGTAACTTCCGGTGTCTACTTTTTTATGAACTTCAAATAAATAGTCCATTCGATTATTTACTTTTTAAGGCTATTTTTCAATGAACTTTTAACTGAAATGTTTATATTTTGCATGAATAGTTTTATCCCAGACAGTCTACTGCATATCATAATCATCATCAATGCCAACATTTACTTATGTCAATATCAAATAATATATTTATATTTAGTTAATATGCTATGATGTGGTTCATAGGTCTTCATGGATTTAGAATTTATTTTCCAGATAGAAAATTCAACTCTCATTATCCTGCCAAATGCAGTCTAACAATAAAATGCAGGTTAACAAGGATTCCCTTTTATTATTTTTCTATGGCAGACTATCAGATAGGTCTTTACTTTGTGGATGGATATTTAGAGAAGAGGTTTATCCTGCATTGTGTGATCAAATGAATTTAATCAATGATAATGCTGTTGGATATTAATTCAAATATTTTTAGAATGCATATAGTTTCACTTTTGGAACAAATACATTTCTATAAATAGTAAATAAAACAAAGTTATACATCACATGACTCAATTTTATAAGCTTGTAAATAAAAAATAAAGAGCAGTGCTAGTAGCACTAACAAGCTTTATTGATAAGTGCCCCCCAAAAAAGCACTTAAAAATCTTATCTCAAAATTATCTCCACTTCTCAGACCGGTTTCATGCTTTAGCAATCCTCAGGGAGATGCTAGGATATTTTAGACACTAGATCTAAAAATAACAACTCAAAGCTAGCATTTATCTAAAGGGTAACTATTAAGTAGAAAATGTGAAAATTTCAGACCTATATGTCTTTAAATCCAGCTATCTAACTTAAGTAGCTATATGGGAATGAGAAATCCTCAGCCAAACATTTCTATATTTAACACCAGTTTTCATTTCAAATACCGTAGACTAACCATCTTACTAACATTTTCTCTCATTTTGTTATGGGTAAGTCATGCAGTATGATTCAAAAGGTAGTATAAGTTTGATGGTGGAGTTTTTACTTGTAATGATTAAAACTAAAATCAAAAATTCTATGTTCTTGAGATCTGGATTTAAACCATGCTGAAGATTATGCTATTTGTATCAGTTCTAAAGTCAGTTCCACAGGAAGTGCTTAATGTTTTTGATTGCAACATATAAAGACTTTGGTAAGTAATGTTTAAAACACTCAAGTCATTTACCAGCCAATGATGTGAAGGAAAAATTTTTGGCAAGTTAGATGAGATGGTTATTAACTTAAGAATAAGAGGCAATTTAAATATTGAGATAGCTTTTTAAGTAGAAAGATCGAGTTAAATGTCATAACGCAGCACAAATAAATAATGCTTCATCACAAAGACATAATTTCTTCAGGTAAATTAGTTGTATATAAAACCGTCATTTCATCTAATATGTTGTATGAAAGTGAAACATGGACACTCTATCAGTGCAATATAAAGGCATTAGAAATGTTTCATTAAGAATGATCCTTCAAAATTTTAAATATAGAATATAAGATCATAAGAACAATCTATATGTTATTTGCTGAATGTGGTACTATAAAGTCCACTATTGCAAAATAACACCTTTTTGGAACTGGACCTGTGAAATAAGTAGAAATACAAGTCCTCTTAAAAGAATTTTTAATGATAACACTGAGCATGGTTTTTCATTTGAGAGATAGACCACATTATTGTTTAAATATCTCAAGATTACTCTAAAGAAGTGCATCTTCGATTGTTTTATTGAGAAGATAGGGCAGACATTCGATTACATCGGAGATCTAAGAAGTGTTCCATAGAAGTTAAAAGTCAGCATTGTAAAATATCAAATGCAACAAAACAATAGATTAGCACATTCTACATGTGGTCTGCAGTTGATAGATTGATTTAGTCATCACAAAACTCATCTTTAAGTGTAAGACTATTATTGCCTTTTGTTTTATCTATTTATGTTTCTTTCTTGGAATTGAAATTGCCATATTCAGATATGAATCTTCTACTGTTGATGGATATGATTATAATAAATCCAATTTTATAAAAGAAGGTAATTCTGCTTCTTTTTTTTTTAATCAAAGAAAATTAGCTTTTTCCTCAATTGCTTTGCAAATCAGTATCACTTCTTATTGTCTCTTAAGTTCCATATTGCCTTCTTTTATATTATGACTCAAAAAGGTAAAAATTGAAACCTTTACTTTTTAATGGTATTAAATTTATTACCCTTAGACTTCTTAATTATTTCCAACTGGACTTTTCACCAATGTGGTTTGAATCCCCAGTTTTTATGTCACCAATATAGCTAGAGATGAGTTTTCATCTCATTTCATTCCCTGTTATTTACAATTTGCATTGTTCAGTAGCATCATATTAGATTTATAATTTAATGCATTCCTGCTTTGGAATTCATAAGAAGTTACAACACTGGTAATGTCACCTGGGGACACAATCCATGTATCCTGAGTTTCTGAATCCACCATTCTACCTTTGCATTGTTTCCATAAGCCTTTGATTGTCCATGATTCCAGTCCTGCCACTTTTGCTGCCCAATTATTTTTTGAGCTCTAGAGCAATAAATCATTTGATTATTTTTAATCCTAAATTGGATTCATGAAGATGGCATACATCTTTGTAAGACTTTTGTATTATCTCTGCAAATCCAACATATTATGCTTTTTGTATTTCATGTATAACATTTTAAAATTCCTTACTCTTTAAGAGTGTGTTCACAGACATGTAGATGGTTTTTATTTATAACATGGTCAGTTTGTGTACCTATTTAATATATTTTTTAGCACTAGATCATAATGTTCTTTTCATCTCCAGCTAATTTCTGTTACATTCGGTTTCTTTTAATTTTTTTGTCTTATAATTATATATTTCTTTTTGCATATACTTATCTCTGTTTTTTATGTTATTATCTTTGCATTTCAATTTGTAGGTAATTGTTAGTCACTAATTAATATTTATTTTATCTTTGCATTTCAATTTGTAGTTAATTGTTAGTCACTAATTAATATCTATTTTAGCATTTCATCTTGATGGTATTGGCATCTGTTACTTTTATAACCCAAGTCTTAGATTAAACTGCCTTTATACAAAATATCTTTGTGGTCTAATAAACATGTATGGTGCAATTTTTTTTATTTGGACATTGTGAGTGTAGTAGCACTATATGTTGCATACATGCATGTTTACATGTACACGTGTATATAAATAATAAATAGTTGATTATACCACATACATTTACATATCTGAAGAAGCCTGTTATACAGTCAAAACTACACACTAGACCTTATGACAGATACATTATGCTTTTTTTTAAGAATTATATAATTTTTTTAATATATAAATAGAATGTTTTCATGGTACAGTGGGTAACATATATGTCTGATGTAATATATAGAGCTCGCAAAACAAGCACTTAACAAGCTTTGAGAATATCCTCAACCCCAGACCAGTTTCTGCATCTAGCATTGTCCTAGTATTTTTAATCTTATGAATAGCATGGCACCTCATTGTTGATGCTAGATGCAGAAACCGGTCTGGGGTTGAGGATATTCTCAAAGCTTGTTAAGAGCTTGTTTTGCAAGCTCTATATATAACATTTGTTAATATGAGCTTTATTAAAATTAGGTCATGTGACATCTGACTTGATTTTTTATTATTTCATGTCTGATGTATTCATGTTACTGGGTTCAAATGAAAGCAAGGTTAATCCAGATGCTTTCATTTTATATGTCTATGTTTTTTGGAATTATTGGCACATTATTTGTTCACTTTAACTATCATACAATGACTGGTAAAAAATGTTCCATAAAATAATTAAATGGTTTGATGCTTAAAAATTTATAAGAGTTTTGAGCACTGGCAGTTATGGAGCAAAACAATAATTCACAGCTTTTGAGCACATTATCTCTGCCTCCAATTGTGCAGAGTTAATTGCTACTAATAGATATTCTTTACTATTTTAAAATTAATCTTAGACAAATTTAACTAGTTTAGTGGGAATTCCCTGCTATTACGCTTTGAATAGAATCTAGCGTTTATTCCATTAAACATTCAAGTTAGAAGAACGAAATATTAGACATTAGAATTTTACTTTATTAAAAGAATGATATATTTACTGTTTTCGCAAAAGCGATTTCTTTTATTAAGTTATTAAAAATGAATATAGATAATATCCTGATTTAATGGTATAAATTGGAATTTGTAAAAAGTAGTTCAAATGCAAAAATAAAATAAAATTGAGATTTGTAATTTAAGATTCATATAATTTTTAAAGTTCTTGAGGATTAGCACTTCTAAATATTCAGTGCTCAAGTGTAGTATACCCATCGTGTTAGGCTGGTTAGCTATATGTGTATAAGTATAGAAAAATATTAACATAAACATCTGTATAGTTTGTCATTTCCATAGCTGCAAATAAACAAATAAATTTGTGCTAATACTGAAATACTTTTTGTTTATATATATTTAATAAATAATATGAAATGCTTGGATTCATCATCATCATCATCATCATCATCATCATCATAATAATAATAATAATAATAATAATAATAATAATAATAATAATAATAATTTAAGTAGTTGCTCAGGAAATCATGTGACAACTAAATAGCAACAATTTGCAATTCAATAAAAAGCTTTGTTAGCCGGGAGGTCAGCGCAGCCGCCTTGCAAACAAACAGTTGGTTGCAGACGGTTGTTGCCAGTTCGCCTCCTAGCCCATACTATGACATATGGAAAAAAAAAGTTAATTCTGGAGTTTTTATATTATTCTTGCTCTCAACTGCACATTGATATTTATGGAATATAATGCTGGTTGTATATGAAAAGGAATTCAGTTGTAGGTTATCATGAATTATTAAAATATTTTTAAATAATTAAATTTACTATACATTAATCTATTGTAAAATTGAATAATTAATGGGCATCATGTAGTATATATAGTGCTGTAATATTCTCTTTATCAGTCAGATTTCTGGCTTTTATCATCACTATTGACGATCAGAATTTAAAACTGGAAATGATGCTCTTATATATCTTTCAACCATGATCTACTCCTTTCCATTATTCAATCAAATGGCATGAAATTAAAACTCGCAAGATTTTGAACCTAATCTAGTTCAGTTTGCAATTGCTATATTTTTTTGTTCTATGGATTGGTACAAATTAGATTGGCAGACTTTTGACTTCAAAATTCATAACTCCTAATTCCAATACGGGTATTTAATCTTACAAATTTCAGCAATAAACCCACTCAATTTTAGTTCTATGTGATTCAGTGCAAAGGTAGAAACATATATTCTGGAATTTATATTCCATGGATTGTAACTCCACCTGCCACTTAAGCTGTTTGGACTTCTTATAAATTCCTAAGCAGCAAACCATCTGATGAGTTTTTTTATAGAACGACATCATTTTTAAGCTAACTATATGGGTTTCCTGTTCCGCGTTGCCCGGTCCAAAATAGCTGGGATCCCCAAGTTGCTTTTGGAACTGTTGTTGCTCCTTGGTAAGGGGTTCCTCTTTTGATATGTTTCCTGTCGGCCCTCCCCACCCTGGTTGTGCTTTGGCCCTCAGGGGTGTCGGGTAGGTTCGCATGATCTAAAAATACACCCAAAGCCCCTAGTCTATTGGGGAAATCGATTTCGCCTGTTGTCTTCCCTTCCCTCTGCCGGCGGTCTTCCCTGCCATAAAACCTACCCTACACTCTCTGAGAGTGCAAGCCGAACCATGTGTTTGGGGAGGGGTTCCTGACAGGTATTTTAAGTGTGGCCTGGCTGAGCATTATATAAAGCTTTAGAGGAATGAATCTCTGTTATAACTTAAAGTTAAGAGATAGGGTCATGTGATCTATGAATTGATCTATGACTTTTTATTTTAACTATATGGATTCTTTTTATTCTATGGCTACCAAGTCTAATTAATATCAACAACAATATCACATGACTTTTTATATTCGTTTTCATTCTGATATCTTGAAAACTTATGTTATTATGCATAGGACATTAATTCCAGTTTTGAATTGTCATTATCATTGATGAAATCAAATTCAAAACCTAAGCATATAAGAAAACCACGGTAATATCCATATGCAAATTTTTATTCAAATTTTGTTTTTAAACTTTTTTTAAATAAATCAAAAGTCTACGAAAATAGATTCGAGCTAAAGATCGTAGATAAAAACTCAATTTCTCACTTTGATGTTTAAACGTCACCTGACCTCCCGAGTAACTAACTAATCACTTAATTACTTTGCGCGTGTGTTTTCGTGAATAAAATTTTATTACCTACTCAAAAGGCGTTGTTAATTGTAATGAATTTGAACTTTCTCGGATTGTTATTCAAATTTAATTATTTAAATTTTTAAAAAAAAAGTTATTTATAATTAATTTTGTGTTTGATCATAACTGTCAAAAGATCTTTTAACAAATGCTGGATATAAACTGTTTACGATATTTATAATATAGTGTAACACAGTAGTAATTTAAACTCTTGACGTTCGGGCTGTGTTTACAATTTCGTACAGCTAGCAGTAATTCGAGATCTTTTTTAAAAAATATTAAATTGTAATATATACTAACAAAAGTTTTTTTAAAAAAAAGCTGTTAATAAAATACTACATTTAATTTGAGTTTTTTTTTTTTTTTCGCTTTAAAAATACAGGTGTTTATTGCTGCTACTTTAATTTAAAATATATACTGTACTTCAATAAATAAAATTATTATAAAGGACTTGAACTCAGACTTTCAAGCCCCTACAGCTATCCAATCCATCTTATACAACTAATGTTTATGACCACATACATATCAAAAAGATAAATGATCTCCAATATACGTATTTCGTGCAGAACCAACACTCATCAGTTAGTCCAGACCACAATCTACCAAACATACGTACAATCAGTGCTCAGTTTATATCAAGATAGCAAATCTTCAAACTTTAATGGACAAGCCCCAATATATATTTGGGAGATGGTGATCTGGACCAACTGATGAGTGCTGGTTTTGCATGAAATACTTAAATTGGATATAATTTATCTTTTTCACATGTATGTATGTGGTCGTGTGCATTAGTTGTAACATGGATTGCATAGCTGTGGGGGGATTGAAAGTCTGAGTTCAAACTCTTTATAATTACATTAAGTTTAGAATAGCAATATACATGTATTTAAATAATAAAATAGAAAATCATATATCATTACAATATTAGCCAACAAAATTTTACTAAAATTTTTCCACAACCATGATTTTATTTATTAACAAATAGACTATTTCAAATGAAATTCAATGATCGGTACAAAATAGTCTTCCCATCATTCACTTCAAAGGAAGTTGGTTTGGGAAGTGAATGACGGGAAGGTTATTTTGTTATATATATATATCTGGTTAAATTTTACTTGAAAAGGTCTATTTTTAATAGATGAAATCATAGTTGTGATTGGAATTTTAGTAAAATTATATTGTTTTGGCGTTCATGAAGACATTCTTTGATGTTAAAGGAAGTTGTTTTTTCGAAGTGAATGATGGGTAGGTTATTTTGCTTGTATGTATCTTGTTGAATTTTTTTAAAAAACGTCTACTCGTTAAAAGATGAAATCATCGTGTGGAAGAAATTTTAATAAAATTTTGTTAGTTTGGCTAGTATTATAATGAATTATTTATAATTACTAGTATAGCTGTAGGCAGTATTTAATTTTTAATTTATATTTCAATAAAGTATATTTTAAAAGTAAAACCAGTCTTTTAATCAGGAGTTTTGAAACAGGGCTCCATGAGTTTGAATTGAAAATCAACTTAGTAACTGGATTTTAATATATATAACTGATTTTCTTTGTAATTTTGTTTTATGCTTTTAAAATCAATATTTTTATTGTTGCAGTTATGACATATTTGCTAGCTAATGCACAATGTAATATGGATTTACTATGGTTTTAATTTTAATGTAGTATGCTCTGGGTATAGTGGATAATTTCTTGCAAAGGGATGCATAGTATCGTAGAGATGGTGTATAACCCATGTAAGAAAACTCAAATTTGTCAAAAACTGCTGACAATAGCTGTTTCAACAGATGTTGAAGCAGTGAAATTGTAATTTTGAATAATCATAAAATTTATCTTAAATACAATGTTGATGTTGAATGTCATAAAACTATCTGTCATGATATTCTGAAGTGTTCCATAGATTTTATCTGACTGGAATACAAATCCATGGAACAAAATGGGTAAAAATTCCTGCTTTAAATAGCCCAGGGCAAAGTGAAAACTCTTGTAATTTTCCATCAGGAAACAGTTAAGCAAATGTTATTACTCACTTGATTATTCAAAGGTCACCTTTCACTTATTGGTCTTGCATATTAATTAAAATGTTAGATACCCATTTACTGACTAACTACTAAGTGATTAAGTTACCAGCTACTAGAAAAAAAAATCTTCAGCATGGTTGAAACAAATAAAAGTTCCAACTTTTGAGTTTAAAAATTAATGTGGCGACTGATGGTTAGCTACTGGTGAATGAGAATATATTATGCAGATGTTTTTGTTAATTCCAGAATTGTAATTTGATGACTATCAAACTCATACATGTTAAAATCATTCACTGATCGATCAATTACTAACAAATGAGGTGCGCTCTTATATTAGAATTTAAACTTTTTCTCTTAGTACTATAGTTAATATGTATAAATCACATTCTGCATGTTAATACATCAGTGAAAACAATGCTTAGATACAATCCAACCTAAAGTCTAGGTGGATTCATTCTGGATTTATTGTTTATTGATATTTAGTTCACATATACTCCACTGGGGGTGTTCAGTAGCTTGCACTTTAATTACATTTATATTTGAGCTATCACAATTGATATTTATATTATTATAATACAATTTTTTTTATTGACATAGTTATCATGAAGTGTTAAGGCAATGTATCTGACCCCTGAGACTTAGAGGGCTTTTCTTTTATATTTGCATATTTATAAAAATACATGAAGAAATAAGATATATAAATATTCAAAAGAGTTGTTTAAATTTTGCATAGGATTTCAAAAATCTTTATCCATACTACTGGTTTCTTTGTAAGCATTTGCATGGGTTACGTTTTCAAAAATCATAACAATTTGCAGTACCAAGCTACTGTCAATATTGGTTCTTCTCTAAACAAATAAAAACAAGAAACTTAGTAAAAATATATACATTTTTTGCAAAAAATTTTTATACCATTTCCAATTTCCTTATACACTTCAACATTATTATTTTTTATAGCAAAACTTTATCTTTACAATTTCGACTATCCTACAGTCATCATCAGAGCAACAATATTCAAATATATAAGTATACAATTAATACATTTTATACACATATTTATATACATAATCAAACATACATTTTAACCTGACCATTATAAACAATCATTTCAATTTGATTATTTTACTCTTAATTAATTTTATTTTACATTTATTTATATTATTTTAATTTATTTTGTCTAACAATCCTAAAACATCTTGTTTATTGCCTGAAATAGACATTTTTATTCATAATTTCTTTTTTTTTTAAAACTATTAGAGGTTGTAATAATAGATATATTGACCTGCAATTCAATTTGAAAACTATATCTGAACCAATAAAATAATTTTTGGTCTAATAAATAGTTATTTATATCACTGATACATTTATGTAGAATTCAAGAAAGGAAATTAAAATTGTATTTAAGTTATACAAAGGAAAACCCCCCAAAATCAGGCATTTTGTAATGAAAAATTGTATATTTAAATTGAATTTCTTTCAAAATACTGCCAATTTGATGCAACCCATAGTCTAAAATGCATTTTCCACTTTTCAAAGCAGTCCTGCAACTCTTGCAAAATGATGCCTTTTAATACTTCTCTTGTTTTTTTTTCTTCCCCTTTTCCAAATCCACCAAACATTTTACTTTGAGGCATTTTTTTTATTCAAGGTAATAAAAAGAAGTCACGCAGAGTAAGATTGAATGAATATAGTGAATGGATATAGTGTGTTATGCTGTTTATGGTTAAAAGTGTTTTACACTCAGTCCTGGAACATTGTGGAGGTGAAGCCACTATTCCCTATTTTGCCACAATTTGGAACATTTTCTTCTCACCCTATTAGGAGACATTTTAGAACTTGTAGGTAAAATGCCAACCATTACAAATAAATTGTGAATGAACAATGATATTTGCATCAAAATAAAACAGCATTGTTTTGAATTGGAGTTCATTAACCATACTTTTTTGAGATGTGGTAAATTTGAAATTGGCTGTTAAACCACTTGCACCCTTGTGTTTGCTCCAGAGCATCTGGCTTGTAAGTGGTTTTAAACATTACAGTGGTCTTCCCTGCTGGGTTTCCTAACAGAAAACAGAATTACACATTGAAACTTTTCAATCATCACCACAATTGACAAATGAGAGGTGCTAAACAAAATAATTTACTATATGGTTCCACAACTTCACTCAATGTTGCTGTTTGGCAGACTGATGCAGAAGGGTTCATACAAGAAATAAATACTGGTGGAAGCACATACTATAATAGGCCCACCCATAAAATGTAGATGAAAACATTACAGATAGTATATTAGTGGAAGTAGATACTACAATGGGTCCATCCACAAAAGAACAATTCCAGTTTCTCTTGGGTGCTCCCCTCTTATACTAAATGTACAAAAAATATAGTAATAAATAAAGTTAAAGATATTACAGAAAGTATATTGATCTAACTAACTGATGAAATTAATTAATCAAAAGTGCCTCTTGTGGTCCATTTCCCTTTTTCTGATTCCTTATTCATTTATTTGAGGAATATTTAACAGATTTTCAAATATGTTCATTTAATATCATGCCTGTGTAAAAATAAGGAGGAAGTTCAAATAGTGTCATGCCTGGTTGGACTTCCCAACAATAGATGTATTATCATTTGAGTTTGAAATCTATAATAATGGCATAATAATGTAGGTTTTTAAAGTGCTATTCCTTCTTCATTTTCACTTCTTCTAAACCCCAACCATTTTTCTTTAATAAAATCAGTGTTTAAAATTTAGAAATCAAATGTAACTCTTCCCAACACTCCATCCCAAATATTTAGGCAGTCATACAAAATCGTTATCATTGTTAACAAGCTGATTAACAAAGTCAAATCAGGTAACTGTTATTATTAATAAATTTAAAATTAGCTTTCATACACCCCCATGCACTAATCGTCTAATCAATAACTCTAAGGACAAAATTGAACCTTCTCAGACTCCCCATGTCGTTTACAGCATATCTTGCCCACAACCTGGTTGCCAGGCCATTTATTTTGGAGAAACCAAGGCAGGCATAATCAACAGGACAGCACAACATAGATATACATATAATAGAGCTATGAAAAACAATGATAATTCATCAACATTTTTAGAGCATTCCAAGAAGACAGGACATTTGTTTGAACCTTCCAGCCCTAAAATAGTCTGTATTGAGAAATATGACATCAAGCGGAAAATCAGAGAAGCATATTTTATTAATGGCAATAATAACTCCATCAATAGACAAGATACCTGCTTTGATATCTCCAAACGTTGGACTATCTAGTTCATTTGCATACGCTTTGCATACTGTTTTGTTTCCTTGCCCTATTTCTTTGTTCTGCAGCTCACAGTACCGCTATGAATATGAGGCAAAAGGCCTTGAAAGCGCTTAGCTTGTAATAATTTCTGCGTATCTTTATAGCTTCTCATTCAAGTGTGCCATACGCTTTGTTAATTTTTGTATATTAAAATTATATGTTGTTTTTATATCAATAGCTGTAAAGGATTAAGTGGGAATAAGTAATTTAATCTTCAAATTTCTACTTCTGTGTATAGAAGTAACTATGCATAATTTATTCACTTATATGTACTTCAGTGTGATACATTGAATGCAAATTTCTGTGTACATCCATATGTGTATATGACCATTTGCTTTATAACTGTATTTTATATAATTTATTGCTAAAAATCTATATTTTAAAAATAATATTAAAATCTCTGACTTAATAAAATTAATAAAATTATTATATTTACTTGAAGAGGGGATGACAATATTTTCTCAATGATGACCCAATATCATCTCATTTTATGTAAATGGGACCATATTTTTTATAGGTTTACAATTGTATAAATGTAGTGTAAAATCATTTATTTTGAAATTTATTATTTCAATATTTATTGATCCTATCAAGATTCAGAATGACTATTGTTTCATTATATTTTGAATTTGTATTTTTACCTTTTACTTTAGCCAAATTCTATCACTACCATCAATCAGCCCAGAAGCCAGACTAACATTTCTAGTATGGATGCATTTTTGATAACACCCACTTTATTTTTTCAATTGACAAGACATATGTAGCACTTATTATAATTTAAATTGTTAGGCACATTTTGACATATACTTGAATATAACTTTATTTATATATTTTTAATATTAATTTTTCCTTTGTGCATAATTGTATGTGCATTCTTTGTGTTTGTATGAGTATATGCTTTAGGAAACAAGTTTTAAATATTCAGGTTTTAAATATATTTTAAACTTTCATTCCATCACACATTTTTAAAAAATTTGATGAAAGACATGTGAAAAGGATAAATAATCTCCAAGATGCATATTTCATGTTTAACCAGCACTCCTCAGTTGGCCCAGATCACAATCTGTTTTGTATATCTTCATCATTTGTTTAATACTCTTATTATTCTCTTTTAATTTCTTTGCATATATTCATATATATATACATTGCTTATAATAACTTCTTTCATATACACTTCAATGCAAACAAATTGTATTTTTCTTACAGTTTCAATTGTCCAGAAGTCTTCATCAGAGCCTTTGTCAAACAGTGCTTATAATAACTTCTTTCATATACACTTCAATTCAAACAAATTGTATTTTCCTTACAGTTTCAATTGTCCAGAAGTCTTCATCAGAGCCTTTTTCAAGACAGAGGAGGTTTGAAAAAGGCTCTGATGAAGACTGCTGGACAGTTGAAACTGTAAGAAAAATATAACAAGTTTATTTTAAAGAAAATTTGTTTGCATTGAAGTGTATATGAAAGAAGTTATTATAAGCAATACATTTGTTTAATATTATATATATATAGTTTGATTAAAAGTGTCAAACTTTCTGGACTCGCAACTTTGACACACACACACACACACACCTTTATGTAAATAAATGACTATTTCTAATTATTTATTAAACTAAAGATTATCACTAGACCAAATATATACTTTGAATCTCATTTAATGAATAGTATGTTTGTAGTGTTAGAGATGGTAAGATTACCACATTTTTCTAAACCATGATCACAGTCTTAATAAGCTTCACTACCACTATCACACATGATGGGGACTCATTTTTTTCTTCTTTTAATATCTTGTGGAGGAATGTTGATTCTTCATTTTGCTATTTATGCAAATGTATTTATTTTAAAAAATGCATGATAGAATGTGGAAAAATCAATAAAAGTTTCTTGCAATGATTTCCCGATGGATAAAAAATGATAATTTTTGAATATTAACTTTCTCTACCCCACTATCCACAAGATAGGGACTAGTTTCTATCTTCTTTTAACACCTTGTGGAGGAATGTCCAATCCATTGCACTGTAATATATATTTTCAATTTTTTTATCAGCAAATATTTCACATTAGCTCATCCCTATCAGTCCAGAAGTCAGACCAATCTCTCTCAGCATGGATATGTTTTTAAAACATCCACTTTATTTTTTCAATGGAGCAAGACTTTATAATTTAAATTTATATTCACATTTTTTACATATTCTTGATCATATTTCAAACTACTAAACCATCAAACTTTCTTGAAACATATTATCAAAAACATGTGAAAAAGATAAATGATCCCTAAGGTGTGCATTTCATGCTGAACCAGCACTCATCAGTTGAACCAGATCACAACTTTTACATATATCTTCATGATTTGTTTAGTCTTATATAGATGGCAAATTACTATAGTTTGGTTACAAGTGTCAAAACTATATTCACTCGCAACTTTGACACAAATGACTTTATATAAACCTATTAATGATTATTACTAATTATTTATTAAATTAGAGATTATCACTCATCCAAATATATACTTTGAAACTCACTTAAGAATAATGTGTTTGTAGTATGATAGAAGTAGGATTACTTTATTTCCCTTGCACATGTTGTCAGTTTCAATATTTTTCACTACCTCACTCTCCTATGAAATAGGGATTGCTTCCTATATATATTTTCAATTTTTTGTTTCTATCAGAAAAACTTTCACTTCAGCTCAACCATATCACAACTATCCAGAAGTCACACTATCCACTCAGCATGGATTTATTTTGGAAATATTCACATTATTTTTCCAATTGAGCATGACATACATAACACATGTCCTAATTTAAATTTACATTCACATTTTTACATTTACTTACATATTTTTAAACATATTTCAAACTTTTATTTTTTCAAACCTTCTTGAAACATATGACTTAAGATATGTGAAGTATAAATGATTCCCAAAATGAGCATTTCATACAGAACCAACATTTATCAGTTAGCCTAGATCATAATTTCTTTCACTTATCTTCATCATTTATTTAGTATTATATAGATGAAAAATTACTATAGTTTGATTAAAAGTATCAAATTTTCTGGACTCACATCTTTGAAACAAAGAACTTTATGTAAGTATATTCATGACCATTACCAATTATTTATTAAACTAGATATTATTCTAACCTAAATATACATTTTGAATCTCACTTAATGATTAGTATGTTTGAACTGTTATAGAGGTACGATTACCTGATTTTCCTTATCCATGTTGTCAATTTAAATAATTTTCACTACACCACTCTCACACAAGGTAGTAACTGGTTTCTAACCATTTTTTGCACTTTGTGTAAGGGTGTCCAATCTATTTTACTGTATATATTTAAAAAAAATTGTTTTTATCAGAACATCATTCCCCTTTAGTCCAATTCCATCACCACTTTCTATCAGTCCAGAAGTCAGATCAACCATTTATTATAAATACACTTTTGAAGCATTCATTTGATTTATTTAATTGATCAAAACATATATAGCACATGTTATAATTTAAATTCAGATACACATTTGTTATGTATATAATAGTTATTCATAATATCAATGTATTTATTTAAAGCAGGGTGGGCAACTTTTTTTCAATGAGAGTCCAACTCAAATTATTTGATAAAATGAGGGCCATATTTTTTAAGGGTTTAAAATAAAATACAAAAAAATAGTATTATTTATTTTGATATTTATTATTTCAACATTTATTAATAACACAGGCAAAACTCTCCATACAGTAGCGCCACTCAGTGCAAGCCAGAGTAATCAATGGATGCAAGCAGGTTTATACATAAAATCCCTATCTAGTGTCCACTTATCCAATATCTCCAGACTAGTTTCTAGCTTGTCACTTTCATCAGTGAGGAGCCTTGGATCTGAGAACATTGCACCTAAACTTTAGGATCCAAAGCACCAGACACACCCTGTATGGAGAGTTTTGCGTCTGTGTAAACAGTTTGGGTAAGCATAAAGAATGGTGATCATTTGATGTTTAGTGGTTTAATATTTATTAATCATATCAAGCTCATAATGATTTTCATTATATTATATGCTATTACATTTATTTAAAAGCAGACAAAAAAAAAACTCAAAAATTTAATCCCAAATTTAATGAGATATTTGTCATTACTTATTTTTTAAAAATGAATAACATTGGTATTGTTTTATTACTAACAGTACACAAGGCGTGCTCCTAATTTTTATCAATCTATTCCGGGATGTATTTTTTGATTTAGTAAATATCATTTTTGGAAAAAATAATTGTTTTAACTTGTATGTATTGCGATATATTTTTAAAAATAAAACCTAATGAATATATTCTATCAAAGATCATTTTAGTTTATATATTTTGAAAGCTACACTGGTCAGATTATGGACTTTTGAGGGCTAGAAAAAAATGGTAAATTGTCATAAAGGTTGTACAGGAGTTGTACATGTAGATTAAATGATAAAATTATTATTATTTTTTTTTAGTTATTATAAATGTGGTGTTTCACTATCAAATTCTCCTCACTAGCTGATATCTATGGAATGATTATTTTAGTAAAAGAAATCATAAATATTGCAAAAGAGAAAAAAACTGATAGTAATCCCTAAAGAGTTATCCATTTTGTTCATATTAGCAACGTAAGTTTATTGGAATAATACAACCCACGTCTTCCCAAAGAGTTAAAAAAGAAATAGAACGGATAGGTTTTACGGATTATTATTTTTCTTTAGTGTAGAAAACTATATATCGAGGTTTTGATAGTTCTGTCACGTTTTTAAAAAAACATTGTAAGTAGAAATATTGAGTTAGAGTTTTACAAGTGCAAATTAAAAGATGTTCAAAAGTACTAAATTTAGATATCAATAGAAAATATAATCTACAATAAAAGTTTATATATTTTCAAGCTTTGAAAATTTAAAATGTAGAAATTTATTAATTTATACTAATATTTATTTTTATAAAAAGATTCAACTTATTAGATATATACTCTTTATTTGAAAATTTTAAAAAATATATTTTACTGTATTATACGCACGATCTTAGATCTTTACACACACGCAGTTATATAATATATTTTCTCATGTGTCACAGCATCAGCCGGGAAGCGAACCCGCCAACCCGGGACAACCCTTGCAAAGCAGCCGTCGCTGACCTCTCGATCACCAATGCAGTGCATTATTAACCTATAGTTCAATTCTATTACAACCCACCATCAGGCCACAAGCCATATTTACCTCTCACACTATAGATACATTAAGATCATATACTTTTTCAGGTAAACCATGGTTTTATTTTAATGTCGTATGCACATTATTTTTAGATACGTTAGATGTCATTAAATTGTAACATGTACTATATAGTTGAATTGAAAACGTGGATAACCCTAATGTATCTATAGTGTGGGAGGTTGGTCTAATGTCTGAGCTAATAGATAATTGTGCTAGGGTTGAACTAAGGATAAACGAGGCATTGATAAAATTAAAAAACAAACAAACTTACAATTATATTATCGTACAATGCCCATCCACCCCTCCACAAGATATTAAAAAAGTGAATAGAAACTTGCCACTCTTCCCTGACAGTGATATAGAGAAAGTTCAGAGATGCACAGATAAAAACAAATGACCTACAGTTATTTATTAAATTAAAAATGTGACTAATCAAACGGTGAAGAAGTATTTTTTTTTTTTCCATATGTCAAAGCATCGGCCGGGAAGCGAACCCGCTGACCTCTCGGCTACCAACGCTTGACGGTAAGAAGAATTTTGCTCCAAAGATAACAACTAAATGGATTTCCTATTAAGGAACACAAATGAAATGTGTATAGAGTTGATTAGGGAGCATTCATTCTTTCATTTGATATGTGTGATCAGTATAAATTTATCTATTCACATTCTTTTATTTTTTGTCTAATCATTACACTTATAAATACATAAGTAAAATGTATATCCATTTTTCTATAAAATAAAAAAAATCATATAACATTAAAATAAGAGCACCATAACTTTGCATACAGTAGTGCTACCAAGTGCAACCCTTCATGATCAATGAATGAAGAAAGGTTTGTTCATAAAAATCTTTGTCTAGTGCCTATTCCGACTAGTTTATAGCTTGTGGCTTTCATCAGTGATAAGCCTTGGATTTGAGAACACTGCACCTAGATCTTAGTAGCCATCTTTTATCTATTTGGCTAGCTATAAAGCTACGAGCCTGATATGAAAACACCATAATGTTTCCAATCCAAGATCATTTGCTTATATAGTCATATAGATTTGAACTCAGTTCAGCATCTATACATTTTGGTGTCTTTGATTTTTCAAAAAGCAGTCACCATTATCCTATGGGCAGGACAGATATAAAACCATCAAATATGATCATCATTTTAGATGCTGATATCAAAATTTACAGTTTCTGAACTGAGTTCAGATATATATGACTATATAAGCAAATGAGTTTGGATTTGAAACATCATCTTTATTTTGTGCTCCTAGCTTTATAGTTAACCAAATAGGTAAGAGGTGGCTGCTGGAGGGTAGATTCTAAGATCTAGATGTAGTGCTCTAAAATCCAAGGCTCCTCACTGTTGAAAGGCACAAGCTAGAAACTAATCTAGGGATGTTGAATAAATAGGTACTACATAGAAATTTTATGCACAAACCTTTCTGCATCCATTGATTATGAAGGCTTGTATTTGGTGATACTAATGTATGAAGAGTTTGGTACACTTATTAACAGCATGTGTAAGAATATGAAATGGTGATCACATGATGTTTTAATGGTTTAAACATTAAAATACTAGCTAAAAATGCATTTTTAAAATTCCTCATGATCACAGTTTCACTTATTAACAGACATTTTCAAGTGTAATTCAACTAGATGTAAATAAAATATCATCATCATTTTAAACTATTATCAGTCTGCTGCAGGATGAAGATCTCTCCAAGTTCAATCCATCTTCACTGATTTCTAGACTATCTCCCTTTACATCACACCAGAACAATTCCTTATTTCTTCCATCCATCTCACACATGGTCTCTTTCTATGTCTTTATAATCTCTAGGAATCATTTTAAGATTTTAATTGTTTCATCTATTATCATTTCTTCTAGCAACATGTTCATCACATATATAAAACAACATATGTGCAAACAGAAATAGATTTCTTATAATTCACATCAAAAAAGCCACCTTTAATATCAAAAGATGTCTTCATGAGATTGATGGTTTCAGATTGCAGAAGATTTATTATCAGAGTGGAATTTCACTTGAGAAAGTCAATTTGTTAATAAATGAATGGTCATGAGAGAATTTTGATAAAAATGTATTTTTTAGTTCGTATTTTAATATTATATGATAATCTATTTTATTTACCATTACTAATGTAGCATTAGGCAGTATTTAATTTTACATATTTTTATGTATGTAGATAGTATACCATTGTTGATTTACAGCAGCTTTAGCACCATCCACTTTACACATACACATTGATGATTATTACTAATTATCCTAGCATAGCATATAAACTTTAAAACTCAGTTAAGAAATAATGTTTTTTTTTAAAATTATATATAAACATATGAAATACTTCAATTTCCTATCTAGAATAATAATAATAATAATAATATTACAAGTACATCTTACTTCAAGCACTTCATGACAACAACAAAAAAACCCATTATACACATACACACACATAATCTGATATTTCGATTGTTCTGCAGTCTTTTTCAGAGCTACTACCATTTCAGTTTCTCAAAATTAATAATGATGATGATAATATATATATAAAACTCTGAAATCTATTTTTATATATTTTTTGCTACAAAAATCCCTTCTATCATATATATTGTATCTTATTTGTTTTATTTTTTTTCTTATCTATATACTCTTTTAAATATATCACACCCACTTGAAAAATGTATGATGGAAGAACAATTTTAAATGTCTAATAACGATGTTTTATATATATATAAAAAGAAATGAAATTGAATTATTCCATATTTTTTGCCTGGAAGTGTGTGCTTGGTGGTATTTCAGTTGTATTTATATTTAGAACTGTTTTCATCATCTAATATTAAATATTGAAGGTCTTTAGAAAAATTTTAAACTTTATTTAAATTTTCCAATTACATTTACCTGTTAGTAATAATGCGCCTGTATGCTATTACTAATAGTTGAATGTAATTGGAAAAATTAATTAAGTTTTAACATTTTTTTAAAGACGTTCAATATTTAATATTAGATGATCAAAACAGTCCTGCATATAAATACAATTATTCCAAATGTTTATGTGTAATGTTATATCTATACTAGGGATAATTAGGGATAATCGAACATTTATTTATTTAAAATGGTTGGTGTCAAAGTTGTAATAATAACAAGAATAACAAGTCAAGCATTGGCCAAGTGGTTAGCACAGCAGTTGTCCCGGGTTCGCTTTCCGGCCAATGCTTTGACCCATGAAAAAAAAACAAGAATAACAACAACGGCAATAATAATAACAACAATAACTAATAATAATAACAAGAAAAAAAATAACTAATAATAATAACAAGAACAACAACGATCAATAATAACAATAACAACAATAATAACAACATAACAGGAACAATAATAATAATAATAATAATAATAATAGCAACAATATCAATAATAAGAACAACAACACTAATAATAGCAATAATAATAATAATAACAAGAACAACAATAATAATACTAATATCTTGAATATTACTTTCGATTACAACACCCTTCTATCTGAGAGAGATGTAATTTATTTCATGTTCACTAATAGCAATGTAGGGTTATTTTAACATTTGTCACAGAAAATTTTAGCTGTATCCTACAATTTTTAATCTACAAAGGAGTATCCAAAAATGACTGGAATCATTCTTTGGAGGGCAAGCATATTGTAGTACAGTTTCTGCCACTATATGCCTCTTTCAGGATGCCCCCTGCACCAATCTATACTTTTATCAATGGGAGAAGTCTCACCTATTTGTAAATTTTTGTAATGGCTAAAAGGTTAAAACAATGTGAAATTCTGTTTTCTGTTAGAAAAAATGACAAGGGAGACAGCCACAATGCATGGAACAGCTTACATGTAAACTGTTTTGGGGAACAAGTTTAAGAGTGGTTTAAATGAGTTTCACCACATCCCAAAAAAGCATGATAAGTAAAATCCAGTGTAGATATGATGCTGACATTTTTTTTGGATGATAACAGCATTGTTCATTCAGAATTCATTTGTTACAATCAGAAGTTTTAAGTGCCACTTCTAAAATGTTTTTGAAGTATGGTAAAATAAAAGTGTCTCAATTTGTGGTGAAGTGAGGGGTGCAAGCTCTTGGTAATGTTCTAACATATTTTTTTGTTCTTACTAGGTTTAAGCTTTCAATTTTTATTTTAATATTAAACCATTATTATTTATCAGAATATAATAAATTTGACCTCATTCGATAGATATTTTAATTTAGAAATTAAATAAAATTTAAAAAATCACATTTGATTTTCAGAATTATTTTAAAAATACATTTTAATCCAAACAAAATGCTGTCACATCTTCAAATTTCAGGTGGAGCTGATTCAATTTTCAAAATGAATGAAATCTTCCTAGTTTGATATTTGTTTTTAAAATATGAATGAATTATTTTTAATAATTACTAAGATCTATAAATTTATGCATTAAAAGTTGTAATTTTTATGATATTGCTAAATATTATAACAATCTGCTGAGTAACTTCACTTTTAGACAGCTGTGTTTGCTGTAATCATAATCTCTATAGTAACAATATTCAGAAGAATATATTCTTTTATATTTAAAAATAAAATATTTCTTTAAAAAATAAATATGTAATAACATTTATTTTTGATTTTTAATAATTATTACCCAATTATGATGCAAATATAATGATAAACTTTTCAAAAAATTATGTTTTTAAACCATCATTATATTTTCTTGATCATCGTAATATTTTCTTGAAGTAATTTCACAAGGTTTGAGATCACAAATATATGACAGATACCCATCATCTCAGAGTGTGAGATGCTTTGATGGATGGCCTATTTAATTTTCTTACTATCTTTTGAATTTTTTTGTATTTCAAATATGAAAAAATAAATATATGTGAATTTTAAAGCTGTAAAAAAAAAGTTTCACAAAATTTTCACCAGGGAAAGAAAAACACAAATTTAATTTTTAAAAATCTCAAACAAAGCTTGATCATCTGGTTTAGAAAATTGGTTAACAACAACACATCAGCACACAAAGCCTTGAATGCAGTACAATTTTTAATTATATTTAGCATGACCCAGCTTATCCATCAGCCATATTCACTCAACTTTGCTTCATGGAAATTTTTTTTATTCCTTTGAATGGAAAAATGCTTCAAAATAAATTTAGGGTGGGGATGGAGGGATTTATGAGTGGCAAAGAAAAAATATGCAGGTATTAAAAGGCACCACTTTTCAAGAGTTTCTGGATTACTTCAAAAATGAAAAAAACATGTAGACCCAGCCTTGCATTAAATTGAATGTACTTTGAAGGGGATTCAATTTGTAATGTGTAAAAATAAATACACAATTTATTACTACAAACTTGTAAATACTCATCTTTCCAATAGGTTTCAAATGGCTTACCATGATTCCAAATGAATTTAGTAGAAGTCAGTTTGATTGAAATCTAAAGTATAACTATTATTTCTATGGTGCTGTAAAGTTATGAGCTAAAGAAGTTGTTGGCTGTGGGCTACTTGATTCTGAATCCAGGCTGCCTATTGACCATGAGCTTTTGTTTCATCAGCTACAATTGAAGAACATGTTTGACAAAAGCAAAAATTACATTAACAGTGTGTAGAACTTCCTAATACTAAATGGATATGGTCTTGGTGAAATTAGAAAAAAAGTGAAGAGAAAATAGATTTGAAAAGTGGATATGCCCTATACTACAAAGGTAGAAATAATGGAAACATAACTAGAGTGGTATTTATTATAAGAGAAAAGTGGAAGAACATTGTATAAATTGGTGGTATGTCAAACAGAACATCACATGATCACAAACTGGTAAAACAGTAATGGCTTATGTTGGCAAAAGAAATGGAAGCATGATATTTTAGTGGTTTTTTTTACCAATTCTGCCCGTAGTGTTGTGGTGACTGTGGTTAATAAAAAACCAAAGGCACCTTAATGTATAGATACAGAACTGGGTTCAGATCTATATGATTATGCATGTTTGGATTGAAATCATTATTGTATTTGCACCTTGTGCTCATAGTTTTATAGTTAACTAAATATGTGAAAGGTGGCTGCTTTATGATAGTGTTAGATCCTATGATCTAGGTAAAGTGCTCTCAGATCTAAGGGTTGCACTTGGTAGCACTGCTATACAGAGAGTATGCTATTGTGTACATGAATTAGAATGATAAGATTAATTACTCATTACAACTGAATATTCCAAATGTAAACTATTAGGTTTTTTGTCTAATAAATTCTCATTATTATGAAGAAATAAAGGATTTTCATATAAATATATAAAATGTTTTTCATCGCATCAAAAAAAAAAATTAAATTTTCATGGCAGACTTTATTGATAAAATTGAAAAATAATGGGAAGTTGAAAGTAATGTGGGTAAATTTGGTTAAGGAGACAAAAAATATGAAATTCACAATAGTAATGTTCTTAATATATTTATCACTATAAACAATCGTCTATCCGTAAATGTTTAATACATGTTAATGCAAAATAGAAAGAAAAAAAATATTTAAAAAGTAAATATTACCATGTTTTCCTGAAAATAAGACCTAACCAAAAAATAATCCCTGGAATTTTTGAAGAGACTTATAAGTCATACTACAAATATATGCCCTAGTTAAGATTGGCAGTCTGATAGATGAGTTTCATTTGCCCATCGAAACATATGCATAATGAACATATTGAATTATAATGTAATGAATGTGCAAATAAACAATATTATTGACATTAATGTTTTAGATAAATGGTAATTAATACCTTGTACAGGCTTAAACCTGCATTTATATATGTAATATATGCGAGATTCGAACTCAGACTTTCACACGACCCACAACTCTCAGTGCCATCTTATATTGCTGACCCACCTGATCACACTCATGTTGAAAAGATAAATAATCACCAATATACGTATTTCGTGCTAAATCAGCACTCATCAGTTGGTCCAGATTACCATCTCCACACATATACACAATCATAATATAAAGCTGAGCACTGAGTGTATATATGTGTGGAGATAGTAATCTGAACCAACTGATGAGTGCTGGTTTAGCACGAAATACGCATATTGGTGATTATTTATCTTTTCAACATGTATGTGATCAGGTGAGTCAGCAATATAAGATGACACTGAGAGTTGTGGATCGTGTGAAAGTCTGAGTTCGAATCCCCCATATATAAATGTATAGATAATTTATAATTTCATTTTGTATTTTTAGTTATTTATTTAATTTATATTTAATACTTAGATTTCATTTTAGAGTTTCATTATGGTAGCTTTTAAATATTCAAGATGAAAGAAAAATTAGTTTGATTTCTTAACCATGTTTTTTTTCTCCCGAAAGACTTTATTAAACTAATTGAATGATTTAGTAAATGTTTATACATTTAACAGAAGAACAAGGTTTTTTTCATGTTACAGGATATTTATTTTATTCAGCTAAGCATTTTCCATACTGAAATGTAGCTTAAGTTAAATCAGACACTTTTTCTACTAAAGAAAAGTTTTGAAAAAGAATACCCAAGTGGCACTGTTTGGTTTAATTTCGATAGTGTTTACAATTTGGGTACTGGATAACAAATGGACAAGATTGTATCATATATGATTCTTAATAATTCAATATGCCATATGTTGTAATGAACATACGTAAGGTGCAACCGTTTGTTGTAAAGCCAATAAACATCACATGATCTCCATTTCTTATGCTTGCTCTTAACTGAAAACAGGCAAAACTCTATACATATTGCCACTCAGTGCAAGCCAGAGTAATCAATGAATGCCAGAATGCTTGTGCATAAAATACCCATCTAGTGCCTACTCATCCAATATCCCCAGACTAGTTTCTGGCTTGTGGTCTTCATCAGTGAGGAGCCTTAAATCTGAGAGCACTGCACCTAGATCTTAGGATCTAATGCAACAATCACCAGCCACCTTTTATCTCTACTTAACTACAAAACTATGAGTCTTAAATTGAAAACACTATAATATTTTCAATCCAAGCTCATCTGCCAATATTGTCATATAGGTCTGAACTAAGTTCAGTACCTATATACTTTGATGTCTTTGCTTCTTTTATATGACTATATAAGCTGATGAGCTTGTATTGAAAATATTATAGGGTTTTCAATTTAAGTCTCATAATTTTGTAGTTAAGTAGAGATAAAAGGTGGCTGCTGGAGGGTATTAGATCCTAAGATCTAGGTGCAGTACTCTCAGATCCAAGGCTCTTCACTGATGAAGGCCACAAGTTAGAAACTAGTCTGGGGATATTGGATGAGTAGGCACTAGATGGAGATTTTATGCACAAGCCTTCTGACATTCGTTGATTACTCTGGCTTGCACTGAATGGCAATACATATAGAGAATTTTGCCTATTTTAATATGTTGTAATGAACATACTTAATGTACACATATAAAATAAAAGAACAATTTCAGAATTTTTAACAATTTTTTATTAAATTTATGTGGACCTACTATTCTTAACTGTAATAATTTTTGTTATTACTCCTATCTTGCAAGTCTTCAATGAATACTTGATTTGATGGTAATTTAAACAAATAATATTCTGATTGCCAGATATGAAAAGTGCAAAAAGAATGAACTATTCTGGTCAGTACAAGAGAGGAATTATGGGGATATCCAGGGTAGGAATCTTACAGCTTTCTGTAAAGAGAAAATATATTTGAATAAATATACATTTTTATACTTGAAATGTAGATGTTTGTAAATGAAAAAATAAAACATCCACTCAAAATAAGCCAACAGTGCTCTTTGGAGCAAGATCAGGTCTTATTTTCAGGGAAATATGACATTAGTTAATATTCTTAACCTTCAGAAGCCTTACAATCAATGTAAATTAGAATGTGAGATAATCATTTTAATATAATAACAGATTTTGAAGATGGTTCGATCTTATCTATGATAATAAGAAGATAACTGATACCCCACTAAGAACTGTAACAATGGTAATAAAGAAAATGGTACTTCCCTCATGAAGTTTTGGTTGGGGTAAGATGATGTATGATGAAAAGAAAGAATATGAACATATTTGAAAATCATCTTCTGAGGATTGAATATCGGAAGTCTTTTTACAAAATGACTAAAAATGATATAAGAAACTGTAATTGTGAATTGGCAATGAAAGTTATAGAAGGGAATTAAAGTTTCAAAAGTATAAAATAACATCTCAGCACTGTAAAAAACCTTGTTTCAGATATAAAAAGAATAAAATAATTATTAACGAGAGGAATGACAGCATTCAATGTGTAGAAGCGTTTCTACAAGAAATTGAAAGAAAAATAAAAAAAAATGTCACCACATAACTAAACAATCTTTTAAACTGCCAGGCATCTAAATGAAGATCTGAGACATGCAATTAAATCCACAAAGAAGGGAAAAATCCCAGGAAATAATGGAATTATTATAGTTATTTAAATGTTTACAATAGTCAAACGGTGTTCCTTTTTTGATTACAGAGGGATCTCTCAAACCTCGACACAAGATAGCAACGTATAAAATAAGAATGGCAATTTTATCTTTAATCTAAATTCCCACTTACATAAGCCAATCTGAAACATCTTGATTTGGGAGCATGAAGCTGTTACTCTCTTCACTTTTTAAGTCCACTATTTACAAGACACACAAGATAAAGGTTAAAGACGTTCTCGTATTTACACACTTCTTATGCACTTAATAAAATAATAACAACTTTACGTTATTTTAAAAGATGTAAGTGAAGAAATAGAAAACTGTTGACACATTTTATATCAAATGATTAAATGATAAAGATGTAGCAGATTCTTGATAGAATGTAATAATAATATTTACGTTTAAGAAAGGGATAAAGAAGGTATTAGAAAATACACAGCTATTAGTCTTTTATCATTTCTACAGAAAATTTTTGCTAAAATAATACAACTCATATACAACTCACAGTGAACTTTAATCATCAAAAGAACATACTGGGTTTTAAATTGTTGGTAACACAATGATTACATCCTCATATTGAGATGGAAAGAAACAACATGAGTTTATCGTGATGCTTTTAATTGAAGTCCTTTGAATCTACGACCACTTCCACAATAATTAAAACATTTGCTCATCAAAATATAGACACAGAATTTTGTCATATTCTGAAGAATATTAAAGAACATTAACATTTAAATTATATGATTATACCAAAAATATTAACTTTGATAAGGACGTATCGCCAAAATGGTTCCATATCTGCAAAATCTTTTACAGCAGTTTTACAATAAATATTTGTTCAAGTAAAATGAGAAGCTAAAAGATTAAATGGAATGGAGATTATTTAAGTCATCTAGATTTGGAAGATGATATAGTTTTCTTTGAAAATGTTGCTTTAAAGCTTTAGGAAATATTGGGAATGTTTATCATACAAAAATAAAGATCCTGGGACTAAAGACAACACTGCAAATACTAAGAAATATTCAATAGGTCAAATAAAATTGGTAATCATGAAGTAGAAGAAGTTAACTACAATTGTCTTAGAAAGATGAATACACAGAAAGAAATATAAAGGATAAAATTAATCCTGGATTTAAGTTTGGATGGAGTGCCTTTGGTAGAAATAACAATATTAAAAAAAATATATATGTCTAAGTTTTTGAAAAGGGTTTTGAACAAAAGTGCTTACCAGTTTTTACTTATGGATCTGAGACTTGGGACACTTACAAAAAAGCCATACAAAGACTTCAGACCACTCAATGAAATATGGAGACATATACATAGTGTATCCCAGTGAAAGATTAGTGGTTTCTCTCTGAACTCTATCCAGAGCCATATAAAAATCAATGCTGTATTATATAGTGACATGGTTTAGATATTCACCAAATCTTTTAAGATGCTAAAATGTCTGGATCATTTGTTATATCTTTTTCATCATGAAGCCATGCAAAACTATTTGAAAATGTTCTTGTGGTCATTGGCTCCAGTTTTATGTACATTTGAAGTCACTTCATAGAGGCAAAACTCTTCATACAATAGCGCCACTCAGTGAAAATCCAGAGTAATCAATGGATGCAGGAAGAATTTGAAATCACTTGTAATGTATTGAAGTATTACCCAATTTAAATAAATTCATTATTTCCACATTATGCTATCACTTGTCTCCAAAATTAAGAAGACTTTGTAATGTGTGGTGATTGGACATAGCATCCTAAAATTTACAGTAAGGAGATAATTAATCACAGAATATGATTGTCAGATACAATGCTAATTTGTCTTTCAGATTACTTGCTCTCTGTTTGGCTAGACATAGAATCAGTTATAATGCACATTGCAGTATTGATAATATTCCAATGTGTTAATGATGTATGGCATCACATAATCAAAGAGATAAAGGTGTGCATTAATAACAACAAACATAGAATACAAATGGTAAAAGAGGAAATGCTGTACATGAAAATATACTCAAATAGCAAAAGCATCTCTGGATCACAGAAGCTTACATGTTAGGAGTTTGTTACTAGCTTTTCAATGAACTTGTTTGCTTGTTGCTAATATTTCTAAGTTTACACAGAAGTTAAACTCTCTACAGTAGCGTCACTCAGTGCAAGCCAGAGTAATCAATGAATGCAAGAAGATTTGTGCATAAAATCCCTATCTAGAGCCTACTCATCCAATATCCCTAGACTAATGTCTGGCTTGTGGCTTTCATCAGTGAGGAGTCTAATCTGAGAGCATTGCACCTAAATCCTAGGATTACTCTGGCTTGCACTGAGTGGGGCTACTGTATGGAGAGTTTATCTTCTGTATAAACAGCTTGTGTAAACATAAAGAATGGTAATCATGTGATGTTTAGTTTTATTTCTAAGTTTAATAAAAGTTTGAAATACAAGAAATGTTTTATCTAAAATAATGCACAGATCTTTATTATATCTCAGTAATTGTCATCGACCTTAAAAATATTGCTAATAAAAAAAAAAATCTTTATAATACACTTACTGAGCTGTTTACATTCTTTATGATGACAGATGAAACTGAGTTTAATCGTTGTTGGTATTTCAGTAATAATAAACTACTGTAGAAGTGAAAGAATATATATATATAAGTTTCATAATATACCAATGAGTGAATTAATCTGCTGTACCCATGATATAGCATTTATTTGTTGAATAAAACCAAAATTTTTTGAAATAATTGAAAAGTTCTTTGTAAACTTAGGATATTTATAGACATTTATTATCTCTAAAAATCTCAAGTTTTAACTTTTCTCATCGATGAGTTTATTCATTCATAAAATTTTGAATCTTTTGCGAAAGACTAGTTTACGTTTGCTTTATTCTGAGTTCAAATCGAATTGGATAATCTCTGGTCTAATGAATGACTAATAAAAATTATTATTCCACTTTCATTAAGTGATTTGTGTCAAAGTTATGAGAGCAGCACATTTGACGCTTATCAATTAAATTGTAGTAATTTACTATCTATGTATATATTAAGCAATGATAAAAATAATGAGTAAGACATTGGTTATCTGGTTCAACTGATGAGTGATAGTTCAGCATATGCATCTTGGTGATCGTAGATCTATCCCTTCACAAGATGTTAAAGGTTGGTAGAAACCTGTCACTACGAAATATTATTCAAATCAGCATTTTGCAATTAACTTAATTGTGAGTAATCTAAATGATATTGTAAGTCACTGCTGTAGATATAAATAATAAATATATTCAATAAATTAGTATCTAACTATCCCACAAGTCTTGCATGGTGGTCGAGAGGTCAGCGCGACTGTCTTGCACTTGCAGGCAGTTGCCCGGGTTGCGGGTTCGCGTCCCGGCCGATGCTATGACACTTTAAAAAAAAAAAAAAACTATCCAACTATCCTTATCAACAAGTATAAACGTTGCTAGGGAAAAATAGAAATAATCATTATCAAGTTTCTTTTAGCATGCGTGTTTAATAATTTATTTCGATATCTTACTCTTACCAGCGCGTGAAAATTTATCATATTTAAAAAATAGCGCATTATCGAAGATTGACTTCCATTTGAATAATTTCAATGTTTTCAGCGCTTTATAATAATAGGTTTACATTTATAAGTCATGTTTGTCTAATCGATGGGTTAAGTAGATTTGAATATTTGATTATAACACCAGGTACACTATAGATTCAAGCCCTGATTTAAGCATAATCTGTAAGACTTGGTGTATATAGAATGTACTCTCTAAACTTAAGTGATTCACTTAAATTTTTTAAACTCTTACTAGCGGGCAGTGCGTGGAAGTTTATAATAGTTAAAAAATAGCGCATTATGGGAGATTGACTTCCGTTTGAATAATTTTAAATACCTTACTGTGAGTGCAAAATTCTTTTAGCGATAGGCTGTAATTAAAAATAATTAATATTTATTTGTTCTGAAGAATATTGTAGTACTTGGATCAAATGTTATTATGTTGAGAACCTCATCATCATTTCTAACCATTACCAATCAACTGCAGGATAAAGGAGCATCTTTCCCCTTCACATTACAACAAACGTTCATGGAATCGAACCTGGATCTTTAGATCTTTGAATATAGGAATTTTAAAGTAGCTCTAACCAACTGAGCTAGTCTGCATAGAATGGCTCAGTTGATTAGACTGTTACCAAAAAATTCAATATTTAACTAACTTTCCTATTTGATCTATCCATTTCATATGTGGTCTCCTTGTAGATCTCATGGGATCCAGTTTAAGACCGTAGCTATTCCTTATATTTTCTAGAAATATACTCAGCCGAATTTCATTAAGTATATAAATAATTAAATGGATTGGTACATGGATTTTTAATCATCATCGATCGATTAAGATATGAAAATTTCTCAAAGTTTAATTCAGTCTTTCTAATCTATAACTTCTCCCACCACAACAAAAACCTCTCTTATTTTATCCACTCGTCTCGTATGTCTTTCTCAAAATATTCTACAAATCTATCGGGATCCAGTTTAAGGTTTCAACTATCTATCTATTATAATCTCTTTTAGAAATATGTGCAGTTGAGCTCCGTGAAATAAAATATATAATTAAATATTTTGCATTCGGAAGATCAAAAGTAACAGAATTAACTGATTTGATCTGAGGACCCCGTGCACCTTCAGGTCTCAATCGAATCCACCCCTTTTTTATTCTGTTCAGAATTAATTCATTAACAATTAGCTCTTTAGTCCGCTGCTTCACAATTGAAACCAACTGCACAAGGGTACAACATATGCTGCAGAAAAGCAGTAAGAAATTATTTAGTGGTTCACGTTGTGCGTGCATATATATATAGTTACTATTAGCATTTCGTTGAATTTCTAAGTTATTACAACCGCCACGATTTAGAAACAGCATTAAAAAATATTACTAACAAATTTAGTTTTTAATCACTTAATGGTCATTAAATTTCGTTTTTGAGTAAAATAAGTTAAATTTTATGACACAATTATTCTTATTTTATGTAAATGTCTGGAAAAGTCTGTTGTACTGATAAAATTTAATGTCACGAATAAATTTAAATACAACCCTCACATAATCGATATGCTTAACTATATTATACAATTTAAGTCATAAATAACACTTCTAGTAGAAATGTTTCATTTAACGCTTATCTGTTGCACTTACTCTGGGATTATTTAAATCTGCTTACATACATATATGTACAACTTTTTAATCCTGCACGGTTTGTTCAGTGTTATAGTAGAATTCTCTGGAGCTTAAAGCTTGTAGATTACGTCAATTCTTGTCATTTCCGTAGGGCGAACTTCTTGCTAACTCACAGGAAATAAATCATGTGATTATTTATTTATTCATAGTTGACAAAGTGTGTGTCTTTTTGGAAGAATTTAGAAAAAGCACAAACGTTCTTATTTAATCTTCAGAAAAGTCTATTTGATGAAATTTAAAAAAAATTAACCAAAAGTATAATCTCTTCGAAGAATCTCATGACAAAGTAGTTAGGACATTTGTCTGTCATGCGTCCAACCCAAAGTAAGTTTTATTTTCCTTTTTTAAATGTCAAACAAGCGTAGGTATTTAAGATGATTAGCTCATAGACAACGTAATTAGCTATTTGTGCTCCAGTCAGCAAATAGATCTTATAACTTTATAACATAGTTAGCTACCTATGTATCAGTATCTAATAACCTTATAAGGTTAGTGTTTTTAAAGAGTGTTGATCTCACAGCTGGAGATTACAGAATTGATTTTCTACGGAGTAATACCAATAAATTAAAAAAAAAACAACGTTTAGTCCAAATTGGTAAAACTGTTTAGTGCTCAATATGACCAACTATTAAGGTGCACAAAATGCCCAAATCTGCTGATGTCTTTTCATTTTAGTGATTCAGTTATTACAACCTGAAGAATGAAAGTCTCATGGCAATCTGTAGTTGTTTGGATGCATTGTTTATAAAACAGAAGTGTTAATTGCTATATGATGAAACTTTATATATCATTTGTAAAAAAGGTGTGATATTTTAGATGTGACCAGCCAATAGTTTATTATTAGATTTGCTTATGTATTACCCTTACACATCTTCTAAACTGTTCACTTTAAAAATAAAAATAAAATTCTTTTCTTAAGATGTAATTTACTATATTGTAAGTCTGACCCTATCTAGGGTATAACTCATAATTTAATTGACTGGCTTTCTTACTTGAGAATTTGCATGAGTTCAAACATCACAACTTTCTGAGTTGAGTCATTACTAATAGACTTTGACCTTTTCTGTCTGTCATTCTACTGCTGACTAAATCATACAGTCTATCCAGATGTTATTTCTTATTATGCAATTTTGCCACTTGGTTGAACTGCATATAGCATGATCCAGATAAGGTTGATGTTTGAACATAGGTTAAAGGCATCCTTTCATTAAAAGAGTATACTTTGTAAGTAGTTGAGTATGATCTACATTAAGTAATATCTTGTCCTTCTTTTAGATTTTAACATGTTGCCAAATATTATTTCTTACAATGTAGAAAAATCATTTTTTGTGACTGGTAAAAAATGGTCATTTGCTTGGGAGGTCAAGTGTCATTGAAGCACTGTGTAAATTAGCCTATGATAGTTCTATTCAATGGACTAAATTTTTCTCTCTTTTTAAAACACTTTTGAGATAGAAAACAATCAAGGAATCTTTAATTGTTGAGTCTGTGATTTTCATAACTGGTTCCAATTATTCTGGACATAGTGCGATGGTAGAATGGTAGGTTCTTGAACCTAATATCTGTAGATCAAGACCCAGCTCTGTTTGAACTTTTCATGAACTCCTGAGCAATAAGCCATTTAATTAATTTTTGTTAATTATCTATTTTATTAGTAATAACAACTCAAATGTAGGTCAAAATTAAAACTTTGGAATAAACCAATATATTGAATGACACACGATCACCATTTCTTATTTTTGCTCATAACTGTTAAAACAGACAAAACTCTCCATACAGTAGTGCCACTCAGTGCAAGCCTGAGTGGAACTACTGTACAGAGAGTTTTGCCTATTTTAATATATTGAATGCTTATATATAATCCAAGCTAAAATACAGGTGGACTCATTATGTGCTTTTTTGTTTATAGACGAACTTGTATTAGCGTATATATATATATATAAATATATCTCACTGGAGGTTTGTAGTAACGTTATCTACATTTGAGCAATCACTATTAACATTTACATCTACTAGCAGTTGTTTTTAAATATGAGGTGCCATTGATTGTTTATAGTAATTTTAGAATAATTTATGGTTGTACAGAGAACTCATCCTCTGTGTTATAATATGCCAATAAATTTTATGCTTATATAAAATTCAAGCTAAAGTACTGTACCAATATTGAAATTGGCACATAGTAATTTATCTAAAAAAATTATTAAAATAATCTTTCGTAAAAGAAAAACATATTTAAATGTTGAAGAGTTTATTACAGTTTATTTTCGTAAAATAGTTTGAAATAAAAGTTAGAAAATAATTGATTAAAATGAGGGAGGGGGAGTTTTGGTTAGAAAAGATAAAACTAAGAGTTCATAAAAGTTAAAGAGTGTTATTATTATAAATTAAAAGTTAAAATATAAATCTCTTTTCATTCCAGTTTTTTAGAATAAATGCGTATATATGTGCGATGGTAAATAAAAATAAATGTAAGCTTGTTAATAAGATATATAATAAATGCATGTTAAAATTATATTGAAAAACACATGAAAATAAATATTGAAATGAAATGTATTTAAAAACACAGCGGTGGGCCACTAATTAAAGATATAAAGGCAACATGTTTATGAAGACTATTACTAATTAAACAACCTTCCAAAACACATCAAAGGATTATCAATGAAATTTTGACAACACATATTTGCCAGAGGATATTAAAACAAAAACACTTTGCATATATAAATAGCCAGATTTTTATCAGATGTCAGTGGTCAGCCTAGTTTTCAGTATCAGTCTTGTTTCAGTTCAGATAATAGGGCAGTTTATATTATGTATCCCGAAACAGAAATGCATTGCTGAGCGGCTTGTGGGAATATACGCTCTTGCTTCAGCCCTTTAGTCCAACAAGATCATCAAAACCTGCCTGTGAAATAATGTCTGCATAACAACTTAGAAATCCTCCGTCAAATGTTCAACTGTCTCCAAGAATAAAACCAATGGATTAGCATCAAATCTCCTCAAGAAACATCAGATCTAACCGGTTAGATGTACTCCGTCAGAAGCAGCCAACAACAAGCAATGTCCACATTCCAAAAATCCTAGGTAAAACATTTTATTATTCTCATTTATACATAGTAGCCACCGCTGTAATTCGTAAATCCTACCGATATAAGTAATTTGAACTCTTAAGCATGCATAAAATGAACTATTGATGTGCATGTTTGTGAATGTTAGATAATTTATCACTGTCAAATATTATTTTGCTTTCTCATAAGACATATTATATTGTGTTAAATTAAAATGTGTGTGTGTGTTATATTAGATTTAGAAAATATTTAAACTTAGTTAATGTTGTTAAAATAAATGGTCTTTAAACTTATACTTTATTTGTCAGTCAATTCTTGTTATCAATTTTTTTTTGTCCATCTCTTTTGACCAATTCTTTTTTCTATATCTTATTATTGATTAAACTTAGACTGAGCTAGTTTTGGAATCGTTTCGAGTGCTGGATTATGAGCCTACTGACCAAATACATTAGTCTCTGAGACTATCTGGTGCCCCCAGGGTTTACTCTGAAACAAATAAAGTGTTTGGATAGTAGGGGTTTGAATCTAGCAGCCGAGGTGGGCCATTGTTGATAGTTGAGCTATCAATAATATCTCCCATTTTGCTCGAACGTGCCAATTTGTCCACGTAACATTTATAATTAAATAAGATTATAAATGTATTATGGAGAAGTTTGAAACCAGCCAAACATATATACGTGTAAGTATACTTCATTCAGCAGAACCATCCGGTACAGTACAGATTTGTATTATAGTTCAAATACAGCTCTCTGGAGGTTTATAGTATCTTCTACTTTAATTATCTATTTATACTCTATTTTTAATGTTTCCGAAAAAATATGTTTATAAAAATTCAAGTATACATTCTTGGATTTGAAAACTTTTCATATAAGTTGGGTTGATTCAGATAACTATTTCACAGTCACTGTATTTTTCTAAAAACTTGCTGCTAAAAATAAAATACTTTATGACAATTTTGCAGTTTATAGAAATAACTGGTAATTCGGAGTCATCAGTATTTTTGCAGCATTAGCGTTTATTTAGTCACGTTTTTACTCCCAGTGAAATAAAAATAAAATCTAGTGAGTATAATGATAGTTAACATAAAAGTTTGTATTATGCACAATTAGACTGGATTCATAAACATGATGAGGGTTGACATAAGTGTCTTTTTTAATTTATATATATTGCCTTTGAAAAGGGTGCTCAGGGTGCTCATGCTATTAACCACTATTTATCTCCGTATTTTTGAAATTAATATTTCTTGTAATTGAATTTTTTTTTTATAAACTGGTTATTTTTTTTTTGTTTTAAATAAAATGGTTATTAACAGAAAGCAAAACTTTTTACAATAATTATTTACTGGTATTTTGAACTCAGACTTTCACATGACCCTCAACTCTCCACATTATCTCATACCACTGATACCCTTGACCACATATATGTATAAAAGATAAATACATCTGGGTCTCATTTTATATGGATTTTTTTAATGCAATTTTGAAGTTATGTGATTCATGTTTCTTCTTAATATCTTTTTAAACAGGTTTTCTTTTATGCAATAAAGAAGTTCATATTTCACTATATTTATTAGATATCTAGAAATTTAAATTATTAATAACTTATTTTGACTTGAAATACATTTTTTAAGAAATATAATGTTATATTGGCAGCTAACATGAATATGGCCTGAAGCTATTTAGAATCTTAGCTTCTATGTAAATAATCTACTTATACTTATGAGTAAATAATAATAATAGATTTATAAAAATAAAAATATCACAATAAATATTCAAAAATTTTAAACTTTTAAAACATATT
Source organism: Epiperipatus broadwayi (assembly GCA_028023455.1). NCBI lineage: Eukaryota > Metazoa > Onychophora > Udeonychophora > Euonychophora > Peripatidae > Epiperipatus > Epiperipatus broadwayi. The sequence continues at coordinate 21,967 of JAQFVV010012563.1, read as the reverse complement.
TTGTTAGATTTAACAGAAATAAATATTCTTTTAGATTTTTAAAATAAATAATGAAGACTTTGTTGATTTTGTAAACTGAAAATAATCTTTCTAATGATAATATATAATCTTTCTGTTTTGATTGTGATCTTATTTTTTAAATATAGAAATAAAATGTGAACATTTAAAATTTATTTCAATAGTAAACAAAAATAGCTATTAAATGAAAACAAATTTATTTTCTGATAATTAATAATCATTTAATCATAGATTTTATGTTGATATGTGAGACAAAGAAAAATATCAGTAAATGCTGAAATCTGAGAGTTTGCTGCAATAAACAACCCACTAAATTCCAATAAGAGCTAAGCTTTATAAATAATTAGTAAAATCATCATCTCAAAGTTTAATCACTGATTACATTGTTGATAGAAAACCATTAACACAGCACAAGACTGAAAGTGGTGCTAGTTGTACTTCCTCTTATGACGAATATGATTTCTTACCAGTTCACAAACAAACCACATATAAGCAGATTAGTCAGAAAGTCATATATAATTTAAGTAGCCAAAGGCATATTGAGCACAAAATTTTCATTCACTTCACCAAATTAAGATTTTTTTAAAAAGTTTATTCAATTAAGAATTGAATCAGGATATCTAAAAAAAGGCCTCACTGAGGAGTGCCAAAGCATGAAACCATTGGTCTGAGGTTAGGGAGTGATTTTCAAGATAGAGATTTTTAAATGCTTTGTTTGTTAGAGAAAATTATCAGAGCTCTTTATTTATTACTTTTTTTTAGGATATCTAAAATTTTCTTTTTTATAGCTATGTTAAATTGCACAAGAAAATATAGTTAAAAATTGTGTAGTTTTAAGAGTAGCAATTAACATTTTATTATCATAATAAATAGTAATAAAAAATGTATTGTTGTTGCAGATAATATATAATTTTTTAGTGTGTGAAGTTTTTATTTTTTTAATTGTGTCTAAGGCTTACCAAAAAATTAAACGTTAAGGATATCTTTAAAATAATTGCTTACAACTTTACAAAGTTAAATAAGTATTCTGACATAACTTCCTAAGCAAAAAAATATATAGGGCCTACAAGTCTCTAAATATATAGAATTTGATTTGGTGTTCGATCTACATAATTTTGCAAACGAATTAGAATGGGTTCAAAACTTTAAGGTAGTTTTGAATTTCAGCCTATTAGCTTGACTTGTATAAAGGAATAAAAGATGGGTGCTAGAAATATAAGTATATTTTAGCATTGAAATTCTAGTCCTCACTAATGAAAGAAAAAGTCTAAATTAGTCAAGGAATAGGAACATTATAACATCGTACCATCTGATGTCCATTGAATGATCAGAATTAGAATAAATGGCTGTAGAGTAGACTGAATGAAATTATTCGTGAAGAAACTAATATGTGATATTGCAAAAGTTTATTTGATTTAGCAAAAGTAAAAGTGTCAAACTGGTGATTAACTATTCAATTATTTTTTCAATCTAAATTTGGACAATTAGACATTAATTGAGGTTTAAAATCTATATGCGAGTTTAAAGATAATCTCTAGTTTATTATATGACTAGTTATAATTATTACTGTATTTATCTAGAGAAAATTGTGTCAAAGTTGTGAGTGGAGAAAGTTTGACAATTGTAAATCTAACTATAACAACTTAATATTAAATTGCTTTCATGGTCTGTGTTTATTTATATCTTTTTACAATCTTATGCAATTTAATGCACAGTATAGTGGATAGATGTCCTAAATTTCTTGGTTTATATAAAATAGTAAAAAACTAAATGCCTAGATATTTCAAATTATATAAGTTTAATATAATTTTATATGGTTGATAAGAGGGGTAGATTCTAGATTGAAGGTTCACTGATTGAGGTTTAACTGCCATTTTCTGATGCTAAAATATTCATAAACACCTGAGCAAGTTATTTGGCACTAACTCCCTCTTAGGACATTCTTCATAAGTTGAAGCCCTATAGAATATGGCCCTAGTTTTGTCATTTCTGTATTCAGACCTTACATAAAGTTCTAAACCTTAAATCATTTGATTATTGGTAAAATATAAAGATAACCACAACTGCATCGGAAGAAAGACTGTTTTAGGTTTAAGTAAGGCATTAAAATTAAAACATTAGTATCATCAAGGTATAGACCCAAGATATTATCATATTCTTAAGAATATTTATAAAAATGCAACAACAACAATTATATTATATAATGATATTAAGAAGGTTAACATTGAAAAGGGTGTAAGACAGGGTAATTCCACATCTCCAAAACTTTTTACTGCAGTTTTGCAAGGAGTATTTTTTGGATTAAAATGGGAAGCTGAAAGAGCAAAAGTAATTGAAGATTATTTAAGCCATTTAGATTTTAGATGTTGGGGTTGTTTTTACACAAATAATCCTTGAGAGCTTCAGAAAATGTTGCAGGAGTTATCAGATGAAAGTAAGAAAGTAGGACTAAAGGTGAATGTTAAAAAGACTAAAGTAATGTTCAATGGATTTTCTCTTGAAAATAAAGATTAATTACGATGAGTTAGAAGAAGGTTGCAACTACAAATACTTTGGTCAGACTATTACTATAAATGGCAACACAATTGATGGAAATTAATCATAGAATTAAATTTGGAGTGCTTTTGATAGAAATATCAATATTAAAAAGAAATATGCCTATATATTTGAAACAGAAGATATTTAATAAATGTGTTTTACCAGTATGGATCTTATAGTTGAACACTTAATAGAAAAGAATACAGTGACTTTAGACCATTCAAAGAAGTATGGAGAGATGTACATTAGTAGTAACAAGAAGAGATCAGAAATGCAATACATATGTAAGAGAACAATCAGATGTTACTGACGTCACTGAAAGAATTAAAAGACTGGAGTTGAGTTGGACATATTGCTAAAAAATATGATAATAGATGGGCAATTAAAATCTTAAACTGGAGTCCAAGAGACTGTAAAAGACACAGAAAGTGACCACATGTAAAATGGATGTATGAAATAAAAACGTGTGCAGGAGTGATGTGGAGAAAAGATCAGAAAACATGGATTAAACTTGGAGAGTCATCCAGCAATGGTTAATGATGATTAAGGCTTTAAACTTGTATATATATATATTGTATCCATTCTGCAATGTCACCAATCGATTTGATAGCACAGGACCAAATATGACACTGTTTATTAACAACTTTTTCAAATGTATTTGAATACAATTAAGTTTATGATGAAATGATTCAGATCTATAACGATTATATTTACATATTTGCAGGTGTTTTTATCCTAAAGCATACACGAAAAATAATCAAGGTTCAATTGGACTGTTCAGACCTTAAGCCTAATTTCAGATGTTAGAAGTATCTTTTGAGTTAAGTTTTGATATGTCTTTGTGTTCTGTCTTCAGACTCTTCTCAAGCAACAGTATTGATTAATCCAGAATAATTTTTGGAGTTTCTATTGTAGCAGTTCTATTTATACTCATTTGCACTGATTAAGAATCAATCTCGTTCATCTTATTAGTCTTTAAAGATGGCATTTTTCATTTCCTCTAGTGAAAGCCTTGACATAACATTTCGGTATGTTGATCTTTTTATTGCAATCTTGCATTAAATACTTCCAAATGAGTAAAAATTATATAGTTTTATTTTCATTTCCATTAATTGATAGCAGAAGTTATAAGCAAAATATATAAAGGTTAAATTGCATAAATAAATTTGCACAATAATGGCAGCACTTGTTCATATTTTATTTGTCAATAGAAAGAGAAGCAGGAAGACATGGATTAGAAACAGATGTGTGGATGGCAAAGGAGACAATTCAAGAAGAAATAGGATGGTCAAGTTTTCATATGAGAGATACAAAAAGCAAAATGAAAAGGTTCAGTAGATTGCAGTTTATGGATAATATAGAAAATAGTCAAAATAGTATTTAATTGTGTTATGAGTACAGGGCAGGCAACAAGATGGGTAAGAAAGGTGGTATGGTATTCATAAGATTTGGATGAAGAATTTATGTGAGTATACTTATACAAAAGGTCAGATGATTATGTTAGGAGAATTGTTGAGTGTAATAGTGGCAAGGAATGGGATAGAAGAATAAAAGCATTAATGAAGAATAGGCAGTTAGAGAGATGGAGAACTAATACGAAGAGTAAAAAGAGTTTAAATATATATAAAAGTAAACAGAATATCAGATGCAAGTTAATTTTTGATAATAGCAAGAAAAGTAGTTTACTGTTTAAGGCTTGAACAGGATATTTAGCAAATGGAAAAATATGAGTGATTTTGTCTGCAAGTTGTGTAAGGAAGGCATAGAAAATATTAGGCATCTGTTAATTGGATGCAAATGCCTGAAAGCAGAAAAGGTACAAATAATGAAGTTGTGGAAGAGTAAATATAAAAGTGATTATACAAAAAGTGGGTTATTGATTTTTATGCTGGGTTTGGAAAAAATAAGGGGGATTTAGATATAAAGGCCATGTAAATTGGATGGAATAGAATAGAGAAGTATATGAGAAAATCTTAGAGCAGGAAATGGAAGATAAAGTGGTTAACATGTTTCTCTGGGCATGGTAGCTGAGAGATTCCTAACTCCGATAAAGGAGAACTCCCAGTGCATGTCATCTCATCATCATCTCATGTCAAGCAGAAATCATTGTGAAGGTTTTTTTTTTTTTGTTTTGTTTTTACGGTTTTTGATAACATTAAAAATATTTTATTTAATAAAATATTTTTGTTTTTATAATTTTATGTTATGAAAATGATTGGAATTTATGATTGTGGAACAAAAATTACTTAATTCTTGATAATCTAAAAATTAATCTTTTGCTTTTATTTTTTTTAATAAATTTATAACTTTTATATATATATTTTTTTTATTCTTTTAGTTATTAAAAATTCATGTTAATAATAATTTTGTTAAAAAATATAGTTGTATTTTGACAAAATCATTATTCAAGCTGACGAACTACATGAAAATTAAATTTTGTAAATTTAGTTTTAATTTAATTATGGAATACGGGCAATAAATATTAATCTCTATGATTACTTTAACAATAAATTTAATTAAGTTTAATTAATCTTTCTTATTACAAATATAAATAAAAATTTAATTAAACTTAATTAATCTTTCTTACTACAAAAATAAATTTTTATCTTTATAATTTGACTAAACTTTTTTTTTACCAATATAAATCTTAATCTGTTTATATAAAGTTTAGTTACTGAGAAAGTATTTCTATGCACACTGCCATATATATATATGTTATATATCAGGGATGTCCAACAATCCACCGGTCGATCGCAAATTCATTTTTGGTCGATCGCGAGGACAATCTGGGAAGAGCTGTCGCGTAACGAGTGAAACAAATTAAGTCAAGATTTTCAAGTTTTTTTATTTTTGTTTTGTTCTATTTTTTTTTCAATTCTAGATAGGTGAAGTCCACTAAGTCGTATCATTATTGAAAATAATATTTTTAATCTTGATTTAATGTAGCTAATTCGAATTAATAAATATTATTAATAATTACTCATGTTGCTTTAATTTCCTCGGACGAGTTTGTTGGCCCGTTAAATAATTGTTATTTTTTACTAGATAGAAATATAAAAATAATATGTATTTCACACTTCCTTCCACTTAGACTACGCCCATGACAACAAGTCGATCGCAACACATTTTAAAAATAAAAAGTAGATCTTATGAACAGAAAAGTTGGCCACCCCTGTTATATATCTCCTGTATACTTGTATAATTAATTTCTCGGAAGTTTATTGATGTTGAAGTCCCTAATGTGAAGACTGAGATCAACCGCATTATTGATGATAAAATGAACCTTTTTGAGTTTCATTCAATTAAGATTTGGTTCAGAAACAAGTAGTTTTTTAGTCAGATACTCTTCCTTTATGCTAAACTACACAGAACCGTATATATATATATATAAGCCAATTTGGAATGTATTGTCTCCAATAGACAGTAGATCTACTAGATAAGATATAGATTTACAAGCATGATTTTTACACTTAAGAATGACTATAATTAAGTAGTTTTAAGTATTGGGATAAAATATCACGTTTTACATGAATTTGGAGGAATTGTTAATTTTTAATTTAAATATAACATGAAGTACGTATATTGGTGTCTTGCATTGGCGGTCGAGAGGTCAGCGCGACTGCCTTGCACTTGCAGGCAGTTGCCCGGGTTGCGGGTTCGCGTCCCGGCCGATGCTATGACGCTTAAAAAAAAGTACGTATATTGGTGATTATTTATCTTTTCGACATATATGTGTTCAAGTGTATCAGTGTTATAAGATAGAGGGGAGAATAGTGGGTTATAGGAAAGTCTGTGATCATATACCCTATATATTACATATATTGATACATGTATATAATAAGCCTGTATTTCAGTTATTACATAATAGAGTTGTCTACCCATTCCTCGTATATGTATTAAATGGATTAGTCCTGTACATAAGGGGTCAGATTGACTTTAGGTCAACATGGATGTGACGAGAATCTCGGCCTTAGGGTGGCCTTTGAGCATTCCATCATCAGATTTTCAATTGGATAGACTATTGAACAGTTGGAGTGTGGAGTGGATTGAAGCCTGTCCATTAAAGTATGAACATTGGCTATCTTAATATATATCTGAACACTTATTGCATATATGTGTGTAGAAATCATAGTCTGGACCAACTGATGATTGCTGGTTTAGCATGAAATATGATATTGGTGATTATTTACCTTTTCAACATATATGTGTTCAAGTGTATCAGTGTTATGAGATAGTGTGGAGAGTGGTGGGTCATGTGAAAGTCTGTGCTCATATACCCTATATATTACATATATTGATACAGCTATATAATAAGCCTGTATTTCAGTTAATATCAGATTATGGTAGCCAGAAAATACCTGAAAAAGGAAGTTCTCCATATTTATGTAAATGAACTCCTAAACTACATAAATTATTTGATTGTTTATAAATATTATAAACCTTAGTAGCTTTGTCATATTTTGGGGAAAATATAATTTTTCTCAACAAACTTATTGAAGTCACCAAACTATCACCTATCTAAGGGCTTTGCATCTAATAGCAATTAATTCTAAACATATGGTAATTAACTGCAACAAATGCTCTGTATTAAACTAACAGTGTTTTTGTTGATTATGAGGAAACTCTTGATCACTTGATATAGACTTTGAAAAGGTAAGAGTGTCTCTCTTATCTTTGGACCTAAATCCAATTATATAGGCTAATTATAATTATCTTGGATTGAAAGCATGAATATTATATTATTCACTTTATTTCTATTTTATTTATTATGTATATTAATACCCACAGAATTTTAACATGTACTGCATTGGCTTAATAAGACAGTACAGTGTATGCATAGTTATTGTTTACCATCTGCTTAGAATTACATTTTGAAACTGTGCTAGTAAATATCTTAGTCCATTACATTAATTTTAACAACTTTTAATATTAACATATAGTAAATTTTAAAATTTTGTGAGTGTTAATTCATGCAATAAAGAAAATGGAAGTAAATAATATAAAATATTCATGCTCTCAATTCAAGATACTGATGATCGACCTATATAATTGCATTTAGACGGAAAGATCAGATTACCACTTTTATATTTACAAAGTCTCTATCATGTGACTTGGATCAAAAGTTTCCTCATAGTCAACAAAATAATATTGTTTAATAAGACAATATAGCAGACTTATAGTGATTGATGACCGTCTGTTTAGAATTACAATCTGAAACTGTGCTAGTAAATATCTTAGTCAATTACATTAAGAGAAATGGTTAATTAAATTTAAATTAAAGTACTATTATTCAATTCCTACTATCTTGGATTTGGTATTCACAATTTTTTTAATTTTTATCTTTTGTTTTGGTTTGAAATAGTACTATTCATAACAGCTTCTAGTTTTTGAACTTTGGTATAATTCTTTCTACAGATACTATTTTCCATCTATTTAGCAATCATGGCAAATGTCCTTTTGTCAAAATGTTAGATATCATTACATTTTAATATTCTTATCAGGTTGTTCTTAGAAGTTACTATGAATTATATTTTTTTTTGCTCACAAAAAAGCTTTTTAGTATATATTTATTCATTATGCTCTCCCATTTTAATATCAATGTCTTAAATATATTGAAAAGAAACTATATTGTCATCCAGTTTTGATTTTGTACGTGCTGTTTTATATATTCACAGAATAAAAAGTTCACATGTACAATTAAATATTTATGAAGCATATATACAATATACATTTATGATATATTTTATATAAAACAACTGTTATGCTATATGCTTGTTAGCTAGATATAGTATCTGGTTGTCGTGCAAGTATTGAAACAAAAGATTTTACATCCCCTTCTAGATGTGCTTAACACTTTCAGATCTATTGTCACAGTTTTGCTTCAAGTTAGGTTTATATTCTAGCATCTTCCAGTTCAACACAAACTTTTTTCACTGCTTAAGAATAGTGTGGGTAACATGCAAGCTGCTATTCAGCTCTGATCATTATTTGATATTATCTGGCTTTATCTCTAAGTGGACTACCTATTTGTAGCCATAACCCCTTCCATAATGAGGGCAATCAGATTCATTCTGCATTGGTTTGTTTTTGCCATTTAAATATATCTTATCTATTCATTTATCCATTTGGCTATAATGATGAATGCTGAATCTGAAAAGATAGGATTAAATTTGGACAAATCTATTAACTGAAGTTAAGTTGAGTTATAACAGTAAGACATTATTTTCATTTTTAAAGCTTAATTAATTCATATCATATATCTGAGTGAATCAGTGAATTGTAATCAACACTGGTCTTTAAAACATCAGGGGTGCTACTTACATATCTAAATTTAAGGACTATTGTTCTGGTAACATTTTTGATCTAATTTGTCTATTTTATATGCAAAAGAACCATTTGAAAAAAAAAATGTTTTTTTTTTTAAAATAAAAAACACTATTCCTAACCTATTTCAGAACAAAAGTCCTTACACACAGCATACTTACTCAAGAAAAATGAAGAAGAGGGCATTATTTAAAAGGATTGTCAGTTTTTAGGTAGGGGGCATTTTTGTGATATGATGTGGCTATTTCTTTATCAAAATCAGTAATCTCTCAGCTACTATGCTTAGAAAAATCTATTAGCCACCTTATTTTCCCTTTCTATCTTCATTCTAAGTTTTCCCCATATTCTTCCCTATCTTGCTCCATCTCATTTTTACAATATTATCTTTATCCACTCCATGGTCTTTATATCTAGACCCTCCCCCTATTTTTTTCCAAACCTAGCATGAAGACTAAGAACCCACTTCCTTATAATCACTAAGTTTAAATTAATTTTCCCACATCATTATTATTTGTACCCATTCTGCTTTAAGCAGATGCCTAATATTCTTCATGCCTTCCTTATATAACTTTGTAGACTAAATCACCACGTTTCCATTTATGTGTATATTCTCTTGTTGCTAATGTTTGAGCCTTACACAGTAGACTACTTTCCTTGCTGTTAGTAAATTTACTCACCCAATATTCTGTTTAATTTTATATATATTTAGACTCTTTTTACTCTCCATACTAGTTCTCCATCTCTCTAGCTCTCTAATTTTTATTAATACATCTATTCTTCTATTCCATTCTTTGCTAGTATGACACTCAACAATCGTCCTAATACAATCATTCCACTTTTTTTTACAAGTATACTGACATAAAGTCTTTATCCAAATCTTCTGCATACTGGACTATTTTTCTCACCTATCTTGTTGCCTGTCTTTACTCGTAACTATCCTCTAGCTAAAAATAGCTGGAAATCCATAACCAACAATATTGACTGAATAGTTGGAGTGGTTTTAGAAAGTAAGAAAAAAAATCTAAACCTGTTTTCCAATCAGATTCAAAATTTTGGCTACGGATGCAGGTGGGAGATTTGCCAATCACTATACAATGATGCTATGTTTTTTTTTTTTTTTTAAAAAATCATAATATTGTTTTTCATATAAAATTTCATTAAAGTATAAAAACTAATTTATAAAAGTCTTCCATGTAATTATTATTATTATTTTTTTATAATTAATGATTTATTCCTATTAATTTGTTAGACGAATTGTGATTATCTATCGTTTAATTAAACGTATTTTTACCGTCAACGGTTTTATCGCATTGTGATGATTTAAAGCAGTCTCTTACGTGAAACAAATTTAAAACATTAACGAAACATTATGAAATATTCAAAACTTGTTTAAGATTCGCTAGTTGAGTATAATATGAAGATAAATTCTCATTAAACATTTATTTAATCGGAGTTTATTTTTCTATTTACTAGCTAATAATTTATTAATTACCTTATAAATCATTTGAGCTGGAATTTTAAATATCTAAAGTAATTACTCTTAATAGAAATGTCGAACATTGTATAAAATTCTTAAAGAAAATATCGCACAGAATAGTTTAAATTTTATCCATTAAAAAAAAACCAAAACAGTAATTTATCGCACAAGAAGTCATGGGAATTTGGAGTTTTTATGGAGTGTTATACTAAGTTTCGATTCTTATAATTTTTAGTTTCCGAGTTTTAACTCTTTCACTGTGTCAAAGACTGCAAGATAATCTTATCAATGCCTCCTAAACGGTGTATATTGTATATCAATAATGTAAATTTATAAATCTAGTGCGACTTTTGACAGATATGAACATGCTCTGTGTGTACTGAAGTAAAAACAAAAAAATTATGACATATAAACTTAAAGTAATCTAAAAGAGTATGATTATGGAGTAACAAAACTCTGAAAGCACTTAGTCTGCAGAAATTATGATATTGAAAGCCTACAGAAATTATTATCTAAAAAAGTTTCACCGCAACGCATCAGCGTGTTATTAATTATAAATTTGATAAATCATCTTTACGTATAGGTCATATTTAATTGAACTCTATTCTGATGGTTGCTGATGGTGTGAATTGGAAAACAGACACACAAGACCCAACATTTCTATCAACTAATTAATTTTCAGATAAAGAAAAAACGAATAATTAATATGAGAAGGTACAGATTGAAAAACTTTCCGAGCAATTTACAATTTACTCCGGAAAAGGAGATCTTATAAAAGAAAGTTTAAAAATAAATAGAGAAGAAACCTGATATTTGAATGGAAAAAATGATTTTATACCCAATTTACTTCTGATGAAAGCGCAAACAGAGATCTATGGCTATAAAAAACCTACCTGTTCTAAATCATAATTTTAGTACATCTTAGAATTAAATTAGTGAAGCACAGTGAATAACTAACATTATATATATATTTTAGCAAACTAAAATTAATTTTTTAATATTATATCTATTTATTTTTAATACACTGTATAGGCTTACACACCTGCACATATATAATGTAATAAATAAGGTATTCGAACTCAGACTTTTACACGACCCTCAGTTCTTCATGCCATCTCATATTGCTGATCCACCTGATCATATACATGTTGAAAAGATAAATAATTTATTTTTACGATATATATTGTTAATTTAGTGGTTTAAAGGAAAAATATCTTTAGCTTATGCAACTGTGGAATTTTCGTTATTGTTAATGTGAGTGACGATCGACTCCTATTGCGTGCAACCACAATAATATGATTGTATAGAGTTCAGACCAAATATAGCTCGTATTATGTCAACTATATTAATATCTAAAATGTTTTTAAACTCCGTCTATCTCTGTTTGAAATAGAAAAGCTTCATAATTTGTAAATATATATATTTCTACTGAATCAGCTATTTATAGTTATATTTTCAAAGTAATAAATAGATTTTAAACTGCTAAACTTATGCTTTGATAACTTAGATGGATTAGTTTTTTAAACTTCTAACTTGACTAATGTACATTAAAAATTTTATTTTATTAAAGCAATATTTTAAAAAGTATATGTGTATCATATTTTATGCATGTACTTATGGGCGCGCGTGTGAGCCTGCTTACAAGCAGGTCTACCTGTGTTCCTGAATGTGCGTGTGTGTACAAATAAGCAGACATGCATGAGCATTATGCATGTGTGTGCATGTGGATAAGCAAATGCACATGTGTGGGATATATTTATTCCTGTTAAGTTCTGTCTAAAGGAAGGCAGCGTTAGTAAATAAAGGAGTACTAAGATTCACGGTGGATAGCCATTGTTTGCCACCATCCCCAATTTATTTAAGCATCTCAGATTTACAGTATATCATCAAAATAACGAAGTGCCTTATTTACGTTACAATGAATGTGTTAGTAATAGAGTATATAAATTCTAAATAAACTAATAAAATATATCAATCCAGTTCAAGACCGCTCTCTGATCCGAATATAACTTTTCTGACCAGCTCTTGCTACACGTTACGTTAAATCAGATGCATAAAATTTTATTATTGTAATTGCTATAACGCTTGCTTTTATAACTATTATTATGGTCTTAATTCGGAAATATGTGGCATAATTTTACTTTGTTGAAACATAAATATTGTATCTGACAAATGTCAAATAAATCAATTGTTAATCGCGTAACTTTTTAATTTTATAAAATGCCTTCAAATCTTTATCTAAATATTATTTTGTATGTTATAATAAAAAAAATCTCTTTAAAATTAATTTTAAAAATCCAGCCAGTGTTTTAAACAATTGCTTTTGTTTTCTTTTAATGTAAATTTATTTTTAAATCTTGTTATGATTAAAAGTTGAAAAATTTCCAAAACTTAGGGAAGGGGGAGAAAAAGGAACAATTGATAGTTTGTAATGAATGAAGTTGAATTTTTTACCAAAATAATGACTTAATGTAATTACAAATTTTTATAATATATGTTTAAAATACCGATAGGTTCCCATGTATTGCCAAATCCATATAATATTAATATCATCTATGTTCTTTATTACTTTTCATATTTTTTTTACAACCCACTATTGACGGTTTCGATTGCTCTAGCAATCTTCTTCAGAACTTCTACTTATAAGTATTAAAAAGTAATAAAGAATATAGTTGATATTAATGTTAAACAAGCAATACCAATAACATTCTTCTATGCACTGGAGCTAATGTAAATGTAGTACTATAATGTGTATAAGATTTACCCATGATATGGTTCTTATAGCTGAGTATGAAGTGTCTTCAGAATATATTGAATACATTGAAGAAAGAATGTATGGAATATGGAATTAAGATTAATGTTGAGAAGACTAAGTGTTTATGGATAAGAAGAAAAGCAAAAAGGGTGCAAATTGAAATCCATGATAACCTAGTTCAACAGGTGAAGAAGATATAGATATTTGAGTAGTTGATTGAGTGAGGATGGAAGAAGTGAAGTTAAAAGAAGAATAGCTTTGGCCAAGGAGGTATTTCTTAAGAGAATATCTGTGGACCTTTGAAGAGAGAATTAAGAAAAAGATTAATTAAATGCTATGCATGAATGTACTGGTGTATGGTTGTTGAACACGGATAATGAATAATAAAATTAGGACCTAATTGAAAGCCTTTGAAATATAAACATGGAGAAGAATAGAAAAAATTAGTTCAACAAATAAACTAATATATGAAGTTTTGAAAAAAGTAAATGAAAAGAGAAGATTGATTGAGAACATCAGGGGAGAAAGAGAAACTGGATTGGTCATATATTAAGGAAAAATTATAATCTAATGAAAGATGTTTTGGAGGGAATGATGAATAGAAATAAAAAGAAAGTATAGAAAAGATTGACATTGTTGAATGATATAAGAGATGGGAAGAGTTATGTGGAATTGAAGACCTAGACAATAAAGAGAATGGAATGAAAAAGTGGATCAATTAATGATGTGACTAGTCTTGGGACCTGACCATTTGACAAAATGTTGTTTATGTTTGATTATATCATATTTCAAAAAATAGCTGACAGTTTTGACTGTTCAATAGACTTCTTCAGAGATTCTTTTTCTAGCATATTCTTTTATGTACTTTATATAATGCAATTAACAATACTTTATTACTCAACACTTTCAAAAAGAGTTGACTAAATTTCAATTCTCCAACAGACTTCTTCAGAGATCCTTTCTTTAGCATATTTTTCTATCCATTTTGCGCAATGCAATTACAATATTTTATCATTCAAAACTTTTAAAAACAGTTGACAGTTTTGAAATGACCATTCCTCTTCTTCAGAAAATCTTCCACTAATATATTCTTCTATCATCTTATGATTACAATATCTTATTGTTCATCATGTTCAAAATGGTTGGCAGTTTTGATTGTCTGACAGACTTCTTCATAGCTCCATCTATTTCTAATGAAGACCTGTGGAATACTGCAAACTTTAACCTTTTAGATGATAGTAACCAATAATAATGAAATGTTCCTGTTACTCAGGAGTTAAGCATTGGAAATGACAGGGCTGAACTTTACAGTCTGCCACTCTTCTACCATGAAGGAATCAATTGATAACTATGCATAAACTTATCTACCAATATCATGCAAACAATAGGATGGTTGCAGATCAGTTGCATGAAAAATAATACCTAAAATCTGTTTGTGACCTAAAATATTCCAAGATTCAATCAGTCGGATAGATTAAGCATTCTATTTAAATGCACAGAATATTAAGCCATAGGAATCATTTTATTTCTGATACTTTGCTTTTAGCTAACCACTAATTGCGTACATATATACTGAAAACCTTACAGAGTAATACTGAATTGAGCAATTGCTTTTGGCCATAAGAGTCATACTCACTGATACATTTATTCTACTCTAGGGACATCTATGATCGTGTTCTTTAATGAAAGTGAAAACCAGAAACCAGTATAGAGATGGGAATATTGAAGAAATGTATCACATGGTGACCATTTATTACTTAGATCAACAATAAAGAGATACTTTAGTGGCACTTATAGTAAAATTACAAGTATGTTTTCATTGATAAAAGCCCAAACAAGAAACCAATATAAAGATGAAAATATCTTAACACTATACCATGTGATGGTTTTTCATATCTTAGGTTGACAGTAGATTTCTGAGCCAGATCAAGCCTTCAGTGATGGAATCCAAAGCCAGAAACCAATCTAGAGCTGTGAATATTATATCATACTACAGTCTGTTGTCCACTGATTACTTAGTTGAGAATATGTGGCTCTAGAGGTGAAAAAACTTGAAGAATATCTAGAGTAAGGCTGGGTAAACTTTCATTGATTAAAGACAAAATCAGAATCCAGTACAGTGATGGAGATATTATAGCACCATACCATTTGTTATTCACTGATTATTTAATCTGAAAGTAGTCGGTTATGGAGTAAAATAATGTATTTCTAGAGACATGAAAGCAAAAACCAGAAACTAGTCTAGTAATAGTGGTATTCAGACATATAGCATCTGATGTCCATTGATTTTTTAAACTGACTATAGATGGTGTTAATCTAGAAATATTTACTATAAGGCTGAGGAGGCCTTCATTGATGAAACAGTATAGACATGGGAATATTATAGCACATATCCTGTGCTGCTTAATGATTATTTACATTATTGTATATACTGTAGAGGAAAATAAAGAGTCTAAGGACATCTGTTTTAAACCAGAACAAATCTTCATTGATAAAAGATGACATCAGAAATTAGTCTAGAAATGGAAATATTATACCACTATCGATCTGGTGTTTATTGATTACTTAGGATAATAATAGATAGATTTAAGGAAAAAGAAATTCTATAGATATCTACTGAAAGTATGGGGAAACCTTTATTGATGAATGCTAAGATAAATTATTCTGGAGATTGTGTTAAGACACTATACCATTTGGTGCCCACTTTTTTAATCTGATAGATGTCTTCAGAGTGAAATGAAATGACTCTAGAGACAACTGCCATAAGGCTATATAAGACTACATTGATGAAAGCAAAAACCAGAAACTAGTATGGAGATAGTAGTATTATAGCATTACACCATCTGATGTCCATTGATTTCTAAAGCTGTATGTATATGGTGCTATTCTAGAGATATTTGCTATAAGGCTAAGATAAAGTAAGTCTTTATTGTTGTCAACAATAAACAGGAACCAGTATAGACACCGGGAATATTACAGTAATTTATCATGTGGTGTTAATTGATTTATTGTGTTATGATAAATACTCTAAAGAAAAAGATTCTAGAGATATCTCCTATTTGTCTTTTAAGTCTTTGTTAAATAATGCCAAAACAAGGAACTATTCTAGAGATGGAATATTACAACCCTATTACATTTGGAGGCAACCCTATTACATTTTGGGGCTGATAAGTTAATTTGACAGTAGATGGCTGTAGAGTAAAATGAAAGGACTCTAGAGACATCTAGTGTAAGCCTGAGTAAGCCTTCATCAAGGAAGCTAAAAAACAAACACAGCCTGGAAATAGTGATTATTTAGACTGACTGTGTTAGTTTAGAGACATTTTTTATAAGGCTAAGTATATGTTCACGGATGAAAACAAAATCCAGAAGCCAGTATTAAAGCAGTATTTATATATCAGACTATGTCCATCATCTAATATGAGTATTGAATGTCTTTAGAAAAATTTAACTTTATTTAAATATTCCAAATACATTCAATTGTTAGTAATAGTGCACAGGCAGTATATGCACAATGTTTTAAGAGGTGCTATTCTGTCCTCTTCTACAGGTGTTGCTGACCTGACTAGTGACAGTACTAGAATAGGAATCAAACCTGGACCCTTATATTTTTGAGGCTCTAACCAACTAAATAAAGTTAAATATTTCTAAACACATTCAATACTTAAATTAGATGATGGAAATTGTGCAATATATAAATACAACTAAAACACCTTCATCACAAAGTGTGTCAACTAAAGGAGACCGGAAATATCTTCTTGGGGAAAATATCAGTAAACATGCAAATAAATTACCTAATTCTACTATTGGCAATAAATATCAGAGTTATAAAGCGGCATAACAATTAGAGTATAACCTTTATAATGCACAAAGGGGATACCCATATTTGGATCCTCAAAATTTGATATATCTAATATCACGAACATTGTTATGTTAAAAGGAGCTTTGATTATACTTTCTGCCTTCTTTTCTTTATAAATTTAAAAGTTTTGAACATTTAACCAAGAAAAGATAATACTGTTTTTATTATTAAACAGGCAAAAACTCTCCATATAGTAGTGCCACCTTGTGCTAACCAGAGTAATCAATGGATGCCAGAAGACTTGTGCATAAAATCCCTATCTAGTGCCTACTCATCCAATATCCCCAGACTAGTTTCTCGCTTGTGGCCTTCATCAGTGCGGAGCCTTGGATCTGAGAGCACTGCACCTAGATCTTAGGATCTAGGCACTAGATAGGGATTTTATGCACAAGCCTTCTGGAATCCATTGATTACTCTGGTTAGCACAAGGTGGCACTACTATATGGAGAGATTTTTTTTGTTTAATAACAGTTATGTGCTAGCATGAGATAGTGATCATGTGATATTTTTATTATTGTTATAATTTGCTAAGCATGCTTTCAACATTGATGGTCATAATCATAGTGCTCATATTCTTCTATAGAAAGCAAATACAACATTTAAATAAAGTGTGTGTTATGTAAATACTCTGCTTACATATTTTATTTTTTTGATAATGAAACAAGATTCTTTTTTGTTTATAATATGGAGGTTATAATGATATACTATGCTTTGTATTACCCTGCTTGCTGGTTCAAAAGTGTGACCGTATTCTTGCATATGTTCTAGAAATAATTATTTATATTCTGGGTATACAGATATAAATTCAAGAAAGCATAGTTCATCATTAATAATCCCTATGCTATAAACAAAAATTCCCTTTATCAATGAAATGGAATATGCAAATAAGGCATTTGCATAATGCACACTTTATTTAAATGTTGTATTGTTTCCTGCAGCAAAATATAAAAGCTCTGATTCTGACCATCAGTGTTGAAAGCATGCTTATCAAGGTATAACAATAATAAAAACAGCATTACCTTTTTTTCTTGGCTAAACATTCAAAACATTTAAATATGTAAATTACAATTAATTAAAGAAAAGCAGAAATAATAGGAAATATTGCTACTGTCATTCTATCAGTTATTTATATTTTTAAATATGAATTTTGTGCTATTATAAAATTTACTTACCATTAAATTTCAATACAAGTATAGTATATATGTTGAAGCTAGATGAGATCAGAGGGGAATTGAACCCAGAATTTCAAGCTCCCTGCAGCCATCCACTCTATCTTATACAATTGATACACATGATCGCACACATGTGAAAAAACATCTATATTGGTTGTTTAAGATTCTGAAGGGAGTTATGAAAGTCTGAATTCAAATCCCTTTGTAAATTGCTGTTAAGAATGACAGTCATGTTATAAGCAGTCTATAGGTTTAATTGTTGGTATAAATGTATATTGATATATTGAAAGAGTTAAAAATTACATTGCCTTGTTTTGTTACATATTATTTTTCTTGCTTTGCTTATCAGTATACTATAGTTATGAGTGATATTTTTGGATGTAACCTGGGATTTAATTACCAAGCATATATATATATATATTTATATCTTTCAGATAGCTGAAAATTTTCTATTCAGCTTAGAACATTTTTAAAGTCATTAACTCATAACTAGTCCTGATTTCCATTCCCTAACTGTCAGAAAATGGATGTTCTGTTCTCTGTTTTGAAAGTAAAATGGTTTATTGCTTAAGGATGCATATGAAGCTTGGGCATCTATTGTGCCACGATCCATGGACCTTGATATCCAGAGTCCATTACTCTAGTATTGCACCAAACCACTCAGAGCAGTCTTTTTAACAGTTGCTTTATGACGGAGGTTTCCAATCTTTTAGGCCTCATACCTCTTGGCTTTTATTAAATCATCCAGCACCATCTATTCATTACAATAATAAATAAGCATATGGAGAATATATTATGTAGAACATTATGTGCATGCATAGGAGATGCAGATGCTAGGGAGGCTAGCCTCAAGAGAATGGCAGTCTGAAAATTTTACTAGCTATCTTGAATCTGAAGTGGGCAGTTTGAATTATCTGACCATACTCTAAAAAAAAAAGTCTGTGCAACTTTACTGTGTTTGTAATGAAAAAAGACTTGCTGGATAGATAATGCTAAAATGAAATAGCCTGAAAATGTTGATAACATGACTATTTATGGAATATATTAGTAACAATATTCTTAACTATTCGCTATTTACCATGCACTTCAGATTGGAATCCCCAGGTCTACAATGACTTCTCACAACTTTTTTTCCTCTAACTATTCTATCAATTCTTTCTTTCCAATTTCTTTTTAAATGACTTTTAACTTTTTTCTGATGATAACCAGTTTTATATTTATTTTGGTAATGTTTCCTAAAACATCTGTATATATCCACATCATTTCAATTGTGTGTTCTGATTTTATTTACTATAGTGTGTTTAAAAATCATGGTTTATCCAACTCAAAAATTACTTAGCTATTCCCTTTTCGACTTTCTTGTTGATTTTCACATATCATCCTCTGTCTAGAATTATCCCCATTCCCAAACAGTTTTAAGCTATTGGCTATCCTCAGTAGGCACTAGGTCATTCAGACACTAGATGCAAAATACAAACTAGAGGCCAGCATTTATCAGATATTTAACTATTAAGGAGAAAAATCTGAAATTTTCAGACACCTATATGTCTTCAAATCCAGCAATTTAACTCAAATAGTTATATGGGTCTGAATAATTTTCAGTTATACCATATATTAATAGCTTTAGGAATGCTTTAGGAATATAACATCACTTAAGACTCAAAAGCAAAACTATAATAGTAAATAAAATCAAATCATATAGCGTGCGTCTTAACTTAACAAGCTTGTATTACAAAATAAAATAATGTGCGTTCGATTATTGCTTACTATGCAAAACCTAATCTTTCCCTTCATAATGAGTTTTTTTAGATGCCACCGCCAAGTTGTAAAACATATTATTAGTCTCAGCTTCTTAATAATTATTATGCTGTTATATGTATTTAAGCAAGTTATCTTTTTACAGATTCTTTCGGTAAATAAAAAAGTTTAGAAATATAAACTGATTTACACAGTAATAAAAATAGTTTTTCTATGTACGCTGATCGTATCTTGAAGCAGTAAATGCATAGTTACCAAGGCAACCTCTTAAAAGATGTGACAAGGATTGAGGCTAGTTATACCCGTTGTATACAATATGTAGCTCAAGGCAAATTTTGTACATTTTATTTATCAAAATATTGCATGTACTCTTTTTTTCTTGTAAAGCTTTAGTCATAAAAAAAAAAAAATCAATATTTAAATCAAGAAACTGAAAATTTTACAATATATATATAACGTAGATTTTTTCTTTGTCTCCCTCCCCTTCTCAATTTTTAAAATACTTTGCAAATAGTTATTTTAAGTAAAACTAGTTTGCGAAGCATATAATTTTAAGATAAAATAAATCAATATTTATTAGTCGAAAATGCAATTGTTATCTTTTATCGATTAGAGAG
This sequence comes from Epiperipatus broadwayi, assembly GCA_028023455.1. Classification (NCBI taxonomy): domain Eukaryota; kingdom Metazoa; phylum Onychophora; class Udeonychophora; order Euonychophora; family Peripatidae; genus Epiperipatus; species Epiperipatus broadwayi. Next base: position 1,446 of record JAQFVV010012563.1, on the reverse strand, counting down.
AATACTATAAATTATAAATAGTGATAGGAAATTAATTTATTTGTTCTGGAATTCGAATAATAGTTTAACAATGATCGCTAATGATGAGTCATAATAAAAATAGCAATTAGATAGCTCCTGTAAAAATTTCTTTATCAACCTTCTCAAAAAAAAAAAAAACAGGACATGCAATGAATAATAATTTCTATATTGTAATTTTCATTGCACCAATTTCACTAAAGGTAAAGATTGATTTATATCCGTTTTTTTTTTTTTTACATATATCAAATGCATTGACCGGGAAGCGAACCCAGGCCAGCTGCTTGGGAGGCAGCTATGATAACCACTAGGCCACTAATGCTTGACCATTTCTATGCTTTTAACATCTTGGGGAGGGATCTAATCATAAATATATGACCAAAGAGATATAAAGATGTTTATGATTACACCCCTCCACAAAGTGTTAAAAGGAGATAGAAGACCGTCCCTAACTTGCTTGAGAGTGGTGTAGTGAAAATTACACTACAGAAATATTATTTCTTAAGTGGACAATCTCTAGTCTGATGAATGCCTAATAAAAATTATTAGGATATGCAGTTATTGGATAGTGAGGATTTAAGATGTGTTTTTATTTTTTTATTTAAACTGTAGCTAAGAATATCTGGATATCCATTTGCTAACAATGCTTTAATTACAGGGTGGCTGCCTAAAAAATAATTTTGAGTTTAAGATTTAAAATTATTAGCATATCAAAACTACTATGCTAACCGTTTGGTTATCATAGATAACATTTTTCTCATATTAATTATTAAAATGTTAAGTCAATATGCTGTAAGATAAGTAAGAATGTGTAACATGTGTGCAAATGTATATGCAATTCTAAATGTGGAAAAACTAGCTTTCAAATGCAGTTCACTATCCTACTCCAAAATTAGTTATTATAAGCTTGAGAAATTTCAAGACTAGATGATTATACTATTACACTTACATACATAAACCAATTTCTGGATTTTGCTATACTCAGAATTGACTTAATATTCAAAGCTGACATTAATGCCCACCACTACTACTATTATTGCTACTGTGACTGCTCCTGCTACTAGTACTACTAATAATAATACATGTAACAATAATCAGTACAATATTTTTTTCTCAGATCAATTGTGACTTCTACAGGGTTAATAACATTTTTCTAATTGTAAAGCTAACAACTCTATAAAATTAAAGAGATTTCACTTTAGAATAACTTGTATTAAATAAGATATTTATTTTATATAGCATGATGTTTTTAAACTGTAAATAGCAATAATCAGCCATTAAGCTAATGCATATGCGCTTTGTGGATTTTAACTATAAATGAATACCCTCACTTTCCAAACACAAGATAAAGTCTCTGTGAAAAGATAGAATGAAACCATCCATCCTTTCAACCCAAATATTTAAGTATTGTAACGATCCGGAGAATAG